>JAMXBB010000002.1:77431868-78031868 GCA_024138015.1 Lumnitzera littorea
TAAGGTTCACTACATAAACCTAATCTTCAACTATTACCCTAACTCTAAGTAAAACTATCTTAATCACTTACTCAAGAAGTGAATATAATCTATGAATCATTATCTTAATTTCTAATGGATTACCTAAGGATTCAAAGCATATAAATATGAATAAGGGTCATCTCTAACCCTTTACTAGTGAATTGGACAAAAGGATAAGCATTATATTATCAATTAGGGTTTTAGGGTATATCGTGTTGGATTAGTGCACATGTGTCTTTAAAACAATCATTTTTAGGATTTCTATCATTTTTGAATAAAATCTTTAGCATTTAGAAACATTTAGGGTAGAAAAATTCTTTACGCGATTGAGTAATTCTTTTAGGGTTTTCACTTTCATTAGTCTTGTCGACTCCTAAATTATCTAACATAGTCGAGTCTCTAAAAAAAACTAGGTTGATAATTTTAGGGGTTTACAGTTGCCTAAGTTAGAAAGTATTTAGGCACATCGGGATCCAGGTATCTACATCCAATATGATGTCTCTTAGAAATATAAGCACCTTTAACAATAGACATAACTCAATCTCAAGTAAAGGGGGGAACTCCCTAGAGCCAAGTAGATCCCAAAGGTTGAGGCATGAATACGTCATACAAATATGTCATGTGATAAACAATCACAACATATAATATCAATATGGATCCATCTATGCATCATCTCCCACCCTATTACGTAGTGTTGATGCCCTTTAACTTACGCAACAAGATGCAATGTGTCATAGGATAGGAGGTTCATGCCCTTCCCGATGTACCTGTGTAGCACTTGACCTTCCTTTGCCTCATATATTTTCTCATATCATGAAGGGTGAGCTAGCCTTTTCCCTTCCCACTTACCTAGGATTGTTCCAAGCCTTTCTATACTTAGGAATGTCAACTAACATTATCACCATCCTCTATATGATTGGGAAGTCTAACTTCTCAACTAGTTTCGACCTGCCATAGCCATCATCAGCAAAGCAGTACCAATTTGCTCAAGGGAGGCCAACCCCGCCTTGAGAGACTACCTAAGCTTACAGATAAACCGCCTGTTGTTACCACTCATTTCACATTAAGCCCCAAGTTGAACATTGTCACTTCCTTTCCAAAACATGAACCATGATACAATATATGTTCGATTTAATTTAAGGCCAAATATTTATTAATTCGGATTTGTAAGGTGACCAAGCAAATATAATTCAAACACTCAAATACCTTAAGTTTTAATGCAGCAAACAAGGGTGTTCAAAATATCTTAGGGTATTTTGCAAGCAAGAGTCTACCAAAGCAAGCACATATAAGTTCTTATATATCCTAACATGCAACAAGTTCAATTATCAAATATAATAGATGGTGTACTACTACAATCACAAAATAGGGTAAAATAGGGGGCAATATACTCACTTAGCCTTAAAGTCTAGTATTCCCAATAGTCCTCAATAGTCTCGAACTTAGTATCCTAAATCACTTGAGTAAGGTAATTAAAGTAAATAAGACTCATTTTATACTTAATCTATTCATTAGCCTTGCTATAATTTTCTTATTTCATATTTTGGTCATAACTTTCTTGTTTTATTTTGGAATTTTGCATTCTTATAGTTAATTTTTATCATTTTTGAGTGGTCTTTCTTTTGATGAAGTCCATTAATGTGTTTAGACTTGTAAGAATTCAGTTTGGGCTAAATAAGTTTATTGGTCAATGGTGCTAGTTTGACCACCTTATGGTTTGGGCCTAGTTATGGGCTTTGGACTTAGTTTTTAACATTGGGACTTACACTTAACCTTTTAAGCCTTTATTTAGGTATTTTAAGTTTAAGTTTCTACCCAAATTCCATAGCCTTTAATTGGGTCTTAATATTACTCTTATGAGCCTAAATGGACTCTTTTTACTAATTTAAGGCCTTAGCTTACTACTGGGCTTATAAGGGATGGCTTTAATGGGCCTTTTATATTCTATTTTATGAGCCTTCTAATTTAAGGATTAGATTTGGTCACTAAGTTATTAGTCTCTATTCTTAGTATTTTTAAGGGTTTTTAGGCTTATCTTACATTTTAGGACCTTAAGCTTATCTCCACTTATTATTTTTGGTTTAAGCCCACTAAAGGCCTTAAGTTTTGTCTATTTTTACTAAAGTTTTAGATCTGGTTCTTTTCATTAATAGAGCTCTTAACATTATTTTTAGGTCTCTAATAGCTGATTAAGCTAGTTTAGGTCACTAACTCATCATTACTCTACTTAACTTGGTTAATTACATCTTAAATCATACTTAATACTAATTAATCATGCTATTACATTAATTAATCAAAATTTACAACTTATTAAGTCCATCAATAGTAGTGAAGACAAGTAGGGGTTTTCTAGGGTTTTTTCAACTTTATTCATCTAACACTTATTCTAGTGTATTTTCCTTCTTGTTAATTACATTTCTACTTGTTTTAAGCTAATAATATCACGTAACATGGTGAAGACAAGATGGATACATATCAAGGAGGGGTTAGCATACATGGTACTTAAGGTTTCATGGAGTTTTCTTAACTTCTTTTCAAGTTATCTACATAAAACTATCTCCTATACTTCTAGAATGCAAGTATCAAACTTGATAAGTACATGAATGAATGTGTAATTATGTGGCTCTTAAATGACATGTAGATGATTAAAACATATTTATCTAGTATTTCTAATCCTAAAATCTCAAGATATCATGGGTATAGCTTACGCGAATAAGAAACTCAAGTTAGATGAGTTTTACCTTAGGCTAGTTTGCATGAGTTCCAACTTTTTCACTGGAAAACTAAGTCGAAACTTGTCTCTTTGATTGCAAATGTTTGTTGGCAGGATAGTAGGTTGTGTGTGTGATCCTTGGGTGGTTATGATTTGTGATTTTAAGCTATGTAGTGGTGGTAATATCAAAAGCTACTAATGTATACAGGGGCATCTGAGAGCTTCTCTTGTTTTTCTTCCCTTTTTCCTTTGATATATGTTTAGGTTTCTAAAGAGTGTTTCCTAGAGTTTTCTAAGAGTGAAGAATAAGGTTAAATAAAGGTTTTAATGGGGTGAAATGGAAGATCATAAGGGTAGGTTAAGGGGGACAAGAGGTAGGTATTTTGGGATGAGCGTACATGGTCTCCTATTGGTACTATTGTACCCTATTTACTTTTTGCCAAATGAGGGAGAATTTTGTCTCTTAAAAGATAATTGTTCTTTGATTAGCCAACTAATCATTCTTATCCTTTCACTAATTAAAATGTAATGAGGGTTGGTAAAGGGATTAAAGGATAATTAAGTTAACTAGTCGTAATTATACTTAATTAAGCAATTTAGTCCTAATTAAGGTATAATTAGGGTTTTGCCATATTTTATCACATTAATTAAGTTCATTGACTTATATTACTCGTTTATTAGAGTCTTTTAGTATTCAAGATTGATTAGGATTTTTGGACTATGTATGAGATTGACAATTTAAGGTTTCCAAACAATTAGAGAAATTATTTGCAATTGGCAAATAGTTTAGGGATATACTTAGGGTTTATTAGTTGAATTAGGGTTTTAGACTTCCAATTAAAGTTTTAGTCGATCTATTGATGTTTTTCAATGATTTTGAGGTTTCCTACATATTAGGGTTTTTAGTATTTTACGTGTACTATTAGGGTTTTAGGGTTTTACTCTCTTTAGAGATTGTTTACTTATTATTTAGGGTCTAATCGTTCTTTAGTAGTTTTATTAATATATCTTTTATTATTTTATCTTGAGTGGTTCTATGGATTACTTATTGACTCCTGTATTGGACTTTGAGTTCGGATCCGAAAGTTTATGAAATTCAAATTGTCTCCCCAAGTATAAAATTGGCATTATTAAGGAGATATTTTCATATAATTACTTTGCTTTTATATGATTAATAGCTCTGGACCTATAGTTAATTATGGTGTAAAACTTGATTAGCGAATCAAGATATAATTTTCTTAATCTTAATTACTTGTACACTTGACATTAATTAGGCACATTTTAAGGCTTAACGTGTCAACTTAAGTTAGTTATGCCCATTAGATCATCTTGAGTAATTAGTCTAAGGGATTAGGACCAATTATTGTAGCTTAAATGTGTTTAGAGGGTAGATTAGGATTTTAGGGCAATTAAGCGATTAGTCTACGAATGGACAATATTTTTACTATTTAATTAGAGTTCAATAGTTGGATTAGGGTTTTTGAAACTAGATTAGGATTTTAGGATTTAAAGGTTCATTTAAGGGTTTTAGTATTCATTTTAAGGTTTTGAATTCATTGTTAGAGTTATATTAATATTCATTTTTGGCTTCGTTTACCCTTTATCGATTTCAAGGAATTATCATAGATTTTGACTATCGCTCTCTTTCCCATTAGGGTTTGCGGTTAGTTTCATTAGGTTAGGTTGACTTTAAGAGTTAACATTAGTTATTGGCAATTGTTTAGAAGACTTTTAGGCTTTGAGTGTAGGGTCAAACTAGGGTTGAGGTTACCATATAGGGTTTTAGGAGTTTGAGTTAGGGTCTTTAAGTGTAGTCTCTCAAGTTTAGGGTTAGTTATTTTGCTAACACTAAGAGAATTTTTGGGAAAATCTTATTAACTTCTAGCCCCTTATTTAGGAAATTTGCAAGGTTTATAATTTCTTAGCTAGACTCCCTTAGGTGCCAATAATAAAATAATAATAAAAAACCTAAAATCTCTAATTCATAAATAGATAACATTCATTAACATCATTAAATGTTAACTCCATAAACATGTACATAGTGTCTCCATAATTATTCCTCATAAAGAGTAATTGATAACTAAACAATATATGAGAATCTTCTTATTGTAATGTGAAAATAAAATAAATAATATCCTAGTATTGATAGGTGATTTTGGATTTGAACTGTTGTCTTGCAAAGAAAGAAAAAGCTTTTGATACTGGGGCTAGTTTGGTGCGATTACTCCAATGCCTAAGTCAGAAAGTGGGTATTAAGAAAGACTTAGTAAATAATTGAGGGTTAATAGATGATCTCTTGTAGTATTTCTTTCCTGTATTTATAAGTGAATGTCGTGTTTGAAGTAGCAGTTATCGGAATAATTATCGAGACATGTAGAGGCCTCTTGATCAAGCACCTTCTTGAAAAGTAGGGATAATGGGTGGTTATGTAATATAACTGTACCGGGTGATCACTATTTGCACCATTACCCTTAAATTTAAATTGGATACAAATCTATGTTCTTTAACATTAGCCGAGAATAAAGTTACTTGACCTGCCAACAGATGAGTGGATGAAACTTGACTATCAACACCTATAAAACAGCTAATGCATCAAAATCAAATATCTTATTCTTGAGGCTGATAATAGTTGTCATAATAATTATAGTTATCAGTATAGGGGACTTCTTGATAGTAATTATCTCCCGAATCCTTATAACCAAGATAACTCTCATAATTAGCCTCGTACCCATAGCTAGTAGGGTCTCCATAACTAACTTCATGACCTATAATTGTGGGAAAAGAAGAGTGAGCTAAAACTCAATACGTAACACATAGCCACATGTGTGTGAGCAATCATACATAAACATAACCACATGCATGTAAATGTAAACAGGAAAATAACATACAATAATTTAATTATCTTTAAATTAACCAATCATACATCACACAATGGAGGTCCTCATAACTTCCATCATAACATAGACTAACTCATCATCTTAGTGCTTGAGTATACCTCTTCAAGCCTCTTTATAACTTACGTTAGGCATATCACTTCAAGCACCTCTAAAATCCGACGTTAGGTATGCCGCTTTAGGCCCCATCTATTCAACTTAAACCTATCCCAAATTATTTCCAAGCAAGACTCCATTAGGGAGAATGCATTGCAAGTATAATTGTGTTGCTCATTAAAGATATGCCACTTTAGGCCTTTAGGCTAAGTTATACATAAGCAGTAAGCAAAAATAATTTAAGCCGGATATTCAATTAGTCAATTTGAGCACATATATATAAGTATTAAATCTATAATAATAACTACAAGCAATACACAAGTGTTACATATCTCAAGTCCATTGAAGGAACCAAATCTATTCTAGCTTAGAAGGATGGATTTGTAAAGAAATGATCACTTTAATAAAACTCTACAACTTCCTATAGACTTTATAAGGGTGTTAAATGAGAATCCTAGGCCGAATATAACTAAACTTGAATTAGATAGATGGAAGGAAGCAATTATAGGGATCACAGTTACACTTATGATTCTTTGTAAAAGGTGAAGAACAAGTCCATACCCTAGATCACAGTTATAGACTTAGCTGTGGTTCACCATGGAATAAATACGGTCTGGATCACCACCATGATCCTCTGATCTTTAATTTTCTTTTAAAGTTCTTTGTGTCCAAATCTCTAGAGAGGACCATGATGAGGACAACGCTCGTAGTCTTTGACCATATTCTTGCCTCTTCAAATTTTCTTCCTCTTTTTTCACCAAAAACAGAACCACATACCCTAGATCTAACATCCAATCTTAATCTCAACCTGAAAACATTGAAATCCTTATTCTTTTTAACCTAAAACGCAACAAAGCATCTATACAACACTTCTTAATCCAAAAACTTTATTAAAAGGTGAATAATTGCAAAGGTGAGAATGTATTATGTCAGGACCCTATAGGGGGTCTAGTAGGATTACCTAAAATTTCCATAACATGTGTGTACCCATGATATGAAAACCGTCTTGTAAGTCAGAGATTGCAAGACTCTAAATAATAAATCACTAAGATTACTGATTTTCAAGTAATTAATTTGTTGTAACATGACATAATATATAATTATAAATAACTATGGATGTCCGATATCCCACAGATCCTTAGAACCACAGAGAATCGGTATCCCCTACCAAATAATAAGACAGGATATACCAACATTATAAAACTGTAGGAAAAATTAAATTATATTAAATTCTAACATGTGAATATTTTCTACAAAGAGTGTTTATGTATCACCTATAAAGATCTCAACTAATTCTAATACTAATGTACATATCTTCATCTCGTACTCAGCACTCAAGACTTATCTCAATCCTATCGTAGGTAAACCTGCAAAAGAAAGACTATTAGAGAATAAGCTATAAGAGCTTAGTGAGCTATCCCTCATACCATACTGGCAAACAAGTTATCAAACAAATTGTTATAACCATATGAATGCATGCACACACAGTATGCCAAACAATATATGTAGTTGATCGGTACTGCATATAATATTGGATTTTAACAGCCTTCGAGATAACGGTTAGAGATTCATTGGCACCAATCACGACTGACCTTTAGCACCTGGGTTTTTACTCATAACTTTGAATATCATATTTCGTAAAATATATTTCTATTTCTATTTCTAAGTTGTCTAATAGTACATAAAATCCCAGGCCTAGCGGTGAGGTGGCTCCCATAGTCTACACTCACACCCTACAGCGGAGATCTCTAGACTCGACCTTCAGCCATACGGTTGGCTTCTCCATTGCCTAGTAAGCCTGTAGGTTTGGGTAAGGTCATGTTATACGAGTGCATCGTACAAAAACACTTTAACATATATAAACAACCCTCGCAAGGCCTCTCTTTATCTTCGCGTGAAGTGACGGCTGGAATAAGTAAATGCAATGCATGGATAATGCATGACCCTTTTAATTTAAGATAAGCCAAATATAATTAGGTTAAATTATGAGGCAATTAATCAATATCAGCAAACCATCCAAATCATATAAAAATCAATCATACCATCAAATCATTAATTATCGTATTTAATAAGATTTCTTACAATAATCAATCAATATCAAGCACACGCATATCTCAAAACCCCATGCATCAAGTTATTGATATTTAATTTAAGCGCACTAACTATAAGCACAAATAAGTATAGAATCATCAGGAGTACTCACTTGACTATGACGACTCGCTTTAGTTGTAATAATCGATCGGAAGATCCTTGCCCTCGTCGGGATCACCTGATCATTATGAGATAACAGGGATAATAAGTAGTTGACTCAACTAATGGTTCTAGATATCTATCTACCTAATTCTACTTAGATTACTATTAGCCTTTGTTCGATTAAACCTAATTGCTAATCGTACATAACTTTTTCATTCTATTTTCAATATTTACGAATTTATAGTCGTTTTTCATCGTTTTCAGACGTACGTTCACATGTTGACATCTGTTTTGGACATTAAGATTTGTGTTTTATGATGTAGACTAAATTTATTGAAATTCTAACTATTGAAGCTTAATTATTCCTATTGGCTAGTTTTATGTTCCATTTTAGTAGTTAATGATTTAATTAGCCATTTATTCTTATACTTAGGGAATTTTACTTTACTATTACTAATTCATGTACTTAATTAAGTGTAATCCAATTTAGGAAGTGTATTAGGGTTTACTAATTTATATACCTAATTATTATGCACTCTTCTTATTTCTTATTTTATAAACCTATATTTATGTCATCGCTTACATCATCGATCGCTTATGTTGTGGCTTATGTCATCTTTTAATTACATCATTGCTTACTTCATCATTTAATTACATATGCCTTACCTCATGATTATGTAATGTCTAAATGTTTTATGTACATTTCACTTAAACTTTATGTACATATACCTTTACCATACTTGTATGTATACTAGTATACTTATACATATACTTATACTTATACCGTATTTATACTTGTATACATACTCATATACCTATACGGTCATATACATATTTTTGTACAAATTTCGTATGCTTAATTTTTCTCTTAAGAAAACTTTCCTAATTTCATTCTTTTGTGTTTTTAAGTGTGTATTTAGTATAGTATAGGTATGTATAGTTAGGATTTATCTTAGTTTAGGTTATATACATAGTAAATACTCATGTACAAAGATCCCCATACTTGTATTCTTCTAGTGTATCCTTATGTATGTATACTTAAGAGCATTTACACATGTATTCCTTTCCTCTTCATCATGATTTCTAACTTCCTATACTTCAAGATGGAAACTTTATGTCCTATTCTTCAAGATCATACATAACATATATCTACTTATCTAATCTACCTAATTACCTAACTAATGAGTAATATAAAGCAACATAAAGTAACATGATCACATACCTTAATTTGTGTTGGAATTATGGAGACAAAGAGGAAAGTTTTGAAAGTGAAAGGGAAAGGGAAAGGGAAAGGTTATTGTTATGGAGGAAGAGGAAGTGACTTGATTTTGTGTTGTTTTGCATTTTTTGAAAGTGAAAGCAAGTGGGGTCCTAAGGGAAAAGGAATGGACGGCAAAAGAAGTGGAGAAAAGGAAGAAAAGTCTAAAAGAAAGGAAAAGAAAAGAAATCGCTAGAAGAGTTAGATATTTTCTTAAGTGAAAGTGACTTTTGTTGACTTTTCTAAATGTTGACTTGGTTAACTTTCCATACATAATGTAGTAATTAAGGAAAATTAAGAGAAAAATTAAGGAAATGAGGCATTTGGTGAATTGATTAGTAAAAATAGATGATGAGATCTTACTTTAGGTATTTATATCCTATATACAACATTTGGTAAGCTACTTAGTATAACTACTATGAAAAGTACCAATTAGGGTGTTAAGGTTCATTACATTTAACTTAAGCTTCAACTATACCCCTAACTCTATGTAATACTATCTTAATCATATACTTAGGAGATAAATGTAATCTATGATTCATTATCTTAGTTTCTAAAGGTTTACTTAAGGATTCTAAATATATATGCATGATTGAAAGTCATCTCTAATCTTTCACCAATGATTTGATAAAGTATGAAGGTTATATTATCAATTAGGGTTTTAGGGTACATTATAATGAATTAATGCTCATATGTCTTTAAGGTTATCATTTTAGGGCTTTTATCACTTTTGAATGAAATCTTTAGTGTTTACATAGATTTAGGGTATAAAAGTTTCATACGCGATTGATTAGTTCTTTTAGGGTTTTCACTTTCATTAGTCTTGTCAACTCCTAAATTATCTAATATACTCGAGTCTATTTCAAAAGCTAGATCGAAAATTTTAGAGGTTTACATATTACCTTAGTGATTTGAGGAATCCCTAAAGCAACTCCTGGTGCTCTTCCAATCACACAATCGATCACACCTTTGGGAAATGGAAACACATTCTTTATAATCAACCTATCGAAACAAAATCACTAAAACACTTACCAATGATCCTTCTAAGGTTCACTACAAGTTCTAGGTTTCTCCTTTCCTTTACTTCTCCTTGTATTACCAATGAAATCACACTTAGACTTATGATCTTTAAACAAAACTTAATAAAATCCTGATGGATCTCCAGCCTTATCTCTAGAGTTTGCAAGGTTTGCTACTGGGGAGTCCAAAGTTCCTACTGAAAAGAAAAACCCTTAGATAAGAATAAGTAAGGCTAGGGTTTCATTGCTTATGAGGCCTTTTAAAGAGTGATGGGCTTTCTCCAAAAATGCCCTCACTTAATAATTAGCTAATGTCTAATATGCCCCTACTTTATATTTAACCCTTGTTAATTTTATTCCTTTATATATATATATATATATATTGGGGTATTACAAGTTTAACAAACATATATAGATTTAAGTTCTATGATGCTTTTCTTTCTTCCATCTCAATTGCTAAAAATGACTACATTCTTTAAAAAACTTATGTTCAAAGGTAGAAGTTAAAACCACATCTAAAAAGAATGGCTCTAACCTTCACCCAAAGGATAGAATGGAGGATGTTGAAGTGGATAATAGTGGAGGTACTAAAAGTCACCTACATAGTTAGATCGTTTCTTCTTACCCTTTTCTTTGGAGAAAAAGAAATATTTGCAAAATCACTAGAAATGGGCATTAATTATCAAAGTGTATGAAATGTTGTTTTAAAAACTAAAATTCTTATAGTCCTTTGCAAATGAATTTACAATGATTGGATTGGGTGAATGATGTGCTTAAGTCTTAAAGAAAGGAATATAGCACAAATCAAATGTGTAGTACAAGGATAAAGGTTTGAACCTTTGTGTTTATAGATTTAAATAACAGGAAAGAATACATCCTTTTATAATTTTCTTATGAGAAATGAATATAAATAAAGAACGTGGACAATTATCAAATTGAAAGAATTTGTATTCAATAATTTAACTAAGGTTTGGTTTTGATGTCCCATAACTGAAATGACCCTTGACTTATGACAACAAAGAAGGGGTTTTAATTTAATCAACTATATATGACACACGATTAAAATCAATTGAGGAATCAAGGAAATATTTTTACTAATATGATCTTGGAAGGAACACTTTTAATGTTTGACATACTACTCAAAAAGAGTAATAAGAATAATATTCACTTCAAAAGTAACTAACCACTTCTTAATTCCTAAGGTTACATAAGCTTTTATACATGAATAAAGAATAGCTACCTTAAAGAAAAATACTAGAAAAGAAAGAAATAAGTATGTAAAATGAAACAAAAAAGCTATCTATATAGTTGCATACCTAATTCATTAGCCTCTATATAATTCACTTCCTTTATCTAAAAGATTTGGAATAACGGCTAGTTTGAATTGAGATTCACTCATGTAGATAACTTCTTTTAAAAATATACTCTCAGAAGGTTTTAGTTTTGTTCATCAAAAGCTCTATTTCGAAGTTCTTTTAACTCGTTGTTAGAAGCAGTTACCCTTCTTCTAAAATTAAAATATTTGTTAGAATTAGATAAAAATTCAGAATCAAAACTAATAGGAGTTATTTTAAATGAGTTACTTGGATTCCTTTTATGATTCAGAACCTAATTCTTTCCATTGTTCTACCTTTGATTTCAAATGTCTTTCATCTTGGTTGAGTCCTTATTCTTCCCTAATCTTTAGGAATCACATATAATACATAGATTCTCATCAATGGTGGTCTTTGTATTGTTATTTTTATTTTTTATTTTTAATAATTAAGATGATTTAAAGAGGATAATTATGTAAGGATTGGGTAGATAATTATTTTGTCACACCCCAAAGTGGTAGAGTCATAATAATTCTATTGTATAGACTATTTGGTCTACATAAAGGAACCATTACTATCCCGCTTTGATGCAAATATCTCATCGCATGATAAACATAATTTTTGGGAAAATTCTTTAGTACTTACATTTACAAAAAACTTGTCCTCGAGTTTATCTTACGTAATGTAGCAATTTAGTTATAGTTGTATTTATATGTAATAAGTATCAGTCTAAATGAAACAAAAAGGAAAGACTCCAAAGCCATGTAGGTAAACCAAGTCTTCAATTTACTTCCTCACTCCCCATTCCTAGCCACACTAACCTTTGGGAAGGTGTAACGTGGCATCAATTATGCACTTGCAAAATGATCTATAAGGATATGAGGAACCAACCATTTAGTAAGAAGGATGAAAACATAAGTATACATAATAGACACAAATAGGGTTATTAAGCAATTTATTTGACGTAATGCAACAAAACAAACGCCATCGATCAATGTTGTCTAGTCTTTTGTAAAATTAAAGAAATTATGCTCATTTTAATCTGAGTTTTAAAGAGTTTTATAGGTTATGATACCCTCATGACCAAACTCGGGCTTATGCAATGGAGATATCTCTCTCCTCATGACTACTTTCAAACTAGTGTCCTTTACCTTACTGCGACTTTATCTCTTGTTACGTAGTTCGACTAAAGGTAAAAAAAGAGACCATTATAGTTGTCCCTTTTAAAGGGGTAAGAATTTGATTGTAGAATCCTAACCATCCCCTAGTAGGTTGAAATACATGTCCAATTAAGTCTTAGATCCATTTTAAATTAGTTTTGGTTAGGGGCAACCAAAACAATTCAAACAATCCATTAACTTAAATCCCACCAAAGAAAATCACAATATATTTCAACTAACTATCAGAGACATGCTAGCATGTACACGACTAAGCTATCTATACGTATAAACAACTATACACTTAGGCATCCAAGTACTATGAAATTGCACTCCAAAATACAATTACACATTGATCCCAACTTACCTGGATTCCTTATTGCTCATTTAGGTATTGTTGTGGAAGGTGTCTTCATTGCAAATCCCTATAACATAAATAACACTTTTAAGTATTTATGTAAGTTACATTATATTAATATTTGATTTATTTGCTCATTAACTTATGTTTAGAGAGTTATGTTATCTAAGTATTCAAGTTTTAAAGCCATTTGATAATAATTCTTTTCTAATCTATCCTCTAAAAGACCCTCTAAATATAGTTTATTCTAAAGTCCTTAAAAGATCCTCTAACCTATTCTCCAAGTCATGCCTAGTTATTAGTCACACATAAGTAGTCTTTGATTTAGGCTCTAGGTTTCTAATGTAGCATCTTAACTAAAAGCTTTGATTTATTCTTTAATCTGCACATATTTCACATTCTCACTAAACTTCTATAAATTCATCTCCTTCTCTACTAAGATCAATAAGGGAACATCAAATACAATGTTAGTTTCATTCCATGTCTTAAGAAAAGTCTATTCACCATATCATTTAAGGAAACCCTAATTACATATTTTTGTAATTTCACCACAAACGTCCTTATAACTTTGAATCTAACACTTTCACTACTCATAATTATTCTTATATCACTATTCAACATCATGATACAATCAAAATCAACTAAAATGAATTCCATGTAAAATACTTAAAGAAATCTCTTTATAGGCCTAAAAGTAATAAAAATTTTAAGAAATAGTTTTCACAAAAATCTCTTCATAACAATTATATATATTGTAAGTAGTTTCTACAAAAATTTTAGAGTCAAAACAATAACATTAAGGGTTTTGAAAACAAGATCGAAATTTACTTGGTTTTAGTAATTTCTTAAGAGTAATATATTTAGACACATAATTTTAACAAAATAACTTTTTTTTCTAGAATCTACATACAAAAATACTCGAGAAAACATTTTTCCATGATTTTCTAAGAAAATTTTAGTATTATTTACAATTTGTAGAAAATAATAGTGAAAATTTAAAGTCACTTGTGAGCTTCCAACTGCTATTGGCTACCCTAAATATGTCAAAGCTTCTAGTTGTTGCTTTTCCCTTCTTATAGTGATGGTTGATTGCTTGCAGTGGTTGATTATTTGAACTCCATTTCACTAGTTTTGCACTATTTTTTGCTAATTTATTTTAAGTTCCTCTCCTACATTTCTAGAACTCCCTATATTTTTCTTACACTCTTATTTTGCCAAAATGAATTACAATGGTGTTGGATTACTTATATAGATTTTGCTGAGGTAGGGAGAATTTTGTTGTGTATCAAATGTCCTTAAATCCACAATTTGCATGTATATTTATGTCATAGCTCCCTCTTAATGCATTATGCTCCACTTTGCTAACTTGCTACGAGCCTTATACATATTTTCCAATTGCTAGATAATTTATGTCATTCATTTATTTTTCTATAATTATTTAGTATATTTTAGCATATTTCAGATATTTTACGTAATTATGGGTATATATATATATTTATATACACATAATACATTTAAAATAAATAAACACTCCTATGTATTGTTTCATGTCATTTTATAATTTTTAACATCCATATAATTTATCTCTAAAAGCTCATTCATTATCGAAACTCGTTCACGTGTTTTTAATAAATAACAAGTAATATTTTATATGCAACAATTCATTTATATTATTATTTTATTCTCCTAAATCTAATCTAATGTGATCACTTCTACTAACTTTCCTAACCTTCTTGTAAAATATAGGCTCAATCATACAACTTTTGTGATTGTCATAAATTTTATGCACTAAATTTGAATCATCCAATTGGCTTACAAGCTATTTTTTAACAATATGCAAATGAAAAAAAAATCTTAGGGGTTTAGTTACTTCTTTTAATTTGGTTGTTGTTTAGATTTGAATTCAAGAATTACCTTAGCATAACTATTATTACCAAGCCTTAAAAAAATTAAAAAAAAAAAGAAACATATGCCCCATTTTAAGACTTGCACTTATATTCTAAATGCTAAAAGATGTAGGTTTGCTCACTTATGTTTGTAGGCTAATTTCAATGAACCTTTTATTTATACTCTTATAAGAGATAATCAATTGTATAGTATTTAGCATGAAAAAATTGAATCTCTTTATATTGAGTGTAGATGCATTATATACTCTTGAAACTTTTCTTCAAGAAAGTTGTTCTTACAACTAAGAGGAAAGTTCATTAGATGGACAAGGCTAAAGAGATTTAAGATTTTCGAAAAAAAAAAAAATGGAACAAGGAGGAGAAATGGGTTAAAAACTTAAAATAATAAAAAAGATTCTACCCTAGAAGGAGAAACTAATTCACAAAATGATACACATGTGAGTCATTTAGGAAATAAGGTTGAGGAAAGGGAAACAAACCAAGTGAATATAAGGAGTAGATTCTTGTTAGGAAAACAAATAAAACCAAACAGACACCAATATCAAATGGGAAAGCAAGATATTATTCAAATTTTAAGTTTAATGATGGGTTGCAACTGCCACATTATAACAATGGAGCAACAAAAATTGTAATATCAAAACTTGAAAATAGAACTAATCCTTATGAGAATGGAAATTGGACTAAGATGTCATGCCCCAATCAATGGAGTCATAACAATCTTGTCATGTAACCACTCTAACATAGAAGCTAGCTTTGTGTCACCATCATAGACATAGTTCAAGCAAATTGTGCTTGGCTTAATTGACTTTGAAGCAATCAATTAGGGACATATGAATGTATGGCTTAGCTTTCCATAATGTTTTTCAATAGATACTTGAAGGATGATTATTATACCATAGTAATAATTACATAAGTGTATTTACAATCAAAGTTACAGCTTCAAAAGAAGATTTACAAAATTCATAGATTTTCTATACTTATTTACACATCGAAAGTTGAAAATCGTTAGGTTACTTAAGGAGACCCAACTTAGCTTTCCTAAAAGACACAAAAGCCACAAAAAAGAAGAAAAATTTCCATCAATCTCCTGAAGCATCATTCCCTAACTCACCAATACTAACCTAAGGGTTGTTGTAATGATGCATATTTAATAAACACCTGCAAAACAATCCATAGAGATGTAAGTAATAACTTATTTAGTAAGTAGGAGGGCGACATAAGAGTATATAACATGAACAAAGGTAGAATTATAAAGAAATTAATAAAATTAGGGAAAATGCAAAAATTCCCTTAAGCTTTGACCTAGGTGTGGTTTGCCCCCCCTAAATTTTCAAAGTGTGGTTTTTGGTCTCTAAACTTTTATTAAAGAGCAAATAACTCCTTTAAACTTTGATTTTGGTGTGTAAATACTCCCTAAACTTTGATTTTGGTATGTAAACATGTGTTTACATACCAAAATCAAAGTTAAGGGGTTATTCTCAATTTAAGAGATTGTTTTGCCAATTTATAAAAGTTCAAGGACCAAACATTGCACTTTGAAAGTATAGGGGGGACAAACTGTACCCAAGTTAAAGTTTAGGAGCTTTTATGCAATTTCCCCTTAATTAAATGTAATGTAACAAGTAAATGAACATTGCATAATGTTAATTGATCTGTTGTGAGGTTGGAGAAATTCCGCTAGCTTTTGCCCTAGTCGAGGAGTTTTCATCATTTTTTTAGTACAATGCCATAAGACAAAACTAAGGTTTATGCAATGGAGACCTTACTCTTCCTACAACTTCCTTTAAACCAAGGACCTCAACCTTGCCATAAATTACTTAGTTTCACTAAAGGTGAGGAAAGGACCTACCCTTACTATCCCTTTTGAAGGGGTTTGAATTTAGCCTGATAATCTTAATCATTCCTTAGTAGGTTGCAATACATGTCAAATTAGAGTTTAAGTTGGGTCCAATTAGTTTCAGTTAGAGGTGATAAACCAATTTTTTTTTTTTTAAAGATTACCATTCAATCAACAAATCTGAATACGAAGTTTACTCTTAATAAGCAAAACAGTATCACAATTCATAAGCATGGACATTGCATGTACTTAACCATCTAATTACAATTACAAACAAACTTGCTCTCAAACTTCCAAGTTCTCTAAAATAGTACTTTAACATGTTGTAAGGCACTAATCCTTACTTACTTTGATGTTTGTTGCTCTTTAACCTTTATTGGTCGATCTTGTCCACTTAAATTATCCCTAAACATTCAATATACAAATTTTATTTTCCATCTAAATTATGAAATAAGAGTTCAATTTAAAGGTTTAGTATGTTGTTCATTTAAGTTTAATATAGTTCTTAAGCTAATTGTTAAGTAAGATTCATGTGTCATATATTTTGACCTAAGTTCTAAGTTTAAGCCCATATAAGATTTTTGGTCGAGGGACTCTCTGAGCCAAGTTACAAGTTTGGTCATTATTATAGATTCTATATAAGATAGGTTTTGTGGTATATTCTAAGCTCTTAAGGTCATATAATTTCAACTGAAGGACCTTCTGAGTTACCTTATGAGTGCTAATCCTACTTAGTGTTTTGCTCCAATGTAGATTTTGCCTTATATTCTAACTCAAAATTTCCTTCCAAAAACTCACTAAATCATTGCATTTCACTTCTTGTTCCAACATTACATTTGTAAAATAAGTTAAACTATCACTTCTAACTTCACTCCATAAACCAAGAACTACTTCTAATTCATCTGAGTTCCTTACTTGTACATTTGGTTAAGGTCACTCTTTGTACTTACAAAATGACATAAAATCTATTATAGTTCATTATGATCAGTAATTAAACATTAATAAGACGGCTTCATTCATCAAGATTAACACTTAACTACTTTATCCTTAGATTCCATTGCATGAGTTCAATAAAAATATGTTGTTTTAGCCCCTAAAACCAACTAAATCACTTGATTAACAAATTTTTTACTTAAAATCAAAAGTTTTTACCTATTGGTTATAAAAAAAAATTCAATACTTAGATAGTAGCAAATCAACTTGAACACTTAAGCCATTTAAAGGAAAAATTCAATTGCAGCCCCCTAATTTTGTAAAAATCAAAATTTACAAAAATCTAACTTCACAATTTTGAAAAACCAACTGCATAGCATGAAAAAACTTCCTTTGAGGATCTTACATGCAAAATTTTAGGTTGAAACAACATTATTTAAATTTTTGAAAATATAATTGAAATTTGGTAGATAGCATACATTTTTTAGGAAGCCTATACATGCACACAAAATTTTGAAAATCTGGTTTGATTTTTGAAATCTACAAAAAATTTACCTAAGGAGACCAAGCTTCATAATTTTTTAACAATGTTTGGTATTTTTAGAGAAATTTGAAAAATCAAATAAAAATTATCGTCTTACTAGAAACCATGATTCCAACCACTACTAATGGAAGTAGGGTATGTTGACCAAGCTAGCTAGTGGGCAGTCCTTCAGGTGGTGATACTATTTTACTTCTAGTTGGCTCCTTGGTTTATAAACTATTTGATGCTTAGATTATGCAATTTTTCTCTTTCCTTAAATTTTGAACATTTAACCCTTAAAATTTATAAGAAAGATTTTCTCTCTCCTCTTAGAACCTAAAGTATCCAAATGCAAATGGAGGAAGAATTTTATAGTTGCTTTAGGTCAACAAGTGAAGGTCTACATGAAGGTTTTGCTTTTTTTTTTTTTTTACTCCAAACTCTTACATGTTATAAGTGCCTAACTTTGTAATGGGTTAATTATTCTGATATCATGCATAATCGATCATGATTCTAGTACTAGCCCATCTTGTTATATATTTTATTAATTTATTTATCATTTTATATTATTTTCTATGTTATTTTTATGTAATTTCTCTAACTTCTTAATTATAATTATATATATCTATACATATACATATATTTTATTTATATTTTATGTACATCAATCCCCAAATATTATTTTATAAAATTTTTTTATACATGTTTAATGCTAAAATATTTTATTTCTAGATATTTACTAACAATGGATACTAATTTTACGTTACTAATAAAAATTAACTGTAGTATTATAATACATATACTCTTAACTATATTATTATTTTTTATTTTTTATTTTTAGTTTTAGTACAGTTTCATAAGCTAGCATCATGGGGGGTGGGGGCGGGGGTCACTTTATCTAATGTCTTTGACCTCCTTATGAAAACCTCGCTTAATCAGACAACTTGGAAGAATGCCTTAATTTAATTGCTTGAAACTTAACTGCTTAAGTGTGAGACTTACATTTTCACCCCCCTTTAGAAAGGTCTTGTCCTCAAAACTCTTAATTCTTTGCCAAGGAGGCATGATGCAATATTTGTAGAGGGATCAATTGTCGAATCAGGAAGATAGTTGATACCAAGGTCTCCTCTTTAACTCAGAATCTTGTGGAAAGAATTTCAAAAACTTACCTTGCTTGTCATGCTTTTCTTTCCTATCTTCACTTTAATCATGTGCTTGACTTAGCCAACTTGGTTTTGGAATTGATAAACTAAGGTTGGGCTAGATGATTTGAAGCCAAATAAGGCAATGTGGACCTAATCTAGCTAACTCAGGTCTTAAGGCTCATGTTTTATATAAGTCACAAGGGCCAAGTTAGTGGGTTAGGCTTAAAAGCCCATGTCACACCCCGAGAGATACCTCGGTTGTGGTAGCCCACTGTATATCTCTTCAAGCGCCTTAGATTGGCCTTACGACTAATCTAAAACCCTCGATACGATATACAAAGTGTCTTCTAAATACTAGGTAACTTCTTGGGTATGTACTCCTAAGCAGTTCAGATTTAATTACTAAAATATTTTCATGAAATAACTAACCAATCATTAATATAACCTAACTATAAGTGGGATTATTTCCGACTAAAAGAATATTACAAGTATAACATAGCTTACAAAATTAAAATAAACCATAGGGAGTTTGGTAATATGTCTCATATGAGAAACAAATATAAAAGACTACACAAAAAGAAAGTATGTAAGTTCTCTCAGTTGCTTTTTCTTAACTCACACATGCTAGCTCCCCAATACTAACCTCGGGCATAGCATGCCTTGGTACCGGCTAGATATCATCCTACATTAAAAGACTAAGGCAGTGTAAGCTTACAACATGCTTAGTGAGTAATTCCTCCTACTAAGCCTTTCACACAAAGGTCAAACAATTATATTAAACAACTATATGAATGCAAAAATCATATGCTCAAACAAATATATACAGCTTAACCGGTAATTGTTTATAGCTTGGGATTTCTCCCTCGAAGCTAGGGTTAGAGTTACTTGAACCATCAAATCCAAGTTCCAAGCACCCTCGGCAACTAACATACAAGTCTTACGTCCACTTAATTCTTTCTATTCTCATAGCTAATTATATTATTTAATTATTACTTCTCAATTCCTATACCAAGAGTGATGATATGAGTAACGCATGTAGTCTACTCACCCTTAAGCGATGGACTCTAGAACTTGGCCCATTGCTATGTGGTTGATGTCTCTAGTGCTTAATAAGCCTGTAGGTTAGGGTGAGGCCATGTTGTACTTGTGTATCATGTGAAAACTCATATACATAAACATCATCATGACCCCTGCAAGACCCCTCCATCCTATACGTGTAATGTGACAGTCATCATATAATAATGTGAGCTATGCCATGTATGATCTAATTTAGTTAGGGTCGAAAATTGTTATATTCATTTTATTTTTGTGACCACTCATTGTCAATAGATAATCACAAGGCATGCCACAGGTAGCTCTATAACAAGCATTTCGTTACTATATACATGAGTACTTTAACACAACAATCACGGAATGTCATACACATGCAATTCTCAAGTCCCCAAACATATCAATTATTGTTTGACTTTAAGTGCAACTAGTTTACCATCAAATACAACTATAGTAGTTATAGGAATACTCACTTGGCCATGATGATCTATGGATTGTAGTAGTTGGCAAGTAAGTCCAGATCAATATCGGAATCGCTTGAAATAATCATGAAGGAATATAAATAAGAAAAAGGAAAATTTCTTATTAAGCTAACTATTCTTGCTATAATCTCCAACTTTGGCTAAAACTTGTTTTTATTATAACTTCCTCATTTTAAATCCGATTTTTGCATTCTTATAGTTGTTTTCCATTGTTTTCAGATGTAGATTATCGTAGTGTGGTCCAAATTGATAGATTCCAACCACAATTTTTCATGCTGATTTAGAAAGTTACGAACCTCTTGTTTGTTGGGTTAAAGGGCTCTACTTTTGTAAAATCTTGGTCTTATATTCCATTTTTCCAATTCTTAGTGGGCTCCAAGTTCTTATTTGGGTTTTGAAGTATTTTTAGTAATTATTCTTTATGGGCCTATATTTAATTATTGATCTTGCTTAGTCTCCTTTTAGTAGTCTTTCTAGTTTGAGCCTATGAGCCTTATTGTTAAGGTCTTTTAAGTGGGGTTTGGGAATTCTTCTTTTAGGCTTTTTAATTTGTTAAGTTGGGCCCTAAATCTTATTCTTGAAATCTGGAAATGCTGGTTCTTTAACTCTTTAAGCTTAAAGTGTTATTGGTTTGGCTTGTTTTGTAATTCTTTGCTTGTTTTAGCCATTTAAGGCCTATGGCCTAGGCCCGACATGCTTATTCGAGTTCAAATATTATTCAAACATATTTCCAAAGGATTTTTAAGTAGGGGTCAGTTCTGCTCATGGCGTTTTTGGGGCTTGCTTGGTTAGATTTTAGGCCTAAAACATGCTTTTGGCTCAGTTTAGCCTCCTAATGCCTTCATATGCTAGCTATACTACTTTAGGAAGTTCTAAAACACTTTAATCCATTCTAAAACATTCTCATAAGTGGATTTTAAAGTGGGGTCAGATTTTAAAATTTCTTGTTAAGCTCTTACATGAACACTTTTCTTAAGGATCCTTGTCTAAATGACATATATACTTGCAAAGGAGTTGTAGGGTGGCATTTTTAAGCTTATCTGACAAGAATAAGTTTAAGAAAGTTTGGAAATATTTCCAAACACACTGCATCGAGTAGCAAATCAAGAATGGGTTGAATCTTATTTTGTGTCCTCTTATGAGTTACAAGCTCATATCATCCCCAACACTTCATGTATTGATTTTTCCTTCACTAAAGGCTACTCTAAGGCTTGTGAAACTTAATAAAAGTAGAAATATTATCTAGAAATGCTCTATACATGCCACATCCAACTTGTTGGTTCTTTTATACATGTGATTTTACGGCTTCTTCAAGCCTTAAAGCTATATCCTAAGTGACAAACAAATATACTACAAAGAAGCTAAGCCTAAACTACTCATATCATAATATTCATATGAAAATCTCAAGGAGTTTATGACTTGCTAGAATACATCCATGGTACAAAGCACTTTCCGCAAACAATAAATAATCTTCTAAACATAATACTCTAACATTTCTAAAAGTGAAACTTACTTCACTAGGTGAGGATGGTAGTAGATGACACTACTTTTTGTCCCCTTAACTCCTTATCCTATGTACTCCTCCTTTGCTCTTTAGCTCCTCCAGACGCAAACTCTTATTATGTTGGTTGATCTTCCCACTTTCCAAAAGGTGACACAAAGGTTTCTAGCTTTGGTTTTTCAAGTGTTTCATGGTGGTGTCACTAAGTAGTGTATGTGTGTGACATGAATGGGTGTAAGGAGAGTGGATGGTTTGTTTATGTGTGTAGGGAGTGCATTTCCTTCTTGTTACTTCAAATGTGTGACTGTTTTTAGAAATTTAAAACAAATGGGGAGGAAATGAGGATGAAGTGGCCAGTTGTGGAATGACCTTATGCTTTCCATAACTTCTTTTGTTTTGAGAAAAAAATTTGAAAGTGCAAAAGAGTCAACACATGATGATGGAAGGAGGTATGGGCTTTATGACAAAATAGTAACTAAGATTGACATGTGAATGGATGTGGAAAAGATGGGAAGTAGCCTATGCCTTCCTCCTTATGCCCGGTGTGAATTTAGAAGGATAGGGCACATTTAAGCCAAGCTTTTTGTCACGTCAAGTCCTTTTGTGTATTAAATAAATTGATAAGTTGGTTCTCTTATCTATAAGTAGTTTAACATATGTAAAGAGATGAAGGTTAGCTTATCTTTTCCTTGTTAGATTTATCAAGTGAAATGTAAATTAGATTATCACTATTGATGTTGTTTCAAATGTACTCAATTTATTAAGGAAGTTAGGTAATAGGGGTTAAATCCTCTTTGTACGCGATTCTCTAAAATTTTCAACATAACATAACCTAAATGGCCACCTTAAACAATTAGTTGGATAGATTTTATTATGTAATTATTTTATCATTTTAAATTGGCTCTTCTTAAATAATTAGTAGTTTGAGATTAAACTAAGCTCGGTTAAACTTAGTTACTTTAAATAGGATTCTTAAGTGTTTACATCGTTAATCGATATTTGGTCGATCGTTTAGGGCTTTTCCTAAGTTTGGGAATATTCGACTACCAATTCAAATTATCTTAGTAGGCAAAGTTTGATTATTTAGCTTGTCGACTCTATGGAATATCATGGTTGTTCGAGTTCGGTTCCAAGTATGACCAAAATCTTGTAGGGTTTACAGCTCAAGTCTAAAATGACCTATGGATGCTTATCCCCTACTTACATTGGTGATTGGATGATAAGGAGAGTAAGCATTGGCAAAGCTTCCAAGGCTCTAGGACAAAATGCTTCATGCTATGGATGAGCTTTAGCTAAAAGATGAAAACTGAGCTACTTTTGATTTGGAATTACTTAAAGGGAGGTAGTTGGGCAAGAAACTCATTTGAATTAGGACATCCCTATTCTTAGATGCATAGGCTATTAAGGTAATGTTAGACCTTCGTTAAAAACTAGGTTAGGGTACAATGGTGCAAAGTTATAGTATTACTGAGTTGAATTTGTCTTTACCCCCCAAACCGAGTCGAGGTGAATTGTTTACCAAATGTAATGATCTAATCTTACTGTAGGTTATTGAATCTAAGGTGTTTCGACTTGCTCAAGAGTACTAATTTGATTTATCTTTCATACTAATTTTTACGCATTTAATGCATGGATGTGTGTTAAGTGGCCATTGTGAAGGCCTGCATGTTGACAGTTGTGTTTAGATGATCTAGATCATCTATTTCTTTTATAGAGCATGTAGGAAGATTTGGTTGAGCTACACTAAATAACTTTCCTTTTTCTATAATCACTTCCTAAGTTACTGTATACATCTATAAATAGGTAAAACCTTATTCCTTTTATCACTTTTGCTTTTGAAAGAACTCTTAAAGCTTTCGATTTCTTCTTCTTTCTTTTGAATTCTTCTCTATCTCTTGTAACTACTTCAACAAAATTTTCCTCTTCAAAACTTTCACTTTTCTTCATCCAATGTATGGATGCTTCTTTTCTCATCTTCATGATGAGATGATGTGGGTGCAAAAAGCTTAGAGGGCTACTTCCCCAAACCCTATAGGTAATGGTGGAGGCTGGAACTTCACGGTAATCCTAAGGCATAGTGATGTTGAGAAAGTATGTAAGCAACTACTTAGATATGTTAATAGTAGGTGAGAGGCTTTGAAACAAGTCTGCCTAGATGATGGAGAAAATAGAAAGCTTATTGTGCCATTATACACAAAGGAAACAATTGATGATATATTGGATGAGGTATGCAGTGAAGTGACAAAATAAGAGTTTCATAGTTTATAGGTGTACTTCACAGCATCACTTGATGGTAGGGTTATGGAGAAACCGAAGAAGAACAACCGCTTTGCACTATCAAGAGGGAACATATTCTACTTATATTATTATCACTTTGAAATTGGGCACCAATTTTAAAGTGATCATAATACAAGTAGAATCCATTCCCTCTTATTAGTGCAAAGCGTTGTTCTTCTTCGGTTTCTCCATAACCCTACCAGGCATTCCTCAACTATCATTGAATGAATCCTAATCAGGTCGTCCTTAACATATACCATATATTGGTTACATTTGAAGCTCTTTATGAGGGGTTTAAGCTAAGAGCAACTTCTCAGTTGTTTAGGTACTTCTATGGGTTGAAGTACAATGACTTAGCTAAAGGTTGGTAATACGCGAGGAGCTAACCTAGTAAGAAGTTACTCAATGGTTTAGCCCCTTTTATCTACTGTTGGAAGGATAAATCCGTAGTAAATAGATCGAATGTCAACCTGGACTTTTAGACAACCTAGGTTGAGCTCATTAGGACAAACTCCTTAAAGGTTCAACCAAATGATAATTAGGCGGTCATATATTTGAAGAATGAAATAGAAAATGGAGGTTGACCTTTTAATGCTTTAAGGGAAGTGCAATGTTTTCTTAACACTAAACCAATTCTAAATGATGATGATAAGGATAAGGAGGGAGCTGTAGACCATGAATCTTATTGTACTGAAGTAGGCTTGCCATAACGGAGCTATTCATTTGGTGACACTAGAGGAATGGGATCCTATAAGGGATCGTGCTTAGTAAGGTGCCTAATGGATTCACCTTATCATATAATTCTTAAATTGTTTTCTTTCATGAAGTTAAAGAAGGCTAATTCTATTGACCTTGCAGCAACTTGCAAGACAATTGCTAATAAGAAGAGGAGCAAGGATAATCTAGTTGAAAAGAAAGCTCCACCTCTTCTTAAGTAGAAACCAATTATCGTTGATGAAGCTAGTGATGCATAACAAAATTGGTCTACTGTTGACCCCAAAGCAAAGTTGAAGTTGAAGTAGGTGGTGAATAAGGAACTTAAGAAATCTAAAAAGCATCTTTGTTATCATAGTAGTGATCAAAGTTCTAAGGTGGCTCGTACCAAAGATATTTTGCATGTATTGAATGATGAGCCACAAAGGTCTTAAGCATTTGGCTAGTTGGTGCATCGAAGAAGGATAATGAAAGCAATCCGAGTTGAAGGAGAAGAGGTTTAAAGACCTTGCTGCTTCACAAGCCTCATCTTGTAGATGCTCTCATTTTATCCTTGAGGCTTGAGGTTAAATTTGTTCTTAGATGGAATGTGTATGTTAGGGTAAGGGTCTGGGCAATGGTTAGATGAGTGATGAGCTTCTTAGTGGCTAAGTTTTACCCAAGGATCAATATACTTTGGAGCAAAACACAAGACAATTGGCTATGAAGAGGTTAGAAGAAAAAATCTATAGTAAGCTCTATGATGTACACGCCATATTCCTTAAGCTTAGTAGTGGGTTTTTTTATTTTTGAACCCTTTAATCCTATTGTTTTTTGTTTCAAATGAGCACCCATACATGCGAGTCATTCAATGTTTAGAGGGAGGATAGGATTGTTATTGCAAGAACCTAGATGAAAGATTTTTTTATGATGAGCCTTGAATTAAATGCATTTTAATGATAACAAAATATGTGTTTAAATGATTGAAAGTATTTTGTTGTTACTAATCAAGTTACCCTATGTATAGAAGATACAATTATATTCTTAAAGGTACGTGAGTCAAATGATGAAAAGATGAGAAGATTAGAAGTTATATGAAAAATCAGAAACTAGAAAACAACCATCAATAGTAAATGTTGATTCAACGCCTACAATTATCACAAGCTAATCTAATAAGTGAAAGACATAGCTACATTATTTTCTAATGAAGGAAGAAAAGAAAAGAACTGATCAAAAGACAACTTTTATAGGAAGTGCAGATCTTAATAGATTTATTAAAAGCACATAAGATGTTTTAGAAGAAGTGATTAGAACCTTATTATAACAAGAACATATCAAGACCCATCATTGTAGAGATATATTTTGGTAATATATTTGGATAAGTCAAGAGATACATATGCAATACTTATGAAGGTTTTAGAAACGTGTGATACAATGAACTAATTCAAGTTTCTAAGTATATGAAGAAGTTGTAAGGAAACTATTGCGTGATAGATGGATGTATCATCAAAAACAGTAAAGTAGTAAGATCACAAAGATTTGAAGATGCAATGGTTACATGATAATTATTATCATATTGAGAATAATTGAACATTTGGGAGCCATAACTCTTTAAAGGAGAAGTGATTAATGAAGCAAAAAGCAAAGCTAGAAAGAAAGAAAAGAAAAAGAGAAGAAAGAATAAGGGAAAATGAGCTAAACAAGTTTTCATGATATTACAATTTAAGTAGAGTTCCCAAATGTTTATGTGACTAGAAAGATATATCTTTAAGCTTAAGAATTTCATTGAACATTGTGCGAAAATGCAAGAAATCTATTATCCTCAAAGGAGTTATTAATATCTTAAAAATTAGTAGAATACTATTTAGGAGAACTAAGGAGGGAGATTCTATAGAATTACAACTTGGATGTAAGGAAGAATCATGGGATTCGTTGATCTCTGCGTAAAGTTTTCTTCAAATAGTAGAACTGAGATTTGGAGGACCTAATCCCTAGTCGTTAGCTAGAAGACTTAATTGACGTATAAGACAAAACCATTATATATGCTTACTTGATTTTCTCATCCTTACACTCTTTGTTTATTTATTGTTTCTATGATTGCTTGATTGCGATGATAGCAAATTTTCATCCTTGAGCATAGGTCGACATTTTTCTTACTGAGTTGATCTACTTTGCTATGTCCAGCGATTTAACCCGTATACTCTAAGTACATAACCACCCATTACTCCATGTCTTTAGACATATGCATAAATTATTGAACTGCTACGTAGTCCATGACTTTAAATTATCAGACAAAACAATTACTATCACACTTCGAATAATGGAGTCGTAACAGTCCCATCATGTGAAGTGATCTAAGATTAAAGTTAACCTCATGGCTGCTATTGTAAATGTAGCCCACAAAAGGAAAACATGACTTAACCAACTTGAAGCGTCTAGTAGGGTACATGCTATAAGCAAAACCTGTGGTATTTCCTTTATAACAATCACAAGAAAAACCTATAATACATACTTTTAGACTTCACTCTTGTTTACATGACTTATATTTACATCAAAAGTTACATTATGCTAAGAAAAGTTTCAAAAGCTCATAGGTTCTAATACATATATACATATTTTATTAGAAAATTAGTAGCCGCTCAATGTGACCAGTTAGTTTTCTTTAGTTTTCTCAAAAGACCAAAATATGAAAAGTGATTTAGTTTCAGTAGTCTTCACACTTTTCCTCACTCCCAACCCTTATGTACTAACCTGTAGTTAGTTGTAACTCTTCATCTTTACTTCTAGTCAATACCTGCAATAGAATCTATAAGCATGTGAGCATAACTAGCTCAATAAGTGGGATGGAAACTGAAGAGTGCAATATAAACATAGACAAAGTTATTAATTTCTTGAAATGTAATGCAATCAATCAATCTTATAATACATTACACAATGTTATCCAAACTATTGTGAGGTTAGAGAAATTGCATCTACTTTAACTTAGATTGAGCAGTTTCAACGCGACTCAAATTAGACCAAATACGGGCTTGGACAATGGAGAATACTCTCCTCCTTAAACTACCTTAGAACCGTAGCCTCCAACCTTACAACAACCTCCTCCCCTACCACTTAGTTTGACTAAGGGTGGGAAAGCACTATTTCCACTATCCTCATCGAATGGGTTGGTATTTAGTCTGATGCACCCGATCGTTCCCTAATAGGTTGTTATACATGGCTAATTATGTCAACGGTCAAATTTCTATTATTTCCTTTTAAGGGTGATAAGTCAAGTTCAAACCAACCATCAATATGCAATCAAGCAAAGCAGCATGCTAAGGAGTTTAATTCCCTTCATAGAGTAGATTATCACTCACACATAGTATGTGGATAGATAACTAAGTTACATCCACAAACAATACACCCTTAAGCTTCTAGATACTTTAATATAGTATTCCAACAAGCAATAAAGTCATAATTCAAACTTGCTTGTATAGATGTTTACTTTGATAGGTTTGTATCGTCAATGTTTTGCTTGCTTGGAAATCCTATATATATCAAAACTTAGATTTAGTTTTTGTACGATTTTCGAAAACATTTAAGGTTTTATCTAACTTTCCGTATTATTGTATACCTTAGCTGAAGTACTATTTAGATAGTTATTTTAATGAAGTTACATATATTATGAAATATAGATATATTTGTATGTGTATTTAGCCATTATAATTTTATTATATAAGTCATATTAAATTAGCTAATATTCATAAATATACATAATTATATTATTACTTATAATATGTCATTTTAATTGTATTGAAACATACATTTAATTAGCAAAATTACATTTTGATTACGGAAAGTTCATCGCAGGACGATAGTTTTTGTAACATTCTAAAAATACCTATTTTATTACCTAAAATTATCCAATTTTAGTAGAATTAGTATTGTTAGATTTGTATGAACTCGATGATACGTAATATATATTTTATTTCAGAAGATAACTTCTAAAGGATATATTGTCACAACCCGAGGGGGTGGTTAAGTGATGGTAGTATTGCCGTATAATATGAGAAGATTTGAGATCAAGCACCATTCTTGATCAAGAACCTTCAATGCACTATACAAGGTGTCTCACAATTATGACTTCCACTAAGAGACCAATATCAAGTAATAACGGAGCATTTAATATAAGTTATACCATAATATCCAAATCTGACATAACATAAAGTAAAGATATGGGTTCAAGGGCTCCCTTAACATAAGTCATACAGACCCAAAATAAAATAGTACCAATAGTCTATGCTACTCAACATACTAGAAGGTGTAAGTAAACTTAAAGAGTCCAAATAATATATAAGTGACCACTCACGCTCTCTTCTTCTCATTGACAATCCCCAATACTAACCTCAAGCATCCCATAACCCAACACTAATCAAAGATCTTACTGCAACAACAAACTATAAGGGGGTAAGCTACAACTACTTAGTAAGTAACCTTCCTATCTTACCAACAACGAGTAACAAGCAAGTGAATTAACACACATATCCAATGTAGATAAGCAAACAAAATGCAACATCATACATAGTTTGCCAATGATTGTACAAAGTGCAGTATTATGCCTACTATTGCTCAAGTTAAGAAGTATTTAGGCATGTTAGGACCCGAGTCTCTACATCTATCGACTAAGCATGTTCATCTCTTTCTCAATAGACCTAAAGCAGCGGACATAGCTCGGCCTCAAGTAAAGGTTAGCACTCCTTAGAGCTAATTAAATTCTACAGGTCAAGGTAAGAGCATATCGCATGGGTACGTCATACATATTAACAACATACATAATAATTGGTATGAACTGTAACCAACAACAAACAAAGCCGGTTGCTAAATGGGTCTAAACATGCTAAAACCTTGAAAAGGAAATGATGGGGATTGTACGAAAGGACAAATGCAAATGATAAGTAAGCAAAAAACCCATGAATAGCCCCAATGGATATGATGCACCAATGAAACTTCTAAAAACTCACGGTACAATTCAATATGATATACGAATCGATCTGGTGAGTTTACTTACTACCTAGCCTTACTCAAGGGTTAACATAAAGAGCGATCTCGAGAGTAAACAGGTAGTGTTTACGCAGGGAAGAAAATACTCAAGTGTATTAATGATAATAAAATCTATTTGCGATTACAAATACAAGGGTATTTATACCCATAAGTTAGGACAACTTGCCCAAAGGGAAAAGACAAAAAGGGTATTTCCTAAGGAAGTAATGTATAAGATAAAAAAGGATAAAAACAAATATTCAAGGAAAATAATCATTGGTGTAATGAATTTTACACATAATTCTATACACGTGGCGATGATGTATTGGTGATGTCGTTAGAAGATGTGAACAAAAAGTACAATCAGCCCTTGTTTGAGCAAGGGTAGCTTATTCAGTTTGGAGTCTCTCTCTCAGCATCTCAACAAAAGTGATGCCGAGTAAGTGATTGGCCATATATGAGTGAGAATGGGGATTGGCTGTTGTTTCGGCCTTCCGCTTCTTGACACACTATCTATGAGAAATAGGTAATCATTCGGCTTGACATGCAGAATGGGTTGGCAAGGAGATACTCAACCTTGAAAGGAGTCAGCTAGAGCAGGAGGATTTGTCTTGCTAGTCCTTATAGCCCTCGAGCTCAATTGCAAGAGTTGAGCTTAGTTTTTCACCCTCTTGGTTCTTTTTAGAAAATTTAGTTTTCCTTAAACCGATCAGCACTAAACCCTACCTATTTAATACCGACCCTCAACTAGGGTTTAAAAAAGAAAAATTTTTTAAATTTTGAAAATACTTTGAAGTCGTTACCCGACTAAAGTCGGGAAAAAAAAAGAGTTGAGTCATAACCAATTAGGTGGATTTGTTATAACTTAGTTACTAGTCATTCAATAAAAATCGATTTAAAAAAAATGATTTTTGAAACCAGAGATCAAGATTCGGGGGTTTGGAATTTTAAACTCTTATGGGTATCATTGACTTTCCAAATTTAACCTTAATCTTTAAAATCACCTTTTTAATTTTAAAAGACAAAACTAGATTATTATTTACTTTTGATTGGATCACCTAAGTAATCTAAACTAAAAAAGGAAAATTAGATTTTTTTTATACTTTTATCATTACCCTATAAGTGCCTACGTACCCGTTATTCGATATCAAATGTATGTAGTTCTTTTTGTAAAATTTTAGTAGGTTAAGTTGATTTTAATCTTGAAAACATATTGGATTTACGTTTTTAGTTTAATTTAGTTTAAAAAATTCTAATAAAGGTTCTAAATTGGAAATTTGATTTTGAAAAGTCTAAAAGTAGTCTTAAATTGTCAAAAATAATTTTTATTCTTTAACTTATGAACTTACTTATTTTAGTTTAATTTTATTTTTTTATTATTTCTACTTATTTTTATTTTTATTACTAAAAATAAATAACTAAATATACTACTTTTTCTTTTTATTTTTTTCTTTCTTTTTTATTATTACATTTACATTCACGATAAGTAAATAAATAAATAAACAACTAAATAATAAATACAAAAAAAAAAAGAAACTGGACTTTGGACGTAGTGGGCATGTGGGTCGAACCTGGAGCGGATTGGATAAGTTAGTCGTGAATTGGATCAAGTTAGTTGAGGTAGTCGCTTAGAAGGGGTTATGGGCGTGATCAAGGGCCTTCAGCTGATCATGAGCATGACGTGGGGGTAGATGGCCGTTGTCTTCAACTACTCATGGCCATGATCAAGGAGTACGGTGGTTAGGATTTCGGGTTGGTGGTGTACGCTGTAGTTAGGGGATATGGCAATAGACAAGGATGGCTGGGTTTGACTTTTGAGAGCTTTGTGATAGTGGTTAGGAGGCGAGCTTGGTTCAAAGAGCTTCAATTCGAAGCTTCTCTTAGAGAGAGAAAGACACGTTTGGTAAAGAGAGAGAGAAGGAGAGCTTGAATTAGTGTTTGTGAGTAGATTCTAACACTCGTACGAAGTTGTGAATGCTTTGGATGCTTGTAAGCCCTTTATTTATATACAAATTCTTCAAACAAACAAGGAAAGCTCGAATTCAGATTTGAATGTAAATTCTAGATTTTTAGTTTTTTTCCACTTTTTGGAGCTCGATTTGAATGCTCATTTGACTGAATCCAGGCATGTTCTTGGTACTAATTTACAGTAAGCCATGTGGAGGATGAAATCATACCATTAATTGGTGTGTTTCAACAAGGGAAATGCACAAAATCAAGGGCCAAAGTAGAGGGGGTAAACTATTCTTGTTTGGGGAAAGTGGAGGAAAATTAGGGAAAGTGAAAGAAAGAAAAGGGGAAGAGAGAGAAACTGCTAATGTGGAGCCAATGTATCACTACATCAATATGTGTCGATTAACCCGAAGTTGCCATGTGTCATCACATGACATGTAGCAACTGACGTGACATGCCACATGGCGCCTACGTTAGCCCACTATCTAACTTGACGTTGCCATGTGTCAGGATACGTAACGCAATCAGATCTTGACATGTGGTAGTATGTCTAGTTACAAAAATAAAAAGGCCTCCCTACATTTGCCAAGATTCAAACCTAAGACCTCAAGTTTAACCCCATGCAATATTCTAATGCTTATCCGTTAGGCTGTTGGCTTGTATCTTATCCATATGTGTAATTAAATTGCACATATGGACTAGGTTAGCCTGGGTTAGATTCAAATCTAAGCTTAGGCCTAACACCCTAACTTCTAAACTTATTTCAAAATTAAAAAAATCTACCTTAATAAAATGTTATTTTCTAAACTCTTATTTTTTTTTTCAATTTTTCAAATTTTTTTGTAATTTTTCAATTTTCTTATTTTTTAAATTTCTCAATTTTTTGTGTTTCTTATCTAAATTTCTTTTTGTTTTTATGCTTTTTCTTATTTTTGAAATTTTCTTTCTTAATTTTTGGGTTTTCTTTAATTTCCTTTTTTTTTTTATTTTTCCAAATTTACGGCCTATTGAGAAAAGAAAGAAAAATAAAATAATAAAAATAAATATAAAAATAAAGATAAAGGGGGTAAAAATTAGGTGTCTACAGCGGGTCAATGGTCCAATAGTCTGATTCCCATCAATAACGATACTAGATCCAACATGTATGATCTCCCATTCCATTACGTAATGCTGACACCCTGTATAGATAATGCATAAACGCGCAATGCATGGCTAGTTTTCATTAAGGTCAAACAATTATTATTCTGGTTCATAGGTGACCAACTAAATATATATGACGGACAATCCAAAGCCCTATTTACTAATACAGCATCCAATTTGTAATTTAGATATATTATCATCTTTTAACAAGCAATTACATCTAAATCAAACACATGCATATAACCTCGACCCTGACCATATTCATTTCTTATATATATATAATTAAATGGTACTCTACCTTATAACCACAAGCAAGATAAGATAGAGGTTAGTATACTTACTCAACCATAGAACCTAACAATCCTAATAATCCTCGACTACATCAAGCTCACAGTCCTCGTCACCTGGAGAATACATTTAAAGTGTATAAGTATCTTGATTGTACCAACTATCTATGCTTTCTTGCTCTAGGTTCTCATTTTAACTGTCTTTGTATTTCAATGTAGTTTCTTCATTTTAAATATGTTTTTTCGTGATCTTATAGTCGTTTTTGATCATTTTTTAGTATTCTTTCATTTGGTGAGGTCATTTTTGGGCTTTTGGATAAATAAGGTTTTGATTTAGGCCCTACAAATTCATGAGCCCAAAGGATAAGTTTGGTCACTTTAGGGCTTAGGCCTAGTTTTAGGCTTTGGGCTTAGCTTTTGATCTAGAGCCTTGTAGTTAATGTTTTGGGCTTCCTTTTAAGTATTTTAAGTGGACTTTTTCTACCTAACACCTTGAATTTTTTTCTTGGGCCTTGGTGTTGCTCTTATGGGCCTAAATGGGTTTTTTTATCTTAAGTTTAAGGCTTCAACTCATTAAGGGGCTTATAGTGGATGTTTTGGATGGGCTTTAAGGTTTACTAGGCCTCTTGAATAACTTAATTTGAGTCTTTTTATATAGGATTCCAATTTGGTCACCCACTTATTTAGGCCTTAAACTTAGGTCCTTTGGGCATTTTTTGGCCTAACTTGCACTTTAGGGCACTAAACCCAATCCTACTTGTCTTTTTAGACTTAAGCCCAACCTTAGCCTTAAGTTTAGTCCATTTTATTCAACCTTACAGATCTGGTCTTGTTGATTATGATGTCCATTAACACTTTTTTCAAGTCTCTAGTCACTAACTATGCTAGTTTAAGGCCCTAACTCATCCTTAACTTACTTGACTTGGTTAATCAAGTCCTAAACCATACTTAACACTAAATAATCTTGTCATTGAGTTAATAAATAAAAAATTACAGATTTGAGCTCCTCATGCTAGTGGCGTCCCACTTGGTCTCCTATAATTTCCATTATTTTCTTCATTCAACACTTGTTTTAGAGTGTTTTTCTTGATCAAAACTAAATTTTTACTTACTTATGGCCACTATTATAACATAATATGATGATAACAAGTGGAGTGGGGTTCCCTAAGGTGGCAGCATGCAAAAGAATGTGGGGCTTTAGGGTCTTTCTTGTTGATTCATCACTAAAATTATCAAGATGTTAAACTTACATCTTAGTGTTAGAACTTCAACTATGGAGTCTTTTCCTATCATCAACTATACTTTTTTTTCATTAAATCACCATAAAACATCCAAGACAAAGCTGTACATAAAGTTGGGAGTGTCTAAAATGTAAGATTTTAGCAAAAACTTAAGGTAAAACAAAGAGAACCTAGATTAGTTACTTACTGGAGTTAAGAGTGTTGCCTTACTTTTAGGAAGTGGTTGATGGTTTGTGGAAGGTGGGGACTTGAGGGTGTGCTTTTCGGTGGTGAAGTGGAGTATGTGTAGGTGTTGTGGCTCTTCATGGCATTAGAGAAATAGGAGGTGGTACTGGAGTATATAGGAGAAGTGAGGAGTGTTTTCAAGTGAAATGTGAAGGATTTTTAAGAAAGTGTTTTAAGTGAGTGAGTGAGGCTTAAAAATAAGAAAATGAGAGTGTTAGGGAAGGGGAGTGGCTAACGTAATATGGAGGGGAGAGGGGGACAAGATTTGGGTGTTTTGGGAAGGAAGCATAAGGCCACTTTTAGGGACCATGGTACTTGTTGCCTTTTTGCCAATTGAGGAAAGATCTTATCTCCCCATAGTACACAATATTTTGATGCCCATTTAATTATTTGTACTCTAGTCTTTAATTAGGTTTGACTTCTTATTAATTAAGATGTAATGAAGGTTGGTTATGGATTGGTGTTTGTTTAGGGTAATTAATAGTAATTAGGCATAATTAGGCTAGTTAAGTGTAATTGGGGCATGTTTAGGGTTTTGTCTTATTTTCTTACTATAGATTAAATAGTCCAAATGTCTTATATGTGCACTTAGGGTTTCCTTAGGGTTTGGTGTCCGTTTATAGTTATTTGATTTAGGTATGGGCTTGGAACTTATGGTTTTTGGTGATCGGTGTGTTTGGTTGCTCTTAGTGATTGATTTAACCTTATGATTAGGGTTTATTTGTCATGTTAGGGTGTTTAGTCATTAAATTGGGTCTTAGCAATCCTTTTAGAGTTTTATTATCGTTCTATGTTTCCTCAAGTATTAGGGTTTTCTAAAGTCTCACTCATACAACTAGGGTTTTAAGGCCTCATTTTTTCTAAGGTTTTAGTTTAATGTTTAGGGTTTGATTATTTTACTTAGGATTTCATTATTATGTTTGAGTAGTTATAGAGATTATCTAATGACCTTCCCATATGGCTTCACTGTTAGTTATTGAAAACTGGTAGGGTTTACATATATATATATATATATTAAATTATAATATACGTATAAACCTATATAACAAGCATTATCACATTATTTTCATATTATCTGAATAAAATATATTTTTATAAGATTTGTAAGTACAATATGATAAAACACGTATTTTATGTCCCTAACACGCGTATATCCTAATTTGGGCCTTATAATATTAACAAAATATAACAAAACAATGTCCAATCAAATCTGACTAGAGTAAGAAAAATTGTGATTTTATCAAAATATTAACACATATTAGTTTAACATTACTTAAAAAATGTCTTGCTAGTAAATTAAGTCATTTAACTAGGTAAATTTATAATAAATAGTTAGGATTATCAAATAATTTTACAAAAATTGCTATAAAATAAAAAAAAATTATAGAATATAACCAAAACTTGTTTTATGAAATTGGGGTTATTGTCTAATTACATAAAATTATATCTTTGCTCTTAAATTACAATTAATTAAGCAAATAATATTATTTTTACACAAAATAATTTCCAACAAGTCTTGGTATTATTATAAGTATCTAGAATTCATTAGATGTCAATTTCATCAATTAATTTTATAAAAATCAATTTATTTCAGAAAATGCTACTTTTAGCCATTTATTAGGGTAAAAAATACAATAAATATTAAAAATATATAAAATCAAAATCGGGCTACATAGATTTAAACTAGATGTAATAAGGATCTTAGAGAAAAATTATGGGCTTAAAACAACTTCATTTAATATATTTATTTTTGAATTAGAAATTCAGATGAACAGTACACGTTCTTAAGAAAGTATATGAAATGCTCATAATTTTAAAAAAGTAAAAATACACATGAAAGCATCCTAGAAATAATCTAGGAATAAATTTTTTTAGATTTTTCCCAATTAATTTACTACTCTTAGAAAATAATTAAAAAATAGGGTAAAAATTGAACTTACATGTTCATCGGAGTTTTGGCCACTGTCAATCGGTAAGGGTATGTCGAACGACCTAAGTGGTGGGTAGGCTACTTAGGGGTGGCCAAGGTTTAATAGTAGATTACGATTTGGTTAAGGAATTGTTATTTGGCAATGCTTGTCCTATTTTTTTCCTAATTTTATTCTTAATTTTCAATAAATTTTTTGAAAATTTCCTCTTAGTTCCTAAGTTGCTAAATGTTTAATCTGATATCCTAGGGTCCTATTTGAACTAATCTCAAGCAGCCAAATTTTCTTTCCTTTTTCTTTTACTTTTTCCCTAATTCCTACACATGACATGTTCAATCCTCTTTAAGTCAAATTTTTGAATCATACTTTTTGATTCTTGTTGAATGCTATGATGAACTCTAGATTTTTCCTTGCCTTTTTAGATAAGTTTTGTTAATTTTTTAAGTTAAATTTTGACATTTTATGTATATTATATTAATATTTAGTGATTTTGTTAATATACGTATATATATCCTATATACTTGATACTTGTAATGAGTAATCATATTCATATAATTATATTTTACTCATGTTATTACTTTCTAAGATATATTTTCTTTTTAACTTTTTGGATTTATCACTTATTTTATATATTTTTAGGTTTTCAAGTCAATTTAAGGGTATATTTATTATATATACTAAATATATTTGTAAGTATATATATATTTATATACTATTTTATGCAATATTATTCACTTTTATAGCTTAAATAATTTATCTCTAGGGCTTCATTGTATTTCGAGGCTTAGATTTAGGAGTTCTAATAAATTTTATAATATATTGAATAACTACACTTCTAAGGCTAAAATTGGGTTTTATGAAATTATTTTTAAAATCTAACTTTACTAGGCCACTTCTACTAACTTTTCTAACCTAATCATAAAATTTGGATTGAATTAGATAAGTTTTCCCAAATGCCCTAAATTTAGGTATAATTGCCCTAAATGCAACTTTAGGAACTTACATTTCCACTCCTTTTCAAGAACTTTTTTTCCTCAAAACTTTTAATCTAACCATCACTTATATAATAACTACTTATTTTCTGTTGAAAAACCTATTACTCACCTATCTCTTTGAAGAATTCTAAGTATTGATTCTTTATTAGCATCTTTGACTCCCAAGTTATCTCTACTCTTAAACCATCACCCTATTGAACCTTTACATATTCCACTTCACGATTCCTCAACTTTTGAATCCAATTTTCTACTATCTTGATTGCTTTTTCCTCAATTGTATAATCTTTCTATAAATTCACTAGTTTTAATTCAATTATCAACCGTGGGTCCTTCACAAATTTCTTTAATATTGATACGTAGAAAACATTGTGATATCCTGCTAAACTCCAAGATAAAGCAATTCGATATGCTACATCTCCAACTCCCTAATACTTCAAACTGTCCCATAAATCGAGGACTTGACTTCCCTATGGTACTAAATCATTTAAATCCCTTGAAAGGGCTAATTTTACATACATATGATCTCCTAATGCAAATTTTACAGGTTTCCACTTCAAATCAACCCAACTCTTATAATGATCTCGAGTGAGTTTTATTCTTTGTCGTATTATTTTCACTTTTTCATTCGTCTAGTAGATTATGTTAGGACCTATCCTTACATGTTCATTGCTTTCCCAATATAGTGGTAATTTATACTTTCTTCCATATAACACTTCATATGGAGCCATCTATATAGTTGCTTAATAATGAATGCTATAAGTGAACTCCACTAATAGTAGATATTGATCCTAATCACCACTAAAGTCTAAGATATAACCCCTCAACAAATCTTCCAATATCTAAATCACTCTTTCTAACTGACCATCTGTTTGAGGATAATAAGCCGTATTGAATTGTGACATGGTTTCTAATGATCGATGTAGACTTTCCCAAGATTTAGATATAAAACAACTATCTCTTTTTGATACTACTCATAGGTACACCATGCAATCCGACAATCTCTCGCATATATAATCAAGATAACTTCTCCAATGAATCACCGGTTCAATAAGGTAAGAATTGAGCACTTTTCATCAATCTATCAACAATAAACCAAATTGAATCATGATTTGCTCTAGTTCATAGAAATCCCATTACAAAATCCATAGTAATATGATCTCACTTCCACCAAGGTATTTCCAAAGGTTACAACAACTTATTGGGTCTTTGGTGTTTAACTTTCACTTATTGGCATATATTACATCCTTGCACATATTGTGCTATTCCCTTTTTCATGCCTTTCCACTAGAAAAATGATTTCAAATCATGATAAATCTTATTCCTATTAGGATGTAAAGTATAACCGGCTGTATGAGCTTCATCCATAATTTCCCTCTTTAACTTTACATCCTGACATATACAAATCCTATTCTTGTATCTTATTATTCCCTTCTTATTAATTTGGTAATTCGGTACATCTTCCATTTTCAACTTTTCTTTCTCTTTCTTTAAATTGGATCTTTGTCTTGTTGGGATTTAATCCATTCCATTAAAGTCAATTTCACCACCAATTTCATCAACTATACCTCCATCTCATGCTACTTAAATTCAATCTTCAACTTCTTAAATTCTTGAATTAACTCTTGCTAAGTGGTGACTAACGAAGCTATTTGCCCATAACTTTTATGACTTAATGCATCCATTACTACATAAGCTTTGCTAGGATGAAAGTTTATAGTCAAATCATAATCCTTAATCAGTTTTGACCATCACCTTTACCTTAAGCTTAACTCTTTTTTAGTAAAGAAATATTTCAATCTCCTATGATTTGTATAAATTTCACAATGTTAGCTATATAAGTAATGTCTTCAAATCTTTAAAGCAAAAACCATAGTTGCCAATTCGAGATCATGTATTGGATGATTCATTTCGTGAGGTCTTAATTGCCTTGATGCATGTGCTACTACTTTACCATTTTGCATTAATACACAGCCTAGTTTATTTTGAGAAGCTTCACTATCGAGCTTGGTTTTTCACCCTTCTGGTTCTTTTATAAAATTAGGTCTTCTCTAAGCTGATCAGTACTAAACCTTACCCGTTTAATATTGATCATCGACTAAGGTTTAAAGAAAACCATTTTCTCAATTTAAAAAGGGATTGGAGTCACTATCCAACTAGAGTCGGGAAAAAGGGTTAAGTTATAACTAATTGGGTAGATTAGATATAACTTAACTACCGATTTATCGATTAAAAAAAAAACAATTTGTAAAACGACTTTTTTGAAAATAAAAGATTTAGGTCCGAGGGCTAATTTATTAAACCCTAAACGGGTATCACTTTTTAACTTTCCGAATTTAACTTCGATTTTAAAATTACCCTTTTTAATTTTCAAAACAGCTAATTATAATACACGCGACTAAATTCATCAATTCACATAAATATCTAAAAAGGAAAAAATAACAATTCCACATTTTAAGTTACCTCGTACTTACGTACGGGTGCTTACGTACCCACTATTCGGGATTAAACGTATGTAATTCTTTTAATGAAAATATAGTGGGTTGATTAATTTTAACTTTGGAAAAATTGTTAGGTTTACGTTTTTACCCATTTTGAGTTGATTTGAGAAAAGATTATTAAGGGGTCCTAAATTGGATTTTATTTTTGGAAAACCTAAAATGCCCTAGTTTAGAAAGGATCTGTTTTATTTTTATTAAAACAAATTAATTTTCTAAGGGTCAAAAAGTAACTTTTCTATTTTTATTCCATTTTATTATTTTTATTATTTATTTATTTACTTTTTATTGTTAGTTAGCTTTTTTTCTTGTATGGTTTTTCTTTTGTTTAAATGTGAAAAAAAAAAACAAAATAAAATGCTTCCTATTCTTTTTTTTCTTTCTTCTCTTTCTTCCTTTTTCTTTTCTTTTTCCTATCTTTTTTTAATTTTTTTTATTACATTCACATAGATTAAATAAATAAATAAAACAAAAAAAGAAAAAAAATAAATAAAAAAGAAATCGGGCAAAGGCAGCAAGATGCATGGGTCGAACCTGGGTCATGAGTCGAGTTGGACTGCCGGACCGGGTCGCGAGTCAATCTTCTAGGTCGGGTCGGGTTGGATCTTGGCTTCCTCTTCACCAGCACCAGTGGGGTACAATTCAACCCGATGTAACCTCTAAATCGAAGGGGAAAAGGGGTTTTTATGTGTTTCTGATTAGGATTAAGGGGGGTAGAGGAAATGCCGTGGTTAATGGAGCTCGTTTTTGGTGGTTTTGAAAGTAGCGGTCGGCGGTGGTGTTCATTCCTTCGACATGGTGGTAGCTGGGGACGAATGGAGTGTTGGTTTGGAGATTTAAGGGTACGAGGAGAGTGGCCGTGATGTTAGTTTGAGTCGAAGGACGCTGAGGGTAGTGGTTCGAGGAGAGAGAGAGGGGCGGCGGTCAGGGTTTGGTGGTAGTTACCTTGGTGGAGTTGCTAAGGGTTATGGAAGAGGTCGAAAGTAGCTGGGTTGGGGAGCCTGAGCCGCAGGTAGTCTTCCTAGAGTGGTGGCTCAACTCGGGTTGGACTAAAGAGAGAGAATTGAAGAGAAAGGGAGTAGGTTAAAGAGAGAAAGTGATCGGGAATGGATAGAAAGAGTATGGGGATTGATTTTGTTCGTTGTGTGTCTTTCTATGTCCCAGATCATCAATTTATACATAAATCCAACCCAGAAACAAAGGAAAGTTGGAATCGGATTTAATGAGAAATACCCGAAAACATAGCTTTTTTCCAATTTTTGAATGCCAATTTGAATGTGCTTTTAGTTGAATCTAGACTTGTTTTTATCACCAATTCGAAGCATGCCATGTCTAGTGCGAGATTGATGCAAGAAACTATGTGCCTGTGTGTAGAAATTGAAGCTAAAGTGGAGAGAGTGGGTTGTTCTTAAGAAGGAAAGAGGAGGAAAATCGGGACAAAATGGGGGAAACCCAAGGGAAAGTGCTGACGTGGCAAACCCTGACCTGCCACATGTCACACTTGACACGTAGCGGTTGACGTAGCATGCTACGTAGCACTATACGTGACACTACATCAGCAAAGGCCGTCCAATCTGATGATGCCACATGTCAAGAGTCAGGACACGTAGTATAATCATATCATGACATGTAGTAGTCTCTGATGTGATTAAAAACAAAAAGTAAGAAAAAGGCCTTCCTATTTTTGCTAAATTTCGAACCCAAGACCTTATGCTCAATACTAGTATTATACCCATATGCTTAACCGTTAGGCTGTTGGCCTGTGCCTTGTCTATATGTTGAATTAAATTGCACATATGGACTCAGTCAACCTGGGCTAGATTTAAATCTAAACCCAGGTTCAATAGTCCAACACTTAAACCTAGATTAAAATTAAAAATCTACTCTAACAAAATGTTATTTTTTAAAAAAAAATTTATTTTTTTTTCAATTTCAAAATTTCTTATATTTTCGTATTTTCTAAATTTCTTATTTTTTTGTGTTTTTTCCTATTTTCCTATTTTCTTATATTTTTCCAGAATTCATATTTTTTCTAAATTTCTTCATTTTTTTGGGGGCTTTCTTTAATTTTCTATTTTTTGAACTTTTCTTAATTTAGGACCCTATAACCTTATTTGAAATAAAATAAAATAAAGGGGGGGGGGGGGGGGGCGCAAAAAGTGTCTACAGTTTCCTCTCTTTGTGATAAAGTTTAGTAAAACTTTGCCACAAAGATAAAACAGACACTATTTTTGCCCCAAGAGTGGATTTTATTTTAAGAGGTGTTACAGCTAGCTAGCTATCCTAAGTCCACTCCATCTAGAATTTTTGAGTTTAAAAGGGTAGCGCTCTAACGGATGGTCGAAAGACTGAAAGAATTGAAGTCTAGTCATGCTCTTATGAATTGACAAAGTGAAGTAAAATAGGTTAAGCACTCCTTGAGCTAGATAAGACTCCAAGAAGAATGAGCAAACTTAGTCGTACCTTGATGATCTGATTAACCAATGTAAGCAAAGCACTCCTAGTGCTGACTAAGACCCCAAGAAGAATGAACAAACTTAGTTATGCCCTGATAAGCTGACTAACCAAGATAGGCAAAGCACTCCTAGAGCTAGCTATGACCTTCAGAAGAAATGAATAAACTTAGTTGTGCCTTGATGAGCTAACTAACTAAGGTGGGCAAAGCGCTCCTAGAGTTGGCTAAGACCCTAAGAAGAAATGAATAAACTTGGTCGTACCCTGATGAGCTGATTAACCAAGGTGGGCAAAGCGCTCCTAAAGCTGGCTAAGACCCTAAGAAGAAATGGGACAATGCCTCAATGGCTAGTTAAGAAGATGATGAAGGTAATTGCTTTACGAGTCGATTAAGAGAAACTTGGTGAAAGGAAGTGCCCTACAGAACTTGGTGAAGAGAGGGGCTTACTTGCAAGAAATTTGGTTGATAGAGGGATCCTATGGATTAGAAGGATGAACTGAGCTAAGATTATATCTTCATAGGTTGGCTAAATAATAAATGTAGAAAGTAAATGCCTCTGGGTTGGTTAAAAAAGATTGTTGGGAGTAAAAGTGGTCTCAATGCAAGGAAAAATTGGTGTGCTAACACTGTATAGAAATACTTACCCGGTCTTTATCGATAGTTCCCAATCTGTCAAACCTTTTTTAAAAGGCCCCCATTGGAAAATTACTGACTCTTGTTTTAGTGCCTTGTTATCAACCTAGATGTTCTTGACATATAACGTTCAAGGCTTTGCTGGTTCTTTTTAGAGAAATCATGGAAATTAACCTGATATAAGGAAACCACCTACTATTTTTGTTTCTTTGGAACTTCTATGAACACCAAAGTCTCATTCCCATCTACTGTGATTGCTTACTTGAGTTTCACATTCCTTTGAAAAAACAGACAATAAAACTCCCTATTGAGGGGGATCAATTCATAATAAAGCATTTAAAGAATTTTGTTAATTACCAATGTTCTAGATCTCATTCCTTAACTCCTCTCATGTTTGTAGTGTATAGGTTTGATTAAATGAGGTAAAGGGAATTAGACCTTTCCATGGAGAGGGTGATTATTATAACGACGAAAACGGCCAAAGATACCAAATTTGCTTGTAGATGATGGAAATTGGACCACAATGACATTCAAAATGATTGGCATTTTCGTGTTTTGAGCAAAATTCCCATTGACTTCTTATGGATAGTACAATTTTACAGTGTCGACATTTACAGGGTCTCTCAAATCTAGACCATCCATTTAGGACAAAATTAAAGCTGCTCCTGATAATACTCGCTTTACGACATGAGGACCCCTGTAATTAGGGGCGAATTTCCCTCTAGAGTCTTGTGCATTGGGGAGAGCTTTTCTTAACACCAAATCTTCTTCTTTGAGGTTATGAGGTCACACCCTTTTATTGAACACCTAAGCCATTCTTTGCTGATAACATTAATCATAACATAGGGCCATCAATCTCCTTTCATTAATCAAATTTAGCTGTTTGATGCATTTTTTTACCTAATCGGCTTCGTCCAAATAAATTTCTGATAGTACCCTAAGTGATGGGATCTCGACCTCTATTGGTAACACTGCTTCAGTGCCATATACTAAAGAGTATGGTGTTGATCCAATCGACGTTTTGATGGAAGTCTGATAAGCCATGAGTGCAAAGGGTAACATCTCATGTCAGTCCTTATATGTAACAGCCATTTTTTCAATGATTCTTTTAAGGTTTTTGTTTGCTACTTTAACAGCTTTATTCATTTGGGGTCGATAAGGAGTAAAGTTCCTATGAATGATTCAAAATTGCCGGCATAATTTTGTCATAAGCTTGTTGTTGAGATTGGTGCCATTATTAGTGATGATTATTTCAAGAGTCCTGTACTGAGCCAAGATGTCTCTCTTGATGAACTTAACTATGACCCCTTTAGTAACATTTGAGTAAGACGAAGCCTCTACCCATTTGCTGAAGTAGTCAATGGCAACTAATATGAAGCGATGTCCATCAGAGGCTTTTAGAGTACTAGGGCCAATGATATCTATGCCCTACATTGAAAAAGGCCATGGTGCTGAGAGGGCATGCAATTCCTAAGGTAGGGCATTTATCTTATTTGCATAAACTTAGCATAAATGACAATGCCTAACATGTTTGATGCAATCACTTTCCATCGTTGACAAATAATACCTTAGCCTCATGATTTTCTTTACTAACATGTATCCATTCATGTGTGGGCTGCATACTCCTTCATGTACCTCTTTCATTAACTTCTCAACCTCTTCGTTAGCTACATACCTTAAGAGTGTACCATCAAATGAGCGTCAGTATAAGGTAGACTCACTTACTAAGAATTGAGTGGTTAATCTCCTAATCATCTTTCTGTCTCTTTTCTCAACCTCTTTAGGGTATGCACCTTATTGTAAGAATATCTTAATATCATGATACTACGGTTTTTGGTCGTTTATACCCTCAATCGTTAGGCAGAAGGCAGGCTTGTGTTCAATTTCAATAATAAGGGGCTGAATCTTGACTCCACTAGATATTTGGATCATAGATGCTAGTGTAGCTAAAGCATTAGCAAATTGGTTATGAGTCTTCGGTATGTGATTGAAGGTGACTTCTTTAAAACTTTCCGTTAATTCCATCAAATGCCGATGATAAGGCACCAGCTTAAGATCTTTAGTTTTGTACTCTCCCCATGCTTGGCCAATAATGAGTGAGGAGTCCTTATACACTTCTAATTCTTGAATGTCTTTCTCTAGGGCCATCTTGAGTCCTATGATGCATGCTTTATATTTAGTAATATTATTATTGTATGGGAAAATGAGCTTTGGCCAGAGGATATTGAGTACCTTCAGGGTATATTAGTATTGCCCCAATTTTACACCTAGACACATTAGTTGCACCATCGAAGAACATTTTCCATTTTGGTGGCTCGTCATCCTTTCCTTTATTAGAGTTTCCTTCGACCACTAAGATACCTTCATCGGGGAAATTGACTTATACTTCTTAGGGAGTACTATTAGAGGGGTTTTCTGTTAATTAATTTGCCAAAGCTTGCCCTTTGATTGAATTTCGGTTCACATATGTAATGTCGAACTTTGATAGCAGCACTTTCCACTTTGAGATTTTGCCAATTAGGGCTGGTTTGTCTGCGAAGTACTTTAGGAGATCGTATTGAATCAGTAATTCAACTTCGTAGTAGAGTGCGTATTGTTTGAGTTGATGCATTACCCAGACCAACGCACAACAGGTTCTTTCAATTTTTGAATATCTCTGCTCCTCTTCAGTGAATTTTTTGCTCAAGTAGTATACAGCCCGTTCCTTTCCTTCCTCATCTTTTTAGCCAAGCATACACCCTATGGACTTTAGTAATATTATCAAGTATAGGAATAAGGGCTTCCCAGATTTTGAAGTTACCAGAATTGGAAGGTTCATGAGGTATTCTTTGATTATTGTAAAGGCCTACTCATACTCTTTGTCCCAGTTGATCTTGGCATTCTTTTTTAACAACTTAAATAAAGAACAACATTTGTTTGTGAGTTGGGATATGAACCAGGCTATATAGTTTAAATGGCCCAACACACCTCTGATTTTGTTTAAGTGGGCGTGGTGGGGGTAGGTCAACTATCGCTTTAACTTTATCAAGGTCCACTTCAATGCCCCTTTGGCTGATTATGAAACTTAATAACTTCCCTGAAGTCGCCCCGAAAGTACACTTCTCTAGGTTAAGTTTCAGTTGGAATTTTCTCAACCTATCAAATAATCTCCTTAGATTTTCCACATGATTTTCTCCTTCTTTAGACTTACAATCATATCATCGACATATACCTCGACTTCCTTATGCATCATGTCATGAAAAATTGCTACTATGGCCCTTTGGAGTTGCCCCAGCAGTTTTGAGTCCAAAAGGCATCACTTTGTAGCAAAACATGCCCCAAGTTGTGATGAATATGGTCTTGGCTTTATCTTCTTCAGCCATTCGAATTTGGTTATACTCGAAAAATCCATCAATGAAAGAGAAAATATGGTTTCTGGTTGTATTATCGACCAAGACATCAATATGGGGCAAAGGAAAATTATCTTTAGGGGTTGCTTGATTGAGGTCTCGAAAATCCACGCATACCCTGACTTTCCCATTCTTCTTCATAACTGGTACTATATTAGCTACCTACTCAGGATAATCAGATACCTCAATGAAGTCGACTTCCAATAATTTTTTGACTTCTTCCTTGATTTTCAACAAGATATCTGGTCAGAACCTTCTCAACTTTTGTTTCTTAGGCTTGATATCTCCTTGTATAGGTAAATGGTAGTCTATGATCGATGGTTCTAATCCAGGCGTGTCATCATAAGACCATGCGAATACGTCTTGGTATTCGGATAGTAATGTGGCAATCTCTATCTTTTGATTTTCTTCCAAATTTACCAACATTAATTATCTCTGTTGGCTCATCAATGGAAATTCTTCTCATTTCATGTTTTTGCTAGCTTTCTTGTACATCATTATGGTCAACAACATCACCCACAACAACTAACCCGGTAGGGTCGAAGGTGATATCAATATTCTCATTGCCTATCTGCGCAAGGTATCCATGGCCTTTATTCAAGTCGTTAAATCTAGAAAGAAAAAGAAAGTGTGCAAAAGGAAGAGTGTAAGTAAGGCAGGAATAAAGAGAAAAGAAGCTGATTTTATTTTGGGAAACCCTCTTTTGAGTACAAGCATTTGGAGAACAGAGGCAATTTACTACAAAATTCTATAAAATACTAGATCATGATTCATCCTTTACCTTAAGGAAGACTTATTGTTAATCATAGGGATGGAGAACCAATTATTCAAGTGATGGGCTTTGTTGATTAGGCTAGCCCCTTCATTCTTGTTGGAAGTGCCTTCTTTAGTAGGCTTTGAGTTTTGGGTTTTAGTCTTGATGAAAGTTTCTAATAGTGGTGGGAAGTTCATTGGAGCGTGATACAACCTGTCACCCTTTCTGCCCCTAGCTTGCATTCTTTGCAATTCTTCTGTCGGGATTGGAGTGTATCCTAACCCATAGGATCCAAACTAGCCTTCTTTGTATTTCAACCTCTCTTCCTTCTACTGATTGGTGATCATGTACACCTCATTGAACATCTAGAGTCCCAAGTCCTCTTGTTCTTCTGTATCGATATAGGGTATGGCCGTCTCTTTATAGATTTCATAATCTTGGTCACCCAGAATTGTGATGACTTGGCCATTAGAGATGAACTTAACTTTCTGGTGAAGAGTTGAGGGTATGGCACCTGTTGAATGTATCCATAGCCTTCCAATAACAGATTAAAGGTCCTTGGAATGTCCAAAACCTAGAATGGGATGCTGAACATCTGCCAGCTAATATCAACTAATAAGTCTACCTCCCCTATTATCTCTCTCCTAGATCTATCAAAAGCTCTTACCATTGTTAAACTAGGTTTGATAGCAGTTGTATTGATGCCTAATAGATCTAGGGTGGCTAAAGGATAAACATTTAGAGATGACCCGTTGTCGATGAGGACTCTTGTTGCGATGATGCTATTTATCCTTACTATTATGAATAGAGGCTTTGTGTGCTGAGTATCTTCTTCACCCAGTTCCTCGATAGAGAAGGAAATTTGATCTATGGTGAGGATGGAATTGGTAATAGAGCTAATCCTTTCAGTCGGGATTTCACAAGGGACCTTAACATCCTTTAGTGTTCTGAATAAGGCCTCTCAGTGTGGGTTTGATGCCATCAATAGACTCATGAGGGATATTTGTGCCGGAGTCTTAGTGAGCTGGTCCATTATTTTGTACTCATTAGACTTGATCATCTTGGTGAAGGTAGTTAATCCTTCTTCATGTTCAGCTTGTTTGGTGTTTGGCATTTCCTGTACGCCTTTCTTTTTTAAGCCTTCCTTTGGATTGTAGATTTTGTCGGAGCGAGTGATCCCCCCTATAAGCAAGCTTAATTGCCTCTAGTTTATTGCTTGGTAATTGAAGGGGGCAGCTTTATAATTTTTGGGGGCCATAGGTACGTGGAATGTGTACCTTTTAGTTTGTGGGACCTCTCTTTTGTAGAACCTATAAACCTTTGGTTCTTGGTTTTGACTGATCATGTTGATGGCAGATTCTGAGTGGTTAGATATCATATTGATGATAAGTCCATGGTTTAGCAGTAGGTTGTTGTTGATGTTTGGAGTAGGAGCCTCCACAAAATCCAGTTGTATTGTACCTTCATCGATCAAATCTTGGATTTTGTTTTTCAACCTCTAGCATAAATCAGTTGAATGGCGTACTTGCCTTAAATGATATTGACATCTTGTATTGAGATCAAAGAACTTTGGCCTATTCCTTTCACTGGAAGCTTCAAAATGTAGCAAATTATCTCTTCTTAACTTCTTGAGCACCTGACTAAGTGGAATTGGTTTTGCTAGTGAACTATCTTGGGGCCTTGTTAGCCTGTAGTTGGCTTCTATACTATAGTTGAGCTGGTAGGGGATTCGTCCTAAAAGGAACTTGGGAGTTAGTTCTTGCATTCGAGTTGACCATGCTAACAGTAGCTTCTCTAGGCTTACTGGTGGTGGGTTTAGCAGAAGGTGGTCTTCTATTTGTTGTTTCTTGTAGCTTGTTAGAGGAAATGACACTCTCAATTTGGTACCCTACTGTCACTATTTCTGCAAAGCTAGAAGAGGCTTATCTAATCAGGTGAGCGAAGTAAGGCCTCTCAAGAGTGTTAATGAAAGTTGCTGTCAACTCTTTTTCAACCATAGGGGTAAATACCCTTGCAGCTAGGGGCCTCTACCTTTGAGCATATTCTTTGAAGGATTCATTGTGCCTTTTCCTTAGGGCAACCAAATCCATCATTGTTGGTGCCGCTTTGATATTAAATCTATATTGCTCATAGAACGCTCTAGCCAGCTTCTCCCATGTATTCACTTGATTTAAGTTCAACTGGGCATACCAAGTTAAGGCAAGGCCTGTCAGGCTGTCCTGAAAGGTCTGGACCATGAGTTGCTCATACTATGCATACTTGCCCATCTTACGCACATATAGCTAGGTGTGTAACTTGGGGCATCCAGTCCCATTGTATTTTTCAAAGTCAAGTACTTTGAATTTTTCTGGGAAGCTTCCATAATTGTAGGTAGAGAAGTTTGTTATTCCAGTGTACTCGAATCCATCATACCCCTTGAGCGTTTTCATTTTTTCGGTGATCTGTCGAGTTAACCACTCTTCGAGCTCCTTTAATCTGTCTTAGTCAACTTCAGGCTTCGGGTTGATTGGGAATGAGTAAGTATTCGGCTTAAAGGTTGGGTTAGCCTTTGGAAATACCCCTTCAGTTTCAAAGGATTCAAAGCCCTGATTGCCTTTAGGGAAAGCTTCTTTTTTTTCAAGGGGTGGGGCCTTAGTATTCTTTCTATATCGGGCTTTGGAGTGCTCTTCATTTGATGGGGTCGTAAACCTAAGTAGAGAGATGTTATTAGCAAGGAAGCTTAGTTGATCTACCATCTTTCCCATTGTTTGTTCCAAAGATTGGAATCTTAACTCCATGGAGTCAATAACCTCGAGGTTGCTATTGCCATCGTTGTTGTTTACTTGGTTGGCCATTTTAGTTTGGGAACGAATTTTGATGGGGCTTCTCTAGAAGGTTTGATGTTTGGGAGCTATTTTAGCGACTTGGGTAAAAACCACTTCTAAAAAAGTTAGCATACGGATATTTTGAAAAAGAATGCAAATGAATGAAATGCAAGTTAATCACATGGATGAAAAGGAGAGGGTTGACAAATGATTAACAGAACAGTAAGTTATTCATTATTTTTGGATTCTCGAAGTCTTATTACATGAAAGAAAGAAGGAAAAAAAAAAGGTACAAATTCATCTATGCTAATTTCCTTTTTATCTATGGTCTAGATGAAATTTTCTTCTTCTTGTAGTCATGCTTAGCTGTTTCTTCAAACTCTTGAATTTTCTTCTGAGCCATCTTCAGCTGGTGTTCCAAGGCATGCAACCTTTGTCTAGATTCTCGGCATAGGTTCGCCCATTTATCTTTCTCATCATGGAGGATCTCCATACGTGCTTTCATTTGGTTCATATAGGTCATCATTTCAGAGTTAGGGTGCATAGGGGAGGTTTGAAGGACTTCTGGTGCTCGATATCGCATTGTGCCTACCTTGTGAAGTTGATTGTATAAATACTCTTTGGTAACTCGGTGTTTATCCACTTCTCCTATAAACTCACTCAGATTGATGTTTGGGCTTATGGTCCGGGTGTCCCACCAAGCTTTGATCTTGTGAAGTTTAGATACCTTTTTTATAGAGTGAGGCTCTTTGAGATTAAAAGTGAATAGTTCCAATGAAGGTCTGTGAACTATGTCCTAGATCCCTCCAAATTGTCTTACCATGTTGTTTGGATAGTAGCTTGTATACTAGCTTATCCCGATTAGTGGTACAGCATGGTAATTCTTGCAAATCAATATGACCCTAGTATAATTGCTCCACCTAATAGTCCATAGTATGTCTTCTACTCGGAAATCTTGTAGAACCTCTATCCAGAGAAGGGTAGGGATATCTTCTAGTAATTTGATCTTATTGATGAAAGAATCAATAAGGTCAATCTCATTCGCGAATGCTCTCTTTATTAAATCCAACCCAAAGCACTTGATGTGACTGACAAACCAAACCATTAATAATGCCATGCTTGATATGAGATCTCCGCAGCCTCTTTCCTTAAGGAAATCAAGATTCATTAGCTGCTCAGCAAGTAGGGTAGGAATGTAAGATTTACCTTCCTAAAATTGAGCCATTGATTCTGTTACCCTAAAGTGTATAAGAAGAGACCCACTTGGGAACAAGATGGTGGCGAACATAACTAGCACATAGGCCTTGATTCGGTTTTCTCTCAAATTCCCAAAAAACAGTACTTGATTGTTAGAGTTGGGCTCATTCTGGAACCAATGGACTAGATCCTATATCTTGATGTTGTATTTGTTGCAGTTGTTTAAGGCCTCATTTATCTCAGTCTTACGAATTCCTAAGTATTTTGAGAAGATATATGTTGACCCTATGAAGTGTGACATTGCTATTTTGTTAATTATTTGTTGACCCTATGAAGTGAAATGCGAGACAGGTGGGGTGTAATGATCCTTAAACTCTATAACCTCACATGTTTACAAAGAAATGGTTCTTTGGTCACATCGAAGTCTAAGTGGGGTAGCCTAATCGGCCTCGAACGGTAGTTGCCCCACTACGTCCGAGACTTTACACAATGGCTCCATATCTAAGGTCCTATGATGGCCTGGGTTTAATTGTATTTATCATGCATTTATGATGTAGTAAAATAAATCTCATGCCTCAGTGTATGCTATTTACAAAAAAATGCTAATTAAACCATTATACATGAAACCAACAATAAATAAGCAAATCAATATATAAAGAAATAAATAAATAAATAAATAACTAAACAATGTGAGTAATTTGAAAAGCGATTTTAATTTTGAAATGTTTTTAAGTGGTTAGCCCTCTTGATTGTCTCTAGTAAAGTTGCCAAGCTATCGAGCCTGGTTTTTTACCCTCCTAGTTTTTTTATAAAATTAGGTCTTCTCTAAGCCGATCAGTACTAAACTTTACCTATTTAATATTGATCTTCAACTAGTGTTTAAAGAAAATCATTTTTTCAATTTAAAAAGGGATTAGAGTCGCTACCTGACCAGAGTCGACAAAAAGGGTTAAGTTATAACCAATTTGGTGAATTGGCTATAACTTAGCTACCGATCTATCGATTAAAAAAAAAAAAAAAACCAATTTGTAAAATGGCTTTTTTGAAAACTAGAGATTTAGGTCTGAGGGCTAGTTTATTAAACCCTAAACGGGTATCACTTTTTAACTTTCCAAATTTAACTTCGATTTTCAAATATACCCTTTTTAATTTGTAAAACAGCTAATTATAATACATGCAACTAAATTGATCAATTCACATAAATATTTAAAAAGGGAAAAAAAAATAAAAATTCTACATTTTAAGTCGCCCCATACTTAGTACGGGTGCCTATGTACCCGCTATTCGGAATCAGACGTACGTAGTTCTTTTAATGAAAATATAATAGGTTGATTGATTTTAACTTTGAAAAAATTGCTAGGTTTACATTTTTACCCATTTTGAGTTGATTTGAGAAAAGATTATTAAGAGGTCCTAATTTGGATTTTACTTTTGGAAAACCTAAAATGCGCTAGTTTGGAAAGGATTTGTTTTATTTTTATTAAAAAAAATTTGATTTTCCAAGTGTCAAAAAGTAACTTTTCTATTTTATTCCATTTTATTATTTTTATTATTTATTTATTTACTTTTTATTGTTAGTTAGCTTTTTTTTGTATGGTTTTTCTTTTGTTTAAATGTGAAAAAAAATAAACCAAAATAAAATACTACTTATTCTTTTTTTACTTTCTTCTTTTTTCTTTTCCTTTTCCTTTCTTTTTTTTTTAATTTTTTTATTACATTTACATAGATTAAATAAATAAAACAAAACAAGAAAAAATAAATAAATAAAAAAGAAATCGGGAAAAGGCAGCAGGATGCACGGGTCGAACCTAGGTCACGAGTCGGGTTGGACTGCTGGATCGGGTCGCGGGTCAATCTTTTGGGTCAGGTCGAGTTGGATCTTGGCTTCCTCTTCACCAGCACTAGCGAGGCACGATTCAACCTGATCTAACCTCTAAATTGAAGGGGAAAAGGGGTTTTTGTGTGTTTTTGATTGGGATTAGGAGGGGTAAAGGAAATGCCGTGGTTAATGGAGCTCGTTTTAGGTGGTTTTAAAAGTGGCAGTCGGCGGTAGTGTTCGTTCCTCTAATGTAGTGGCAGTTGGGCACTAATGGAGTGTTGGTTTGGGGATTTAAGGGTATGGGGAGAGTGGTTGTGATGTTAGTTTGGGTCGAAGGACGCTGAGGGTAGTGGTTCAAGGACAGAGAGAAGGGTGGCTGTCAGGGTTTGGTGGTAGCTACCTTAGTGGAGTTGCTAGGGGTCATGGCGGAGGTCGAAAGCAGTTAGGTTGGGGAGCTTGAACCGTGGGTAGTCTTCCAAGAGTGGTGGCTCAACTCGGGTTAGAGTTAAGAGAGAGAATCGAAGAGAGAGAGAGTAAGTTAAAGAGAGAAAGTGATCGGGAATGGATAGAGAGAGTGTGGGGATTGATTCTATTCGTTGTGTGTTCATCTATGTCCCATGATCATCAATTTATACACAAATCTAACCCAGAAACAAAGGAAAGTTAGAATCGGATTTAATGAGAAATGCCCGAAAACTTAGTTTTTTTCAATTTTTGAATGCCGATTTAAATGTGCTTTTAGCTGAATCTAGACTTGTTCTTATCACCAATTTGAAGCATGCCATGTCTAGTGCGAGATTGATGCAAGAAACTATGTGCCTGTATGTGGAATTCGTGTAGAAATTGAAGCTAAAGTGGATGGAGTGGGCTGTTCTTGAGAAGGAAAGAGGAGGAAAATTGGGAGAAAATGGGGGAAAACTAAGGCAAATAAAGGGAAAGTACTAACGTGGTGCTACGTCAGCTAACTCGACAAACTCCGACCTACCACGTGTCACACTTGACATGTGGCGGCTGACGTGGCATGCCATATAGCACCACGTCAGCAAAGGTCGTCTAATCCAATGATGCCACATGTCAAGACACATGGCACAATCAGATCCTAACACGTAGCAGTCTTTGATGTGATTAAAAACAAAAAGTAAGAAAAAGGCCTCCTTGCCTTTGCTAAGTTTTGAACTCAAGACCTCATGCTCAATGTTAGTACTATACCCATATGCTTAACCATTAGGCCGTTGGCCTGTACCTTATCCATATGTGCAATTAAATTGCACATATAGATTCAGTTGGCTTGGGCTAGATTTAAATCTAAACCCGGTTCAACGGTTTGACTCTTAAACCTATATTAAAATTAAAAATCTACTCTAACAAAATGTTATTTTCTAAAAAAATTTTATTTTTATTTTCAATTTCAAAATTTCTTATTTTTTCGTATTTTCTAAATTTCTTATTTTTTTGTGTTTTTTCCTATTTTTCTAGAATTCTTATTTTTTCTAAATTTCTTCATTTTTTTAGGGCTTTCTTTAATTTTCTATTTTTTGAACTTTTCTTAATTTAGAACCCTATAATTTTATTTTAAATAAAATAAAAGGAGGGGGGGGGGGGGTGTGGTGTCGGGAGGGGGTGGGGCGCGCAAAAATTAGGTTTCTATAGTCACTATATATACAATATGGTTTATTGTGATCTAGCAGAATAAGTATTGAGACTAAGATCAGATGGTTTTTTAACTCTTGAAAACTCTATTCACATCCATCACTTCATTTGAATTTAACATTTGTTTGTGTTAATTAAGTTAAAGGCCTTCCTATCTTAGAAAAGTCTTTTATAAATCGTCTATAATAGCTTGCCATTCTAAGGAAGCTTCTAACCTCTAAAACTATAGTTAGCTGCTTCTACATAGCATAGCATTAACTTTCTTAGGATCAATTGATATTGCTTTACCTAACACTATATGCCTTAAGAATAAGATTGTATTCAACCAGAAATCATATTTACTTAACTTAGCATACAGCTTGTCATCTCGCAGCTTTTGTAATGCTAATCTCAAGTGCTTTGCATGCTCCTCTTTGGTCTTTGAATAAATTAGAATATCGCCAATAAATATTACAACAAATTTATCTAGATATAGTTGATAGATTTGATTCATTAAATCCATAAATATTATAGGCACGATAGTTAATCTAAATGGCATCATTAAAAACTGAAAATGTCCATATCTCATTTAAAAAGTTGTCTTCGATACATCTTTAAGCTTAATGTTTAATTGATGATATCCATATCTCAAATCAATTTGTGAGAATATGGTAGTTCCATGCATGTAACTGATCAAATCAATCATCAATTTGCAGAAGTGGATACTTGTTCTTAATAGTCACCTTATTTATTTTTCTATAATCAATATATAATCTCATAGTTCCATCATTCTTCTTTACAAATAGTATTGCTGCTCTCTATGGAGACACACTAGGCCGAATGAATCATTTGTCTAACAATTTTTGTAGTAGCTTCTTTAACTCTTGAAATTCTATTGGTGGCATCCTATAGGGCACTTTTGATATGGGTTCAGTTCCAAGAATCAATTTTATGGTAAAGTTTAACTCTCGATGTGAAGCTAAACCAGGTAAATCATCTAGAAAGACATTTAGGAATTTGCAAACCACTACTATCTCAAACACATTGGTGTCTCTTTCTTTCCTTCTACTACAAATATCTAACAAATCTGCCAATCCTCTGTAATGTCATCCATTTCCTTACTTACTTCTACTATTGATAATCTCATTCCTTGCTCTCTAGTATTTCCTTAGAATGCCACTTTACCCTCATCAAGGTTATGCTCTTATTTCAACAATCTACTTGAGCATAATGTTTGGATAGCCAATCCATTCCTATAATCATATCATAACCCTTTAATGGCAATACTATCAACTTTACAGGGAATTCTTTCCCTTAGATTTAAAGTTGTCCATTATCCATTACCTTCCATGTCAATACTTATTCATCAATAAGGGTTCTCACTCCATAAGTGGCCATAGCTTCAATTACAATGATTTCATTATTTAACATATTCTCCTGACTAATAAATGAATGCGAGGCTCCAGTATCAAATAATGTACATACAATTTCTCCATTTATAATTGCATTACCCGAAATAAATACTACTATCACAATTACCTATCACTCATCTAGTGTTATAGTTAAAGTTACTTAATTTCACAATTCTTACCATTCATCTACCTAAGCAAATGTTTCACGTTCAACTTATTAATAAGAAGAATTATTACATTACATAACTATCATTAGTCCTTACACATTTTCATCAATCTCCATATCATCATCGGAGCTATCGTGGAAATACTCCATCCATTCATCATACTCCTCAGTGTTACCTTCCGTACTTTCTATTGCAAAGACTTGTGCTAGAACTATAGTGGTTTTCGACTCTACTAGATCTCTTAGTTCCTAGTTCTGCCTGTCCATAATACCTCGAGAAATGCCTTGACTTTCCACAATTATAATATTTCACAGCTTTTATTTTTGGGCATCCTCTTGATACATGATTTGGATTTCTACATAAATAACACTTATCTTGTAGTTGTGCACACTAACACGAAAAGTACTGCGCTCTACATTTCCAACATTTCACATTCCCTTCATTATCATAGAAAGTACACCCTACTTTAGTATGTGCAAGTCCATTAGACATTGCTACCAACTTCTTTCCTTTTTGACTCGAACTACTACCAGCACCTGAAGATGACCTCTTAAAAGTAGGTCAAAACTGAATGAATCCCCTTACTTCTTACTCCATTACTCTTGCATAGCTAATTGGTTATTCTCCAATTGTCGACCTTTATCCACAATCTCATGGTAAGTAGTAAACTCGTAATCCATTAACTTATTTCTCATCATCAGGTTAAATCCATTAAGAAACAAATCCTTCTTCAATACTTGGTTATCTTGATATGACTCAGGTGCATACTCTAACAACCTATAAAACTGATTTTCACATTGAGATACATTCATGGTACCTTTCTCTAGTGTTATCAATTTCTTAGTCATTTGATTTTACACACTTACAAGAAAGTAGTTTTTCTTAAATTTTTCTATAAATACTTGCCATGTAATTAGTCTTGCAATTGATCTCGCCTTTAAGTCCTACTAAACTCATGTACCCATTTTCAATAAGAAAGTACTATAAGAAACTTTTTGATCTTTAGGGCTCCTAAAGGCCTCAAAACTTTGTTCAATCTATGCTAGCCAGTTATCCACTAAGATGGGTTTTCCATCTCACCTTCAAAATACTAATTCGCTTTCATGAATTCAAGAAGCCTATTAGCTTCTTGGGGTTGATTCCCTCTTACTTTGACCATCAACAGCATTCCCACCATTTACAAGATGTTGGATCAAATCCTTATTGCTGAATCATGGTATTCATATTTGTCAACATCTATCTAAATTAGATTGGATCCATCATATTTAAAGAAGGTGGTGGTGGTGGCACGTTATTCCTAGGTAATTCCCTTAGTATAGGAGGATTAGGAGGGGGTTGAACATTTTCGTGTCAATCATCTAGATTTCTGTTCACGTTTTCGACCATAGTTAGAATCATAATGACAAACTATTTACCCTACACTTAACATATACAACCTATTAGTTAATGTAAGGTTAAGTTACTCAAAAATCCATATGGATCAAAAGTCCTATGCTTAAACAATATGAATAAAAACTAGCCTTAAATTTCCAACATGACATGAACTTTCATATTCACCTGTAACATTATATCTTTGCTTATATAATAATAATAACAACATATATATATATATATATATATATATATATCACCTATTAGTCATATCTTGTACTTCTTTTCTATAAAACATACTTGATGTATATATTGACAAAACTACACTCTCTTTTCACATAACAATATACAAGATATATTTATAGCTCTAATAAACTTCATTTACATCCCAGGAGATTACAAACTTAACTTTATAGAATCAAAAGATTACATATTCGATTCCTAAATAGATCATTTCTATTTACAACTTCACATATACATAAGTCTAATAACTAATAACTAAAACACAACTAAAATTTACAAAAAGTTACACCAAAAGTTAACTGTACATCAAAAGATAGCATATAACCTAGGTGCATCAAAAACAACTAAGTCACACATTATGGCTACTATCAAAGACTAGGATCATCTCAAGTTAAGTCATATAACTAGCCATCTACTGACTCCACTAACTATTTAAACCCTTAAAGGTTGTTGTCTCCTCATTAGGATCTCTACCCTCTTCCTCAACTTCTTCCTCTTCTTCCACTTCCTCATAATCTAAACTCAATAATATAAGCTCTAAGATTTTAGGTATCATGATAACCTCACGAACTTCATCCTCATCATGCATTTTATCATCAACAACTATCACTTCAAGTTCAACTACATTACTTCTGGCAACCCCTTTTGACATAGGTTTTTTCCTCTTTGGGATCCTTCTTAGGATCCTCTTCCTCATTCCCTCATGCATTTATTGGTATATTTTGATCTAGATTTTCTTATGACTCATTAGGGGGTTCAGGTTCTTGAAATTGTAAAGGCACTTCTATTCCATTATTTTCCATAATTGAAAATCTAGGAAACCATTCAATAATATTAGGTGGATAGTTCCTAACAATATGATAAATACCTATAGATACTTAGTCAAAATCCAGGGTATAGTTTTTACCTAGTTCTATAATAGCTAGGAAATACAAGGTTAGTAACATCATGGACAAAATTCCTTTTTGTTGCAAGTGCCTTTTCTCAAAAGTTGATATGGCAGTATACTCATTATATACCGGTTCCAACCATTTGCCAATCATCCTTCAAACTAAAAGATAGCCCATACTTATAAGTAAATATGTTTTCATCAATAATATGAAACAATCACTAGTCAGCCATATCTAATAACAACTTTTACATTTAAACCTGATAATCTATTAGAGACTCATCACCTTACCAATTAAAGTGCATCTAAGCATAGATAAATCTATTTCTAAGAATCTAAAAAAATTTAAGTCCTCAAGTTAGTTTCATTTTTTATAGAACTCATAATTAAATTCACATATGTATAACTTATATATATACCTAAAAGTTTAAATCTTTTACAACCTGATTGATCCCCAACTCTCAATGCACTAAAAATGTCTAATTCATTTTAATTATGATGCTTTAAAGCTTAGTTCTTAGGAACCATGCTCTAATACCAACTTAGAATTGTTATGCCCTAAATGGTGGAGTCATAATAGTCTTACTATGTAAACTAATCTAAGATAGAAGCTGACCTCATAGTCACTATCATAGATGTAGCCCACACAAGGCAAACATGACTTAACCAACCTGAAGCATCTAATAGAGTACTTGTTATAAGTAGAACCTATAGCATTTCCTTTATAATAATCATAGGAAAAATCTATATTACATACTTTTAGCACTTCACTCATGTTTATACGGTTTATATTTACATCAAAAGTTACATTGTGCTAAGAAAAGTTTCAAAAGCTCATAGGTTCTAACACATATATGCAAACTTCATTAGAAAACCAGTGGTTGCCCATGGTCATGGATTACCGACCTCTGGCCTTATTATTCGCACATGCCTCCAAGGCCTTCAGTCTCTTGCTAAGAGGAATCTCTCTTATTAACCTGCTAAGGACAAAAGACGGTATACTGAGGAATAGTTGGGGAACTCCCTGAGGACTAAACTTAAGTATACCACCTTGCTTTATGTGATCCCATGTGCTGTTACAGAGAGCCCATATGCTGAAGACTATTTGTCAAGTGCCAAGACATAGGCTCTTATTAGTTGAGTGCTTCTCTTTCAGCCTACCACTAATACCTATAACATTCTTTACTCGTCTCGACAACCCTGATGCTACCACATCATGATCTAGCTTAGCTGCTATGCCTAGGGATTCCTTAGTTTAGAACCATTGACAAGCTGTCACCTGTCCTTTTACTCGATATTATACTTTTATTGCTTTTTATTTCTTTTTGTCCTTTGTCCTTTTTACCTTTTTTGTATATACTAAAAATCTCCTTTTCATGTATACCTTTTTGTAATTTTCTCTATTTGTAATGTTACCCTAAGAACTTACTATAAATAGTCCTTTTTCCTTATAGCTAGAATATCTTGCATTCCTCATAAAACTTTTAAATATACTTGTTCTTGCGAAGTATTCTTATCCAAGTCCATTTTTATACACTTTTATCTAATCTTATCGAGTATCTCAAGATCAGTGGCAAGTGAACCTTGGCATTAACTTGTGCGTTACATCAAGTGAAGTGCCAAGTCGTATTATGTTTATAGGTGAGTCATATCCTCTAAGCAACTCCACGTCAGCTACTATATTCAATTTATCGACCTCCCCACGTTATTTTCTTCAGTATTTCGAAGAATCCATTGATTCTAATCTCTTACAATAAGCCCTTGTGATTACTAAGCTCATAGGCACATCATATAATTTTGGTATTAAAGCTTGAGGTTGTGACTGAGTGATGTTTTGCGATAATTCCTACTACTCTATTGTTTGTTATACTCTATTTTCATTTGGAAGAACAAAGTAAGTTGTAGTTCATTGTTCGATTGGTATTTTCTATGAGTGTAGGAATTTCTTGTGTGAAGTGTCTTTTGAAGCTTTGTATTGAGGATGTCAAATCCTAGTGTTTAAAGAGAGATTAACAATGCTAAAAGTGATGCTTATGGTCGTGGTTGTGTTCCTTAATGAACACCATGTACTACTAATGAGCAAATATAGGACCTTATCGCCATTTTGGCCAATCTATTGATCTTGGTATAAAGAGTCTTAGAGATTGGGCTATGAGAGAGAGTTATCATTGAATAGGGCCAAGAAATGAGAGAGGCCGAGATGATAGATGAATGAGCAGCAAGTCCCAGAACCCATTCCTATGAACCAAGCACTACCTTATCATGCCGATAGAGTTGTGAGAAGGAGACTCCAATTGGATGAAGTTGAGGAGTATGAGGAGGAGGAGCAATATGTTAGGGTAGACAAACGTAAGCTTAAAACTCCTAGGGGAGCTGAGCATCTCAAGGTACAGATTCTAAGCTTCAACAGGTTTGGTAATGCTAATGACTACTTGGATTGGGAAGAGAAAATTAAAAAGATAGTTAACTTTTATGATTATGAGGATGCTATCTGAATCCGAGTAGCTACATCAAAATTTTCTAAATATGCAGCAATGTGGTGGAAGAAGTTGCAGAATGTTTACTTAAGAGCTCAACACAAAGTCTAAACATGGAATGAGATGAAGAGAGTCTTAAGAAGTAGGCTCGTTCTTGAACACTATGAGCAAGACACTTTTCGACGTCTCCAAGACTTGAGATAAGGTAATAGATTAGTAGACAACTATGTTCAAGAGTTTCAATTGCTCATGATCCAATATGATGTTGACGAACCCAAGATACGTACTATAGTACGATTCATTTTTAGGCTAAGAACTGAGATTGGTAACATAGTAGAGTTATAGAGTCTTGGGACTCTATACGAAACCATCAGAGTAGAATAAAGGGTCAAGAGGTAGAGGACGAACCAGATTAGCCGAATGTTGAATAACTAACTAGTGTTACCAAACAGAAGCAACATGCCGAGCTGAACTAGAAATGACTAAGCACTTAATAGTTTTGAGGTGAACTGCTAAGGATAGATGTTGAGCCAACCTGAAGAGAGCCAAGGTAAAGGCAAGGCTGAAGAGACTAAGGTTTGAAGAGATCTAGGTCAGAGTTTAGGTAGGAAGACCCCGGAAATTAAATGTTTCAAATGTCTCTTATATGGATATGTGGCTAGTCAATGTTTAAACCAATAGGTCATGACTATAAAGGGATATAAGCCCCAGTTCGAAGTAAAGAGTATGAGTGAAGGAGAGGAAGAGATAGGAGTTGAGCAAATGCTAGAAGAGTTTCAAGAAGACCTTGATGTCATAACACCACTTGAGAACAGTGTCGAGTACTATTTTGTTTTACAACAATCTCTCTATACTTTTGTGGCTAACGAGAATGCGCAAATGGAGAATCACTTCCATATGCATTGCTGAGTGGATGGTAAGCTATGTACCTTATACCAATGTCATAGTTTAAGGGGTAGTCAAGGCCATGAAGTTGTCAACCCTAACCATATAAGATTTACTAACTAAATCAGAAAGGACGTTTACCCGTTGCCAAGTAAGTTAAAGTACCGATTACCATTGGTGATAGGTACAAGGATAAGGACAAGGTGTTGTGTGACGTCCTTCCCATGTGTGCTTCACACACCTTACTCAGCCAACCCTAGCTGTTTGACTTGAGAGTATTACATGATGGGTATAGGAATACCTACATGTTCCAAAAGGATGGAAGGAAGGTTATACTGACCCCTATGAGTTCGAAGAAAGTGTAGGAGTCACAAGAGAAAGTTGCTAGATCATTACAGTGGAAGCCCTTAGTGATTTCCAAAGCTCAATTTTCCCAAGAAGGCAAGGCCGAGGAGTGTATGCTCCTTTTGCTTTGGAAACTACTAGAGTTGAGAGAAGTCGAGAGTTTACTTGCTAAGGTACAAAAAATACTACAAGAATATACCAACATATTTCCTGCCGAGATGCCAAAAGGTTTACTATCCTTAAGAGGCATTGAACATTGCATTGACCTTTAACTTGGAGCTATGCTGCCAAACTAACCTGCCTGTAGGCTCAATTTCGAGTAAGCAGCTAAGCCAAAGAAATAAGTGGACGAGTTAGTGGACTAAGGATATGTTCGTAATAGCATGAGCCCTTATGCCATGCCAGTTGTGTTAGTGTTGAAAAAGGATGGATTGTAGAGAATGTACATTGATAGATGAGCCATCAATAAAATTACCATTAAGTACCAATACCCAATCCCGCGACTTGATGATATGCTTGATGAGTTACATGGTGCGCTTATCTTTTCTAAGATTGACCTGAAGAGTAGCTATCACCAAATCTGAATGAGGCCTAAAGATGAATGGAAGATGGCCTTCGAAACGAGGAACAGTTTACTCGAATGGATGGTGATATTGTTTGGTCTACGAATGCGCCAAGTACTTTTAGGTGGCTCATGAATCATGTACTAAGGGCACTGATTGGCAAATGTGTTATGCTTTATTTCGATGCAATTCTGGTCTATAGTACCAACCTCATCACCTATGTTGAGCATTTAATATCAGTGTTCGACTTTCACCACGCTAAGAGATTATTCAACAATTTGAAGAAATGCATGTTCTACTAAAGCGAGGTTGTATTCCTCGAGTGTATTGCTTTAGAGGAAGGAGTCCGAGTTGATGATGAGAAAGTCAAAGCTATTCTTAAGTAGCCTATGCCAACTAATATTACTGAAGTCAAGAGCTTCCATGATCTGGCTTCGTTCTATTGGAGATTCATTTAGAACTTTAGATCCATAATGGTGCCATTAACTAAATTGACTAGGAAGAACTCTGGGTTTAAGTGGTTGGAGAAAGCTCAGAAGAGCTTTGAAGATACAAAATCCAAGTTGACATTAGCCCTCATACTTACCTTACCAAACTTTAAGAAAGTTTTTGAAGTAAAATCTAATATGTCTAAAGTTGGCATTGGTGCTGTCCTTATGCAGGAGCGCTAACTCATCACCTATTTCAATGAGAAACTTAGAGGAGCTGCCTTGAATTACTTGGCATATGACAAGGAGTTCTATGCCCTTGTTTAAACATTGTAGAACTAGAAGCATTACTTGTTGTTGAGAGAATTCATCATTTACTCAAATCATGAATCTCTTAAACATCTCCAAGGGCAATAAAAACTTTGTCAACATCATGCTAAATGGGTTAAATTCTTAGTCTTTTTGCTACATCATCCGATATAAGAAGGAGAGCACCAACACTGTAGCTAATGCCCTTTCCCATCATCATACCCTCATTACAACAATGCAAGTTAAGGTACTTAGATTTAGCACCTTGCCCAATCAATATGAGCATGATCCGTATTTTGGGCCTTTAGTGGCTAAGTGCAATGATGGAGGGGTTGTAGATGGGTTTTATTTGAGTTAGGGGTTCCTAATAAAGGGCAAGTAGGTTTATGTGTTGAGTGGTTCAACTAGAGAACTACTCGTATGAGATGCTCATGTTAGAGGCTTAGCCTACCATTTTGGAGAAAAGAGGACTGTTGAAATATTGAAAGAACATTTCTACTGGCTTGAGATAATGAAGGATGTTCATTGAATTCTTGAGAGGTGTAAGGTATGTAAGAATGCAAAAGGAAGGAGAGAATCATATGAAGAGCACATATGCCTACCTATACTCAAGCAGTTGTGGACCGACTTAAGCATATATTTTATGCTTGGCCTTCCTTGAATGTCGAGAAGACATGACTCAATTATAGTGGTGGTCAATCAGCTCAACAAGATGAGCCACTTCATTCCTTGCCACCAAACTAATTATGCTTTATTTGTCACTAACCTGCATGGAGTATCAAGAAGTATTGTGTTAGATTGTGACTCAAAGTTCACAAGCTTCTTTTAGAGGACCCTATGGAAGAAGCTTGGCACTAAGCTCATGTTCAATACTTCTTGCCACCCCCAGATAGACTATTAGACTAAAGTTATGAACAGGAGATAGGTAGCAACCTCCTACAAGTGACTATTGGAAAGAACTTCTATGATTAGGATCTATGCCTCCCTATCATTGAATTCGCCTACAATTGCTCAGCCTATAGCTTAATCGGAAGATCACTGCTTGAGGTCATTTATGGACTTAACTTGAATTTACCTTTGGATCTGATTATCAAACCAATTGCCCAAGAGGAAAACCAATATGACTTGCATCATACCGAAGAGTTCTATAGGTTGCATTAAAAGGTTATCGAACAACTGGCCTAAACTGTAGCTCGATAGAAGGAGCAAGGAAGTCGAAGAAGGAGGCAAATCATTTATGCTCCTGAGGATCTTATCTAGATGTACATAAGTAAAGAATGTTTCCTTAGAAAGAGAACAAACAAACTATCCCATAGAGTAGACAGACCTTATAAGATCCTTAGGTGTATTAATGACAATGCCTATGAGGTTGAACTGCCTAAAGGGTATGGCGTATCTACCACCTTCAATGTTGCTTACTGTGGGAGTATTAGGTACAGATGCAAGTATTACATGCATGCTGCGTATGAAGTCATACTACACGTGACTAGGAGAATGACTTGAGTGACTTGTGCAGGATGGTCAGGAGAGAAGCGTAGGGGGGAGGAGTAGGCGATCTTAGTAAAGCTTTACCACGTATGGTGAAAGGTAGAGGAGTATGATAGCATCAAACTCTAAGATTAATGAAGAATGAGGTGGTGTTCTTGAAGTATTTAAGTGTTTGATTCTTAAAGCAAAGTTTCGACAAAGTAACTGTGTTAATGGTGGTTTTTCTTTTTTTCAAATGAGGATGTGGGTAGGGTATTTATAAGAAAGGGTAATTGATCACATCCGTCAAATTATGACGGTCATCAATAGTTGAGATTGAAGCCCCTTATTAATGGATCTTAAATGGGCTATTTTCATGGGTTTAGGCCTAAGTAAAGGTTTTATTTATTATTCTAGTATAAGCCAAACCAAGAAAGGTTGGATCGGATGGACCGAATGGACCGATCTAACGGGCCTTACTCCAAGCCTACCATGCTAAGTCTCCCTTGATCATCCCGTTAATTTATGGGCTTGGTTCCTTGGGCCCTGTCACCTTAACCCGAGGAGTCAAATCCATTTGATTATTGGGCTTAAAGCCCATTATTAAATTTGGCCCTCTACATTTTGCCCCCTGACCAAAGTCCTTCGGACGAAGTTGAAGGGGTTTAGGCATTGAGTGAGCCTTTTAGATGACTCAGGCACGTACACGCTATTAAACAGCTGCATCGCTGCTAAATTAATTTGAGAATTGTCTTAGTGCGTGAGTCCACAACACCTCTTAATCGTGTGTCAAGCCTTAGTTGAGTTACATTGTATGTTGCCCCTAAGGCAACACTCTGAAATAAGTTTTCTTTAAGCTGTCTCTTCTTGAGCTAATTTATCTCTTCGAGTTGATCCATATGACTTATTAACTCCTTTTGAGTTGAATTTGCACTCTAGGTTCACATTAGTGATCTAATCCGGTCGACTCCGTATATCATTGTCGCCTTGATTTTTCTTTTCATATAAGAGCACTCTTCTTATACAATCTTCATATATAATGTAAAAGCTTTGTGTAAACCAGATTTTATTTGCTGCACTACGATTGGTAAGCACGGCGGTCACATTAGCGTTGTTTCTCTAACTTACTCAAAGTCATGCCCGTTGTTACTCCAACCTGCGACCCAAGCATGTCTTTTAGAGATATCAGCTAAAGAAATATTAAGAAAAATATACCCTCTTATTTATCCTTGCTTTGGCTCAACTCGACATTGTTTTGTTCACTTCAACTGCTATTGTTGCGCTTCTCGAACAAGGTCGTGCTTCTTTTTCTTCCTCAATTCTGTCCTTTTTCTTTTCTCTTCTTTTTTTTTTTATCATTATAAAAGAAAGTGCTTAGGATTGCTTCAGCCCATGATCCCATTAATTTAAATAAGGACAGATTTTGTCCTAAGGTAGCATCTTTATCCCCATTAGGACTTGACAAGTGTCCTATTATTTTATTCTTTTTCTATTGTGCCTCCCTTGTGGTGCAACGTATTTGAAAAGTGGTCACTCCTTTTGGTATTATTCAGCCGCCTTAATAGAGAAAATTCATATATACATATATATTTCCCTTCTTCTTTAGGTATGGTGAATTGACAATCTTCCAAGGCTTCTTACAGTACGTAAGCTTAAAAATTTTCCATGGCCATGGTGCCATTGCGTTCTATATAGTTACTTATTTATTTACTTTATATAAAGCATGTCATAAATGTACAATGGATTTGTGGACTCTTATTTGGCTTTAAGTTGAAGACCGGCGAGCTCGGAGACTAGCGAGGAAGACATTTGATGACCACTTAAAGACCCGAAGGCGGTGGCCTCGCTTGCTGTGGAGATTGACAACAACCACTTAGAGACCCAAAGGGAAGTGGTGTGCTTGCAGTGAGGGTTGTAGAGCCACTTGGAGTCTCGAAGGAAGTGGTCCATCCGTAAGCTTAGGGTCGTGCTCGAAGAAACTTAGAGCCAGACTATCGGAGCTGTGCTTGAAGATAATCATAGCTGTAGAAGACCAGGGAGGATAGGCATTAAGGAGAATTACTATTGCTTTTGAAGCTTTGGCAGTAGGCTTGAAAAGTTGAGGTTGTAAAGTTTGAAGTTCGCTACTTAATAAACTTGCACCAGGTTCAAGGCTCCCCTTCTCTATCTTCTTAAATACCATACTTCTGAGCTTTCTCTTTTATTTAGTATTCACCTGTGCAACTGTTCCGTTTTGCTTTCAAGTTCGGTAATGCTCTATTGATCGCTCCTTCATGCTTTGAATGTTGTTGATAGCATAACATTTGAAGCTTTTGTTTCTATTTATTGATATACTCTATTGATATTGAATTAGTGATGTAGAATTGGAATTTTGCTTCTATTATTGATATCAAGATGATGAAATGAGTTTCAAAACCCATTATTACTGTTGCTAAGGCCACCTGAGAATTCATGTAAATTAATAAATTCTGTTGTTGTATGTGTTTAAGTCCGCTGTAGCAAAATGTAGAGGTTGAAGATAGTATTCAATTTATCAACATGATTCGACTAATTTATAAACTTGTTTCTATTCTAAGAGGCTTGACTTAAATCATCTTTCTTATTGAACTTCCAACTTCTTATAGGGGGTTAGATAAGAAAGGAAACTCATTTTGAATCTTCCACTTAAAGAAGCGTCCCTCATTTCTCTACATTTATCACTACGTTTATTACTTGAAGGAAACCCTATCCCTTTTTGTCCTCAAAGAACTTGACATTTTCCTTGTCTTGCGGTTCCATGTTCTCTGCCATTATAGGATGTGACTTGAGCAACTGAATTGGAATCACTAGGAATGCCTGGGCCATCATTGGAATACCATTCATGTGAATTCTTTTCCTGCTCCTTTGGAGATCTCCCTTTAGGTTTATGACTTTCTTGGATTAATTTAGTAGTTGTGTGAATAGTAGAAACCTTTGACCACACAATAACAGCTTCATATTTGGTTCCATAAGATGCCTTTGTGTCACGATGATTGAACCAAATTTCTATTCAATTTTCTTTACATAGTCTTCAATTCTTTGAATGTGAATGTTTAAATTTAGTTAACCCTATTTTTTTTACTTGACATGAGAGACCAATGTTTGGAGAGTGTATTTAGCACTAATCATGATTTGTTAGTGCTTAACATAGTTGTTGGTTGCTGACCTCCCATTTTCATCCATTTGTTTGCTTCGATATTTCAATAACCATTGTTTGCTCAACTTGAGATGTTGAGAATCTTGTATATAACCTAAATCCATGCATTTTCTTTAGCTCCACTATTTCTTCTCCGTATGATGAATAATGATATGGTCCTCATGACTTAATGTCTTTGTTCTTGTAATTTTACTTATGCTTTGATGTGTTTCTTTAGATAATTAATCATAACATCCTTTTCCTCCCTTTTTTGAATTTAAAAAATGACATCTCCTCATTTTCCATGCTTTGTAGGTACCATAATCATCTGACAATTAGGTTGAGAGAGGATCCCTTCGCCCCCTAGACTATAGTTACCTCCAATTAAGGGCCAAAAGTCTGTGATCACAACTTGAGGACCATATCTCAAACTACCAATAGTCAATAAATCAGTACGATTTAAAGAGGGTAAACTCTTTATTGCCCAGACAGTGACTATTTGCCAATTGAGGGTCAAGGGTCTATGATCGTGACTTGAATACTGATTTTCATTAACGGGTGGTAGCAAAGAGGTATAACACTTAGGTCATACGTAGCCTCCTTTTATAACTTCTATAAAGCTAATCGCGACGTAAAATGTGAATAGAATCATGAGTCTCGAATTGTAAGGACATGCACACACGAGTACATGAGAGTGGAGCATGAGCTGAGCTCATACAATTTAAACATGAGTCTTAGACATGAACATATGAGAGTGACACGCTTGACTTGAACATAACCTCCCTTTAACATAAGCACTCATGAGGCAATATGTGAAATGAATTTCACTACCCCTCAATACAAACACTTATGGAATAATTATGTAGAAAGATTATAAGGCCTCCACATAACCATAAAATGTGAATTTGAACATAAGCACATAAGAGTAGAGCGCAAGTTCACAAGCTTAGTGTACATGAACAAGACATAAATCTTGTGCTTGAACACATGAGGATTGAACACTTCAATTTAGCATAGTTTCTTTGGCATGAGCATATGTATGCTTTTAACATGAGCATTTTTAAACTTTCTATATGAGTACGCGTGAGTTGAGTATGCAACTTGAGTACAACACTTTTGGTATTTAAGCGGAATGTAAGTCTCACCATATGCATCGAACATAAGCCTTAATACATGAGCCCTAATCATGAGTGAATGTAAGGGTCGCATCTGATCCTTGAACATGATAGTGAATATGAGTCTTGAACATGAGGGTTGAATGTAAGTGAGTGTGAGCCATAGTCACAAGTCTTGAACTCAAAGTGAATCATCAATACGGCACAATCTATGAATGTAACATGAGGTTTGAATATGGAATGAATCTTAAACATGTCACATGTGTTGAACATGATATCGCATGAGGTCTATACATGACGTGAGGCTTGAACACAACATGAGTTTTGAACATGACGCAAGGTTTGAGTATCACATGAGTCATGAAAACTACATAACTCTTGAACACAATGTTGGATACGATGTGAGCACTAAACGTAATGTGAGGTCCCATTACACAAGTTGAACATGAGCCATTGACCGTTAGTCTTCTAATACAAACATGTGCTGGAAAACATCATCATAAGAATATGAGTTGGGCGTAGTATCACTGATCTCATGTGTGAATTGTGTATTGTCATCACGTATTGCAAGAATCCTTGTGCATATGTGTCATCTCTAGTTTTCATAATTGATGTCATACTTTTCGAATGCACCTTACTTCTACTAACTCCCTTGCTCCCCTTCATTTATAGGTGCTCACTTTCTTTCATATAGACGCCACTACTACTTTTAGGGATCATTGACATGGGCAAAGAATCTGTTAAGAGCCGCTCTCGTAGCAACAATATTGATAAGAACAATGAAATTTTAGGATATTCTTAGGATCATATCCTGGCAGCCCCCTTACCTTGAGATAAGTGGGTAGACCCAATTATTGAAGGTGACTTCTTTTGGCGAGATATAAAGAGGTGGTATATACATCCACATCTACCTAAGGATGGCAAGTTACGTTTCATAAGACAAGAACCTCCAGTACATAAGAGGGTTGAAATAGAAGCAGATTCTGTGCTGCGTTTTAGAAATGAGAAGAAAGAAATCCCTCTTTCAAATAGTAGTTTTAATGGCCCAAAGCACATAGTTAATGGTTGGTTGTCTTGGGTGATGTACATTTTCAAGAATCCCGCATACACATCCGTTTTGGAAGAAGTGGGGGTGTATTACCCTATATGGGTGTCTTCTCGTTTAACTTTGCACTGCCTATAAGAAATAGAAACTTGGCGAGCTATCATATCCCGTTGGAGCATTTACTCACATACCTTTATGACAGCGTGAGGTGAGATCACTCCAACACTAGAGGATGTTGCAGTCCTTTTAAACCTTCCTAATCTTAGACTAACCAAAATCACCACAACTTTAATCTCGGAAGACGATCGAGCACTGATTGAACTATTAGAAGTGGATAAAAGAGAAGCTTTAGATACTCACAGGCATGATACACTTAGTGTATGGATCAAGCATTTCTTTAGGCCAAACAAAGGTGATAAGATGGGGCCTCGATATCAGTGCAAGTTCCTACATTTTGATGTAGCATAGTCATTGTTTACCCTTTTTTCCTATTAATGTTTACTTTATAACCCTAACCTAATATGTCTTGTCTTATGTTTCAGGTACGAGTTGGAAGCTTTCATTGCTTATTGGTTGTCATCGTTTGTATTCCCAGGGGGCCTTGAAAAGGGCGTTAGTCCTCGACTCTTCCACTTGGTTATTCATATCGCATGAGGGGAATGTTTTGCTTTAAGGCCTTTCTACTTAGGTTCCTTGTATAAGCGTTTGGACCTCTTTCATGAAGCTTCGATACATTCGCAAGGGAGATATGTTGTGGTGTCATACGTAGACTTAGTGTTTCTTCATATGTTCTTCTACGAGCGTTATAGGAGATATTCTGGTCTCCTGTATATACATTCTAATGCCGTCAGGCCCCAGGCTTGGGGATAGGTCAATAGAAAACTCCCAAGTACTGTGAAGAATGTCATTGATACCTGTCATGAGTTCAGCTTTCGTCCATATACAAAGGAATTGCCTAAATATGAATGGTACTTAGAAATCTACCCTTTCGGTTCAAAGGACTTGGTAAACTTGATAGAGCTTTATGATGAGTTTTCTAATGTTGAGGTAGAGTTTATCTTATAGAGTACACCTAGGGGTCTTTCGTCACTTCATGATTGGGCCAATGCTTCTAATTGCTTCCTTAAGTGTAGTGTCATGAAATATTCACCTCATCGGGTTTCTCAACAACTAGGGTTTGATCAAGGAGTACCTCATGATTTGGTCATTAGCCAAAGTTTTGATGAGTGTTGCAAGATTTTCAGACTTAATAGTCGAAGGAACATTAATGGGAGGATCAGGCAATTATTCTTTCCTTCTATGAGTCATTTTAGGGTTACTTCGAGTGGCTGGCTCACATATTAGAAGAATTGCTTGGATAGGTTTAAGAAGTATGTCTTGGAGATAGCTGAAGGGGATTTTCCTAAAATAGTCATTTGGAGATATGAATTTCACTTTTGACTCAAGGAAGACCTAAAATCATCTAATAATGCAAAGTCGTTTGATGATGCTTGGGATAAATCACAAAGCGAACGCTCACCCTCTCCCCCATTGATCATTAGACAACCTAAGCGTAGCCGCATTCATGAGGTAGCATTATCATTACACTCTCCTTCCTCCTTTTTTATACACTAATATCTTCTTGAAACTTACTCTCCTTAGTTTTCTCAATTTTGTGTATGTCATAGAAGCAAAAGGGAAAGGAGAAGGATGTCACTTCTACTAAACAGAAAGTGATGAAGCATCATCTTGATGGAGCGAGTGGTAGTGTCCCTAAAGGAACATCTTCAAGTCAAAGTATCCCTCTTATCACTCATCTTTTTCCAAGTCGCTATGGTATGGGAAAGGTGCTTCAAGCTAAAGATCCGCCTGCTGTTACCAAGATTGTAGACGAAGGAGAAGATGACGTTGAGTTGGTTGATTATGGGGATTCTCTTGAACATGCAGATGACGATAGAGAAAATTCCATGATAGACATTGATGATGACTAAGAGGGACAATTCAATGATAGAACAGACTCTACAAAACAGGTTGATGAACACACCCATGGTAATATTAGAATCCTCGATGTGTTCAATATCATTGATGATTGTGAAGATAGCGAATTTTTACTCTTAGAGGAAAGTGTGATTCGGGCATTTTTTGATGCTTTGATAGGTGCAGGAATTTGTAATGAAGAGATACATGCTGCTCCCAATGCTTCCATGGATGCTATTGTAGTCAATAACTTTCCTACCCTTTGTAGTGATGTGACTTCGCCTGTTCCAAGGGATCCCACATCATTACTTCCCCTAGAGATTAGAACAATACAATATGGAGATAAAGGATCAGTAACCAAGATGGTAACGAGCTCGGAAGATACTTCCTCCTTTCATGGCTTTACAATACCTTCTGACCTCCTAGCACTACTGAAGTGCTTACATAGGATGGAGGGGGATTTTTGAGTAGAATCGGTTTGTTTGGGTTCTAATGTGACTACTCATATCTTGGGCCTACTTGGGCAAGCTATAGGGCTGTTTGATGAGGCTTGGTGCTTACTATCCATAGAAAATCTCGAACTTTTGATTAGTAGTGTCATTGCAGCACGTGCCTTCAGGTTTAAGCTCAATAAGATGGAAATCATTGCAGCTAAAGCTCAAAAGGTGTTAGGTAGTCGAGACGTTGAGGAAAGATGTCAGCTACTCAAAGCTAAACTTGCAAAGGCAGAACTTGAGAGAGAGGAGCGTCTGGCAGGCATAGATCTTGATTCTACTGTAGCATCTAGTGTTGAGTATTAATAGTATTACTTTTGTTCTCTTTGTACACCCAACCCAACCCACCCCACCCCACCCTGCCGCGCACCCCATCCCCCCACCCTTCCCTTTTTTTAATGGAGTGTAAGGACTTATTAAGCTTAGTATGTGTAGTTTTGCTTCTCGCTTACTTGAGATCCATGCCTTTACATGGAACATCATAAATTGACATGAGTTGTTTATTGATTTAGTAAGCCCTTGAAAGTTTACATCATTATGCGCTTAGAAAACATTACATTTCCTTAGCAGCACTTTTCATGATAGTTTACTTCATGGCTTGGTAAATTTTCAAGAAAACCTTACGCAGTGGAAGTGTATTCCATTTGCAAGCAAGGATTCGAATATATGATCCGACAGTGTGGAGATATTGATTAGAACGAGGACTGTTAGTTCTATTAGACAGTCACATCGTAAGTTAAGGGGTATTACCCACTACTTAACTATTTTTACATGCTCTGTGAACGTATACTCAAATAGTGCAAGTCATTGTCTTATTCGATAGAACATCATATAGTGCGCCTGGGAGTCAAAGCTTCAACTAATCGACAACTCATACAATAGATGTATATTGCGCACTTGGGAGGCAAGTCTCTTACTAAGAAGCAGCATTACAAACACCAATACTTTGTTATCATTATTTTTTTTTAACCTAAGGTGGGCAAAGGAGATAATAGTAGGAATAGATATGTAAAACAAGCTCGTACAACTCAAGCCGTAAGTTTCATTCATTTAACTTTATCATAGTTTCCTTTTTACAAATGAAACTTTTTGATAAATTGAAAATTGATAGTAGCAGTAATAGCATCCGTACTGGGATTCCTGAGTTTGCAATATCCACTTTCGTATACTTCCTCAACTACGAAAGGTCCTTCCCATTTTGGTGTAAACTTAGGCATTAGGGTACTTCGACGTACATGCTAAGCTACACGAAGTATGACGTCACCTTATTGAAACGATTTCTTTCTCACCAGACGATTATATGCCACTCCAAGCCTATGTTGATAATTGATGAGATTATGTTTGGCGATATCATGCCTTCCGTCTAATGCTTTTAGATCCATCACTTGCAATATATCAGGTTCGAGCTCAGCATTGATTGCCAACATAGCAGGTAGGATCAAGACTTCTATGGGAACTATTGCCTCAATCCTATATACTAGAGAAAAAGGAGTTGCTTGTGTCAGCCTTCATTTAGATGTCCTATAAGCCCAAAGTGCTAATGGTAGCTTATCATGCTATGCTTTATGATTATCATGAACCATGTAACTAAGTATCTTCAACAAGCTCTTGTTAGTTGCCTTAGTTTGTCCATATTATAGGAAACTAGTAGTTGGTGGACATGCAAATTGATAAAAGGAGTGCCATTGTCAGATAAAATACGCTTCGGGATTCTAAACCTACATATGATATTCTCCTTCATGAAACTTGCAACTACTAGTCCTATAGCCTTCCTTAAAGGAGTAGCCTCTACCCACTTCGTAAAGCATTTTGTTCTTGCCAAAATCCAAATGCATCCTCTCGATGGTGGATATATAGGTCTAGTAAGGTCAAAAGCCTACGTATGAAAAGGCCAAGGAGTTGTGATGCTGTGGAGTGTAACTGTAGGAGCGTGATTGTAAGAGCATAAATGGCATCTCCATGCTGTTGATAGACAACATACTTCTTAGTGAAGTTGAAAGCGTCCACTTCCATTGTTGGCCAATAGTATCCTTTATTGAGTAGATAATAATATAGTTTCCTTCCTCCTTGATGCTCCCCGTACTCTCTAGCATGCACCTCAGTCAAAACCGTTTCCATTTCAAGCGAAGCGATACACTTTAGGGGTTTTCCTATGAATGATACTCTGTAGAGCTTACCTTCGTGCATAAGATACTTCTTGGCCTTTGCTTTACAAGCTTAGCATCTGTACTATTTGTCGGTAACACATTGTTCCTCAAGTAATCAATGTACAGGCGCCTCCAATCTTTAGCACTAGATACAAAATTATATTCATTCTGGTCTGGAAGCTCAAAACATTTAGGGCAATGTACTTGCACTTAAAGTGCATCTTTAGCCATCAATGGCCAATAATACCCTACGTACTGAATACGACGATATAGTGGTGGCCCTTCCTCCCCATACCAGATCTGGTGATACTTGTCTAACTTAAGACGAACTTCCTTAGAACCAATACATTGAGAAAGAACACCTTCTGGACCCCTATAATATAACATTCCGTTGATTTTAACGAAATTCTTCAAAGCCAAAATAGAAGCCGCATCAGGGTGCGCTAACTGTTCCATGAATAGACCGCGCCAATCATCTTGCATATCTTCATCCTCACTAACAAAATTTAAAGCCATACATGGGATAGATTTCTTGACTACTTGGATTTTCACATTACCACTAGCATCTTGAATTGGCATTTTAGATGCTAGTGTAGCTAATGCATTGGCATACCTATTCGCTAATTGACTCGTGTGCTCGTACCGTACCGAATTAAATTTTTTTACCATAACTTACATTACAACCCTATAAGGCGCAAGTGTAGGTTCCTTCAATCCAAACTCACCCGTAGCCTATCTAATGATTAAATTTGAATCACTTTGAATACATAAATTATGCACTCCAACTCCTTGTGTAGACAACAAACCAAGTAATACTGCCTCATACCCAACTTCATTATTGGTGCATCGAAAATCAAGTTTAAATGCTAAGGGTATCTCTTGACCCTCAGGTGATGTTAATACGATTCCTACTCCCCAGCCTTGATTTCTTACAGAACCATCAAATTGAAGTGTCCATTCACCATCTACCTCAACCATCAGAGTATCTTCATGAAATTCAGCTAGTATTACGTCTTTAGTCGAGCCTTCTTAGGCATTTGGGAAGTGTGCTAATAAATCGGCCAGGGATTGTGACTTGATAGTCTTAGGGGATTTTACTGAGATATTGAATTCCCTAAGAAGGAGTAACCACTTAGCAACTCGTCCTGATAAAGCCGGTCATGACAATAAATACTTGATTGGATCTGAACAAGTTACCAAATTGATCTTATGTACAAAGAAGTAATGCCGTAACTTCTGCATGGCAAATACCAGCGCGAGATAGTATTTCTCACAAGCTAGGTACTTGACCTTGCTGCCTTAAAGGGTTCAGCTCAGATAGTATACAGGTCACTCTTGACCATCAACTTCTTATGCAAGTAGGGCTCCAACGGACTTGTCAGTAGACGGAAGATATAAAATCAATGGCAATTCTTTGACGGGCATGGTCATGGTCTAAGGAGAAGTTAAGATCATCTTGATCTTTTGAATTGCCTCCTTGTGGACCTATTCCCATTCAAATGGAATTCCTTTCCTTAAAAGTTAGTGCAATAGGTATGAAATCTCAACAAGTGCCAGTATAAACCTTCTAATATAAGAGACTTTTCCCATGAAAGTTTTTAGTTCCTTTAAAGTAGTAGGCGATGGCATCACTCTTATAGCTTGTGCTTTCGTAGGATCAACATCAATTCCTTTCCAATGGACGATAAACCTTAAAAATTTCCTTAAGAACACTCCATAAACATATTTGAGAGGATTCATGCAAAGCTTATACAGCTAACATCATTTAAAAACCTTTTATAGATGAACTACGTGATCATGTGCCCTTTTAGACTTGATGATTATATCATCGACATAATCCTCCATAAAGTCATGCATCATGTCATGGAATATAGCAGTCATTGTCCTTTGATATGTGGCGCCTGCATTCTTAAGCCTAAATGGCATGACGGTATAATAAAAATTTCCAACTGGTGTCTGAAAGGCAGTACACTCTACGTCCCCAATTGCCATTTTAATCTGATTATAACCACTAAATCCATCCATAAATGAGAATAAATCATGTCCTACAGTTGCGTCTATTAGAGTATCGATGTTTGGTAAAGGAAATTCATCTTTAGGACAAGCCTTGTTTAGATCTCAGAAGTCCACACATACTCTTATTTGTCTATTCTTCTTTCTTACAGGGACAATATTGGCAAGCCAAGTAGGATGTTGGATGGGCCTTATAAATCCAGCTCATAATAGCTTCTCGACTTCTTGCTTAATTTAGACTTCAATCTTAGGGCGGAAAACCCTCTGTCCTTGTTTTATAGGTATAACTCCTAGGGCAATGCTTAATCTATGTATTATGAGATTAGGGTTCAATCCTAGCATCTCTTTGTAGGTCCATGCAAATAAGTCTCTATATTCTCTAAGCAATTTGACAATATGAACTTTTATTTCTTGTAGGAGGCACTTGCTTATGAAGATTGGCCTCTGCGACTCTCCCGGTCACGCTAGATCCAATTCTTCTATTTCCTCAGCCTGTGGCTTCATTTGGTCTTGTAGTTGTTGCGGGGCAGGCTGGACCTCTTGCATTAGTATGGGATCTAAAGAGGGAAGATATACCTCCTCAAACCCCTGAGACCATCATAAGTGGTATACCTTTTTTCGTCTTCTCGAACGAAGCTTTCAATTCCTTTAAGTTGCTTGTTCTTCTTCTTTCCCCCCCGACATTCGCACATCTTTCTTTTCTTCTATTGACCATCTTGAATTTCTTCCAATGTAGGTAAAGGGACACCAATCGGCTTAGCTATTGTGGTCTCACCTTCTTCAGCAAATTCATCAAAGTAGGCTAACTTAGTGAAATATGATTCGTGTTGCTCAAAAGGATTCTTAATAGCTTGAATAAATATATCCTTCCCTTTCCAATGGCCCTTAATACATTGATGCAGTATAGATGGGACCAAGTTGTGATCGTGCAGCCATTTCCTATCGATGAGTAGATGGTAATAGACTGGTGCATCAATCACATGAAAGGTAGTAGTACCATGGATAGGGCCAACCTTGAGACCAACATTAACATACCCAACAGAATCTGTAGAGGCATGGCTAAATCCATTTATTGATATAGGCTGTTTAACCAATTGTCAGATATCAATTCCAATAGCCTTAAAAGTACTCATTAGCATGATATTTAATGAAGAACCATTATCAATGAATCTTCTCTGGACTGGGGACCTGTTAAGCACACCTTCCACATATGAAGGGCAATTGTTATTGGAATTCTTCACATACATTTCTGCATTAGTAAATAAAATTGCATATTTGTGTGCTGTGGCCATCCTCTTCACAGGCTATCCTAAACTACACTCCACGTATTGACTCTCAGAGATCTATGTGAGTACAGTTGTTGCTGCAAGCCGAGCTTTCTCATTGAATCCTAAGAGATCAAAGAAATTCCTAAAGTTAGCTGCCTTCAATAATGCCGTAACAATAGGTGGGCATTCATCATCCTGAGCTTCAATTGACTTTCCTTTATCTTCATCATTTCCAGTAGTTTGGGCATCAATTATTTTAGTGGTGATGGGATCATGGCTAATGGCGTTGATAACACCCCTTCGGTTGTTGTGGGCGAGAAGTGGATCATTTCTAACATCATTGTTATCGATGATCAACTCACCACGTGTAACTCGATTATTGAATATTTTCTTTAAAGTGAAACAATCTTTAATTGGGTAACCAATAATCTAATGAAATCTACAATACTTGGGATCACTCTTTTCTTCATTTGTGGGGAGGTGCTCAACCCTCGAAAGCTTAATGTTTCCATCATGGAGCTACTGGTCAAGCATTTGATGTACTTTGGCCATGAGACAAGGATATGTTAAAGATGGCTTGGTGTTAGTAGGCCTATCATCTCTTTGTTTCTTTGCTCCCCTTAGTGATTTACCCTAAGTTGCACTTACAGACGAAGTGTGCTTGTTAAATCTCCCAACTTCACTTCTTTGTCGTGCCATTGAGTTGTTGTCCTTTGCGCATTCTCAACTAAGGTAGCAAAGGAGGCCAACAAAAGGTTTTCAAGGTAGACAGCGTACTCAGGAAACATCCCTTGGATATAGATCTTGATCAACTCTCTCTCATCACAAATGTCTTGTATATCTAGTGAACGCTCCCTAAAGCGCTCGATATAATCCATCAGATTTTCTTTGGACTTTTGTTGGATCCTTTCCATGATAGTAAGGATGACTCTCTCTTCTATGGGGAAGAACTTCTCTAAAAACATCTTACACATACTACCCCACGAATCTACTAATCTTAGAGGGAGATTAACATATCAAGTGTATGCCTTCTCAATGAGTGACTTGGAGAATTCTTTCAGTTTCAAATCGTCATCTAGGTCATATACTTCTAGCATCTCGATGAATTTCAGCAAATGTTCTTTAGCACTTCCCTTATTGTCATTAAATAGCATGAACTTCGGACTGACATAATCCTTAGGGTATGACTTCACGGCAATGCGTTGGTGATATGGAAGCTTCAGTTCTGGTATCCCAACCATAGATTTCACTTATATCTCCTTTAAATATATATCCAAATCTTTTTCAGTTACAAATGAACCTCTCTGAGTAGATGCTTCGGCCCTTAGTGACATCGTAGGAGCAGGATGCACCAGCGCTAGATTCACAAGTGTAGATCTTGTAGACATGGGATTTATTGGTGTTGGTTACATAGAGTCAACAATCATAACACGTCGTATAGCATGTGAGGATGACGAGCTTCTAATATGAACTCTTTGATTCCTTACTTCAAGTAACGAATCTTGCGTGGCTGTAGGTTATACAACAGGAAGTTGTTCTCTAATATTAGGAGCAACATGTTCATTAACGATTGGAGGGTTGAGTGAGGTATATTATTGCACCACATTAGAAGGATTCGAGGAAGTTATTCCTTGTTGAGTAGTAGCAAAGGTAGCTAAAGTAGGCATACATTGAGAAAACATTGCTATAAGTTCACTTAGGTTCCGATTAGTCTCTCATAACTCACGCGTTAATTGCGCATTATCAAGGACACCTTCCTATGTGCCGTCACCTTGATTAGTGTCACTAGTTGGAGGTGGATTTTGATCATTGGTCATAGTATTAACATTTTACTCTTGATTAGTTCCTTCAGTAGGGTCGGGTTGTCTTCGCCTTGGAGGTATCATGATGTGAATATTAAGTCTTCTCTCCATCGTAGAGTTGCTAGAAAAATGTGGGGGTGTTGGGTACAAATGCAAGTATCACGTGCATGCTACATATGAAGTCGCACTACACGTGACCAGGGGAATGAGTTGAGTGACTTGTACGGGATAGTCAGTACAGAAGCGTAGGGAGGAGGATTAGGTGATCTTAGTAAAGCTCTACCATATATGGTGATAGGTAGAGGAGCATGATGGCATCAAACTCTAAGATTAATGAAGAATGAGGTGGTGTTCTTAAAGTATTTAAGTATTTGATTCCTAAGGCAAAGTTTCGGTAGAGTAACGGTGTTAATGGGGGTTTTTATTTTTTTCAAATGAGGATATAGATAGGGTATTTATAGAAAAGGTTAATTGATCACATCCGTCAAATTATGATAGTCATCAATGGCTAAGATTGAAGCCCCTTATTAATGGATCTTAAATGGGCTATTTTCATGGGTTTAGGCCTAAGTAAAAGCTTTATTTATTATTCTAATGTGAGCCAAACCAAGAAAAGTTAGATTGGATAAACCGATCCAATGGGCCCTACTCCAAGCCTACCATGCCAAATCTCCCTTGATCATCCCGCTAATTTATAGGCTTAGCTCCTTAGGCCCTGTCACCTTAGCCCGACGAGTCAAATCCATTTGATTAATGGGCTTGAAGCCTATTATTAAATTTGGCCCTCTACACTTACCTAACACCTTATATGCCTAACGAAGAAGAAGACCAAGCTTTGAGGGTAGATCTTCAATAACCCTAAGGAACTGATGGATTACTAACCTCTGGCCTTGTTACTCATGCACGCCTTTGAGGCCTTTAGTCTCTTGCCAAGAGGATTCTCTCTCATCAGCTTATTAAGGATGAAAGACAGTATACTAAGGAACACTAGGTGAACTCCCTAAGGACTCAACTTTGGTACACCCTACTCTATGTGATCCTATGCACTATTGTTAAGAACCTAAGTATCGAGGACTGTCTACTAAGTGTCAAGACATAGGCTCCTATTGGCCGAGTACTTCTCTTTTGGCCTACCACTAATACCTATAGCATTCCTTACTTATCTTGGCAACCCTGATGTTGCTGCATCATGATCCAGCTCAACTGCTATGCTTAAAGATTCCTTAGTTCGGAACCATTGATGAGCTGCTACCTATCCTTTTACCTGATATTGTACTTTTATTCCTTTTTGTCCTTTTTACCCTTTTCTTATGTATAAGGAATTTCCTTTTCATGTATGTCTTTTTGTAATTTTCCTTATTTGTAATGTTTCCATAAGAACTTACTATAAATAGGCCCTTTTCCTTATAGCCAAAATATCTTACATTCTTCACAAAACTTTTGAATATACTTGCTCTTATAAGATGTTCCTCTCCAAGTTCATTTTCATACACTTTTATCTAGTCTTGCCAAGTAGCTCGAGATTAGTGGCGGGTAGACCTTGGCATTAGCTTATACATTACATCAAGTGAAGTGCCAAGTCATGTTGTGTTCATAGGTAAGTAATATCCTCTAAGAAACTTCACATCAGCTACTATATTCAATTAGTTAACCTACTCACATTATTTTCTTTAATATTTCGAAGGACCCATTGATTCTGATCTCCTACAGTAAGCCTTAATGATTACAGAGCTCCTAGGCACATCACATGGTGACGAGTAGTTTTCTTAAAAGACCAAAATATTAAAAGTGATCCAGTTTCAGCAGTCTTCATATTTTTCCTCACTCCTAACCCTTTATGTACTAACCTATGGTTGGTTGTAATGCTACATCATTACTTTTAGTCAGTATCTACAACATAATCTATAGAGATGTGAGCATAACAAGTTCACTAAGTAGGATGGAAACTGAAGATTGGAATATAAACATAGATAAAGTTATAATTTCATGAAATATAATGTAGTCAATCAATCATATTATACATCACACAATGTTATTCGAATCATTGTGAGGTTAGAGAAATTGCATCCACTCTAACTTGGGTTGAGGAGTTTCAATACGACTCAAATCAGACCAAACACGAGCTTGTGCAATGAAGAATACCTTCCTCCTTAAACTACCTTAGAACTACAGCCCCTAACTTTACTACAACCTCCTCTCTTACCACTTAATTCAACTAAGGGTGGGGAAAGGACCATTTCTTTTATCTTCATTGAAGGGGTCGGTATTTAGTCTAACATACTTAATCATTCCCCCAATAGGTTGATATATATGGCCAATTATGTCAGTTGCTAGATTTCTATTATTTCCATTTAAAGGCGATAAGACAAGTTTAAACTAACCAACAATAAGAAATCAAGCAATTTAGTACGCTAAGGAGTTCAACTCCCATCATAGAGTAGATTATCAATCACACACATATCATGTGCATAGATAACTAATTACATTCACAAACAATACACTCTTAAGTTTCTAGATACTTTAATACAATATTCCAAATTAATGGTAAAGCCACAATTTGAACTTACTTGTATAGATGTTCGCTCCAATAGGTCCATACCATCAATGTTCTACTCGTTTGGAAATTCTATATATACTAAAACCTATATTTAGTTTTTGTAAGATTTATGAAAACGTTAGGGTTTTATCTAACTCTCCATATTATTGTATAACTTAGCTAAAGTACTATTTAGGTAGTTATTTTAATGAAGTTACATATATTATGAACTATACATATATTTGTACATGTATTTAGTCATTATAGTTTTATTATATAAGTTGTATTAAATTAGCTCATATTCATAAATATACGTAATTATACTATTACTTATAATATATCGTTTTGATTGTATTGAAACATACATTTAATTGGTAAAATTACATTTTGATTTCGGAAAGTTCATTGTAGGACAATAGTTTTTGTAACATTCTAAAAATATCTATTTTATTACCTAAAATTATCCAATTTTAACAAAATTAGTATTATTAGATTTGTATGAGCTCGATGATACGTAATACATGTTTTATTTTAAAAGATAACTTTTAAAGGATATATATATTTATTTACAATATACATATAAACCTACGTAATAAGCATCATCACATTATTTTCATATTATTTGAATAAAATATATTTTTACGTGATTTTCATGTAAAAGATGATAAAATACGTATTTTCTATCCTTAGCATGTGTATATCCTAATTCGGGCCTTATAATATTTACAAAATATAAAAAAACAATGTCTAATCAAATCTAACCAGAGTAAGAAAAAATGTGATTTTATCAAATAATTAGCATATATTAGCTTAATATTACTAAAAACTTATCTCGATTAGTAAATCAAGCTATTTAACTAGGTAAATTCATAATAAATAACTATGATTATTAAATAATTCTATAAAAATTTCTATAAACTAAAAAAAAAATTGGAATATAACAAAAAACTTGTTTTACAAAATCGGGGTTATCGTCTAATTATGTAAAATTACATTTTTGCTCTTAAATTACAATTAATTAAGCAAATAATATTATTTTTATAGAAAATAATTTCCAACATATCTTGATATTATTACAATTATTTAGAATTCATCAGATGTTAATTTCATCAATTATTTTTTATAAAAATCAATTTATTTCAAAAAATACTAGTTTTAGTTATTTTTAGATACAAAAATACAATAAATACTAAACATGTATAAAATCAAAATTGGGTTATATAGAATTAAACTAGATGTAATAAGGATCCTATAGAAAAATTTTAAGCTAAAAAAAATCATTTAATATATTTATTTTTGAATTAGAAATTTGGATGAACCGTGCACTTTCTTAACGAAGTATATAAAATACTCATAATTTTACAAAAATAAAAATAGACCATGAAAGCATCTTAGAAATAACTAAGGAATAAATTTTTCTAGATTTTTCCTAATTAATTTACTATTTTTACAAAATAATTAAAAAACAGAGCAAAATTTGAACTTATGTGTTCATTGGAGCTCTAGTTACCATCAATCGATGAGTGTATATCAAACGGCCTAAGCAATGGGTGGGTTGCTTGGGGGCAATGAGGGTTCAACAGAACATTACGGTTTAGTTAGGTAACTAGCTCTAATTAGTGTTTGTCCTATCTTTTGGGTAGTTTTTTTTTTTCTTAATTTCCTATAATTTTTTTGAAATTTTCCTCTTAGTTCCTAAGTTGCTAAATGTTTAATCAGATATCCTAAGGTCCTATTTGAATTGATCTCTAGTGGCCAAATTTTCTTTCCTTTTTTTCTTTCTTTTCTTTTTCATTTACTTTTTCCTTAATTCCTATGCACAAGGTGTTCCATCCTCTTTAATTCAACTTTTTGAATCATCCTTTTTTATTCTTCCTAAACGCCAAGATGAGCTACAAATTTTTCCTTGCCTTTATAGCTAAGTTTTGTTAATTTTTTAGTAAAATTTGATATTTTATGTATATTATATTAATATTGATTGATTTTGTTAATATACACGTATATATCCTATATACTTGATACGTATAAGGAGTAATCATATTTTTAGATACTCAATTTTAGCCTCTTTGTAGTTATAATTTTTGTTTCTTTAGGGGTCCTAATTCAAAAAAATAAAAAATTGAAAAATAAAAAAAAATACAAACAAATGGAAAATTCTCAAAAATAAAAAAGAAAAATTATAAAGGTTTTTTTTTTCAGGGAAATAGATTTTTACAAAATAAAATATTTTAAGGCCAATCGATTTGGTCTAGCTCATTTTAAGTATCTTTATTTTAGAGAATCACATAGTTTAAGTATAATTTAATTGTATTAAATGTTAAGGTATAGGCCAACGGCCTAACGAATAAACACTTAAGCATTGGTATTGAGTTAACTTAAGGTCATGGGTTCGAATCTCACCAGGTACACATGTGTCTTTTATTTTTTCTTCCATTTGCGAAAATCAGTTTAGTATACATTATTCAAATCTAATTATAAATCTCGTTATATTTAAATCATTATTAAAGATAACATGAATCTGATATGATAATGTTAAATCTGATGTAATAAAGATTTATAGGATTCAAATCTAATTTTGACTTTTATCAAATTAGATTTGAATTAATACAAAAGATTTGTTCTTGAGTTTTATATATAATGATTGCACAATACAAAATTGAGAATAATTACTCCCCTCACAAATCTAATACATTTCAGCCTTAGTCACCAATTCTATACATACGTTCATGATCCTTGATCGCTCTACTGACGAACCCATACAATTCCCCTGTTTAACACCAAAACACTGCTTAATAACACCAAATCTTTATACCGACCAAGCACATACGCGCATAGCCTCCTATAAATCTACGCTCATTCATCATGTTGCCGTTTAACATCTAACAGTGTGCTACATTCACACTAGCACTCTACACTCACGATCATCGCACAAACACTAGCGTATAAGTCTTCTCTATCCTCACATGCTTCACCGTAATACCAACATCTAACCAACACCAAGTGTTGCTTAGTCACACAAGCCATTATCCACTCGATACAACACTGATTAGCCATCAACCCAAACACTACTACTCCCCTATCCACTCGGCATAGCATGACATCTGTGACCAAGCCATACTTAACAAGCAGTACGTTAAACAGCATAGCAGCATGACATGTTGATCACACATACACCAACTCCGATCAACAACTCTTGCCCATACACATTGATCACATGCATGCCCACCATAACACTCACTGCTCGTATACACCAACACACACGGTATCCACATCGATCTACACTTCACACCTGCACAATCCTACGAACAACGGCTGCAAATCCATCACTGCCAAACATCTACATACAAGCACTGAACCCAATAGCAACAATAGGTCCACTTCTTGCTCGATTTTAATTTATATATATATATCATTTATTTTTTTTATTTATTTCAATTGTTTAATAATTGTGTTGAAACATGAAAAAGAAAAAATATACATTAGTTTAGGAAATCTTTTTAACATACCGTTTTTTAGAATTTCTCATTTAGAAAATTTTTTTTTAGAAATAAAAAGTTATTAACAAACCTTTTTAAAAAAACTAAGATGTTTTAGAGAGTTTTCAATAAAATAAAAATATTTAAGAATTAGGACTCTTTTACCTCTATTGCTTAACATCAAAAGATGCTTAGTAAGTTCTTGATTTGCACAAAGGTGTGTATAGTAATCATGTGAAGGCTCAAACTCTATATATTTGGGCATTAAGACTCAGCTATTATTGGTCAACTATGAAAGAAGATGCTAAGCTTGCAGTGCAACAATGCCCACAATGCTAAAAGCATGAAGTTCTGAGCCAGGCATCTTCTACCAAGTTGTACAGCTAGTCTAGTCCTTGGCCTTTTGCTTAATAAGGATTTGATATACTAAGACCTTTTCCTAAGTCTACTATACAACAGCAATTCATAATAGTTGTGGCAGATTATTTTACCAAATGGGCGGAAGCTAAGGCAGTAGCAATGATCACTGAGGTAAAGATTCAGTCATTTGTCTTTAAGTTCATTCTATCAAGGTTCGAAATTCCTTTCATGATTATTACTAAATAAGATTTGACCTTTTTGTAAAAAACATGGTACTTGGCTAAACTATATGTCAGTAGAACATCTTCAAACAAATGGATAAGTAGGAGTTGTAAACAAGACTATCTGTATAGCTTGAAGACGAGAGTTAATTAAGTAAGGGGGCAAGTAGGCAGATGAACTACCTAATATTTTATAAGGACATAGAACCACCGACAGGACTTTAATAAGAGAAACACCTTTCAAATTGGCTTTTGGATTAAAGGCTATTCTATTAATAGAATTAGAATTACTTAATCTAAGAGGGCAAAACTTTGATGTTATGGCAAACCAGGTCAACTTGATAGCCAATTTGGACACATTGAAGAAATAAAGGACATTATGAAATCAAGGGTTGCTATCTACCAACATAGAGCTGCAAGGTATTATAACTAGAAGGTCAAGCACAAGGTGTTTCAACCTAGGGATCTAGTCTAAAGTCAATAGGCAAGAGAGATAACCAAAGGAAGCTCGACACAAACTAGGAAGACCTTGTTAGGGTCTAGGAAGTCATAGGCGACAGTGGCTATTGGCTAGAAAGGTTAAATGGACAACTCATTCCTCATGCGTAGAATGTCAAGACTCTTAAATTGTATTTTAAGTAATTATTTTATGCTATCTACCATGTTATGTATTTGCACTTGTTGTTCCTTTTAAGACTATGTAGGGTAATGGCCCAATCTTTGTCAATGAAAAGTATTTCCTTTTCAATTTATCATGTATATTCTAAATCATACTAATCCCCGATCTAATCATGATTAACAAATAAACATAGTTCCAACTCATACGGTGAATGAACTGAGTTTTGAATTATATCGGTTAGCAAACATAGTCTTATTTAGTAAATGAGCCCAACTTTTGACCAAAGAGTTCTAAACTAACGCAATTAACAAACTCCGAGCTACTTTAAATAGGCAACACCCCTATTTAGAAAATAGACCTTAATATTTGAAATAAGTTCAAATCTCACATGATTAACTAACTTTTTCTAACTATGCCTATGAACAAATTGACGAGCCATACGTATGTAAAATGAAACATGTAGCAAATTGAAACATAGAAAATTAACAAAGTTCCATTACAAACCAAAAGGTTGGCATTTTGACCAAAACAATTGTTCAAAAATATTTACAAAAGCAATTGAACATAAAATCAATCATTGACTTGAGATTAGGGAACATTCTCCTTGTTAAAATCAATAGGGTTAAGGTCTTAGCTAGTTAAACTTTTAGAGACCTTATTAGAGTAAGAATCTTTTTTGGCATTAGATACTTCAGTTGAAGCATTAGGGGTCATTTTTCACACCTAAGGGGTCTCTTTTAAAGTTGGCTCATCAATAGTTGCAACGGTTTCAATATTGGTAGGTTGATCATTATCTTGCCCTTGACTTTCTACTCCTTCCTCATCGTTTACCTCCTCATCATCATCGCTATTAGCAACATCATTGTCAACATCAGTGAAGTTGAGGCAAGAGAGTTCATATTTAAGGTGAACTTTTAAAATTTTTGCCCTGGCTAACTAAACCCCTTATAGAAACTTCTTACGAAGTAAGTTCTCATATTGCCAACTAGAAGTGACTATCAAACGTGCTTTCTCTACAGAAGGTTTTTTCTTTACGGCTTCTTCCAGCTTGGTGATACGTGCTTCGAGCTTCCTCCTAACTCATTAAGGCAATTTCTTGCCCTAGGCACCATCATTTCTCTTTCCCATCACAAAGTTGTTCCTTCAACTCTTCGATCTCCTCAAAAGGTCCATCATTCTTGGTCTTTAAGCATGACAACTTATCAACGACCAAGAAATGTGCCAATTTCTTGGTAGCCAACTCTTCCTACAGTTTTTGAGCCTCCACCTTAGCTTTTATCCTAGCATTCTTGACTGTTGTGGCTTATGCTTTAGATGAGTTGTAAGCTTCCTCCACCTTCTGCAATAAAGCATTAAATTGAATAAATTAATTGGCTCTTAATTGTGCCAAACATAAGATTAGGCATACCTTTCTCATCTCTTCCTCGGCTTCATCAAAGGTTATTTAGACATGACTACTGATCTATATTGCAACAAAAGATTAATAACAGAACAAATATTGCAAGCTAAAGCAAAATGTGGTCATATAAAAACTTACATCATACAACTTCGTGGCAATGTGGCCTTTATTATGGCTACCAACTCTACCCGCATCCCTTCTCATAGTTTCCTTATCTTTTGGTAGAATAACCCCTTCTATTAAGGTTAAGGACTTTGTCCTTTCATCTAAGATAAATTAGTATCCAAAACATTATGCTTCTAGCATGACATAAAATAGCAGCTGTCTATACGTTCAAGAATAAACTTGATAGACCTAATGAGAGCCTTTTCTCTAAGAGCTACCTTTGTGCTTTCATCCATCTCTTTGCTCTTCTTAGATGTAGGCTCCCTAGCATTCTCCTTCCCCATTCCTTTTCTTGGGGCTCAACAAAGTCATTAGCTCTGCTGAGCTGACCACAGCTTCATGTAGTGTAACCTTTGACACATTCTTAATGGCAACAATCTAACTATGATCACCAGATGGTCCCCCTTCTACTTTATCCCCTATGTTGGGTGGCACCTCATCTTATACTATCTCAAGTATATCTCCTTAACATATTATTTTCTCACCCTTAAAATGGGAGCTTTCTTTCTTTTTCTTTTGAATGGTCAGCTCTTTAACAACCTTCTCCTTAAAAACTTACTTCTACATTGTGGCTTGACTTGCGGTGGCACACTTGTCCAACTTCTAATTTTTGGCCTTAGCTTGGACTAACAATTTTTTAGGGTCTACATTGCTTGTACCCAAATTTGCAAAAAAGAAAGAGCGTTATAATAAAGAAAGTCAATGAAACTTACAAATCTGTACTAAATGAAGCTTAATTGCATTAAGTCTTCCCCCATGAGTCATAAAGATCATCTTTCCTCCTATGGCTTAGCTCAGTATGGTAATAGATCAAACCCTACCTTCTTCATTGGAAAATATAGGTTCCCCTTTTCAATATTGAGAGATAATCCTCTCGGAATCCCAAAAGAACATTTTATTTTACCACCTATCTTGAATCTTCTTAGCAGTAGCAACATCATTTAGCATCAATTTTTTGTCCTTAGTCCGGATGGGTTCAATCCATTTGCTCCAAAAGTCCATATTAACATCTGATCTACCTAAAATGTACTTTTTGTACTATTTGTGGATCATAGATTCTAAGCCATCCATGAACTTTCGATCGTATCATACTACTGCATAGTACTAACCATTGGGTTGTCTTTGATTATAAAGAAGTATTTGAATAATTGGGGTGTGGCCCTAACTTCAACCTCCTCACAAATTATCTCAAAAGCGAGAAGAAGCCTATATGTCTTTAGAGAGAACATGGTCGATGACACAGAGAAATAATTGAAAAATTTCTTTTGAAATAAAGAGAAAGGCAAACGCAACCCAAAATCAAAATATTTCAAATAAAGGTAGAATTCACACTCAATAGGAAAACAAACCCTTTCATCCACCCTAGGCCTATGCAAATGCCATTTATGTGAAAGATCTTGAAAATATTTGTTGTACTTTAAAACAGTTGTCCTAACCGTACCACTAATCACTTTATGAGCTAAATCACTATTGTAAATCGAGTTGTTATAAAGGCACCTAGCAAGTGACACATCTTCTCCATCATCTAGATAAACATCTAATAGAGGAGCTTCAATGCGAGCAAGGTTCTCCTACCTTTCCATCATGTTGTTTACTATGCTACCTAATGATGAAGCCGATCCAATCATCTTTGGGAAGGGAGAAGGAGTAGCCTTAGAATCAGTTGGAGTGACAAAGCAAATTTTGCTCCTGGCCATACCTGATAGAATGTAAAGCTTAATTGAAGAAAAAGTTGGAAGGAAGATTTGGAAAATTTTGCTTGCATAAGAAGAAGGATTTCAATAGAGGAGAGAAGAACAAATTGAAAGAAGAAACTCGCTAAAGGACTTCTCGAAGACTTTATACTTATTACCTTGATAATCCACTCTTGGATAATGGAAATAGGGTTCAATTAAGATTCGGGGTATGATTTGATTTCCTAATGTAGATGGAAGACACGTGTTGGACATTAGAAATCCAATGACAACCATACAACCGTCAATAACTAAAGCCTATAGGGTAATGATGACATGATGTGATAGTTATCATACTCACCTTTATAATGAGCAAATAAGTGAGAAAGCCTAAAGTTACAACCCTTTGGCTAAAAAGAGATACCATGTATTTTAACTAGTATCAAGGTATGAGAATGCCAACAAGATGTACAACAACAATGCTTGGTAACTATATGAAGACCTATAAGCACCATCTTCGTATGGCCTGCTTACCAACCTGATAAACTGAGCAACACCCTTATATATACTCCCATAATCAAATCCTCAAGTACGAGAGTGGGGGGGGGGGGGGGAGCAAATGATGATAATAGATTTTCATCCTTAAGCACAACTCGGCATGTTTCTTGCTAAGCCAATCTACTTTGCTATGCCCAACATACAACTTACTTTAATGATTTAGGAACGTAGGCTTAGCTAATCTGATGGGCCAAAAAGTTTGGCATGCCCATTTAAGCATTTTGAATTCAAAAAGATGTACGGATAGTTAAATACCCATACACTCTAATCGTATAACCACCCATTACTCCATGTCTTTAGACATTTGCATAAATTATTGAACTACAACATAGTCCATGACTTTACATTATCAAACAACACAATTATCAAACAAACACCTATAAATATGGAGGCATAGGCATTGTAAGAACGTTTTACTCTTCAAATGCTCTCTCTCTCTCTCTCTTACTTTTTACTTACCTTACGAGCTAACTTAGGCATTAAAGTGGCTATGCTAGATTAGCTTCAATACCCACTTTAGCCTAACCTTTTCTCTTTTATAGGATCCCAATTATTCACTATTCCCAACTAACAACATATTGTGCTCAACAAGATTTATCAAAATCATCTGTATAGTATTAAGCTTATGATCAGAAGCACTTTCATGTGTTAAACTACCTAAAGAGTTGAAATTGCAAAGTAATTGATTGACTTTTATATACAAATTTCTAATCTAAATTTGTTAATATTTATGATTCATTATGAGTTTAGAACATGTTTAGTATAGATATGTGTTATTGAACATCAAGAAGTAAAAATTGGTTAAGTATTGAAATTTTATGACAACCAATTCAACCCCTAACCCCTCTTTCCCCTCTTCCCCTACCCCCTTCTTGATTGCTCACTAAGACTGACAATTGCTATAAGAGCAAGCTCACTTTAGAAGAATTTAGATATCTTTTGATAGCTAAATATACTAGAATGAATTTACTTTAAAGATCTTTTTTCTTTGTAATTGTCATCAATTCATCACAATAAACAATATCCATGAACTAACTATGTTTGATAAGTTTTCTATTGAGAAATGTAGAGAAGAAAGTACTGGAAAGATGTGTCATGGTTGTGACAATATGTCAACTAATTCATAAGAAGATTCATACTTAGATACGGAAGACAAATCCGTTGATATTTATGAAGAATTACAAAAGCTTATGATAGCACTCACTAGATATAGAATCAAATTATCAAACTAAGTAAAGAGGTCAAGAAAATGAAAGAAGAGAAACAATTTGTCGAATATTAACATATCAATTACTAAAGATATTAAGAAGCTCAAAGAAGAAAGAGGAATTATGATCAAAGAAGTTGAAACACTAATAGCCTATTTACTTGGGGGGAATTGGAATTACATTCCCTCCTTATTCCTTATTATGATGTTCACTTGGTTTTTTCTTTTTGAATTGCAACTCCATAGAAATCCCTATTACTTGAAATCAAGTAATAAGGATTCCTTAATTCAACCAAAGAATCATGATTTTTCACAAAATTTTAATTTTTTTCCAAAAACGACCTCATCCCAATTTAATGACGTTCACCACTACTGTCACCACTTACACCAACTACTGCCACTACACCACCAACAATCGTTGCTGCCATTACCACCACTACCCACCGACGCCACCACCATTACCTAATACCACCATCACCACTGTCACCGCTGCCACCATTGACACCATCACCGACATCAACCATCACTACAACAACTGCTGCTATCACCACTATCATAACTACTGTTGCCACTACCACCAACCACCATCGCCATCACCACCACTACCACTACTGTTGCTACTGCCACTACCACTAACCACCGTAGCCACTATCATCACCACCACCATCGCTGCTGTCGTCACTGCTACCATTAACTATTGTAGCCACTATTACCGTTGCCACCACCGCCACCACTACCATCATTGCCACCAACTATTACCGCCGCTACCACCATCACCAGTCACCGTAGCCATCGCCACCATTATTGCCACTGCCACTATCATCGTCGCCCCTATCATCACCGTTACCCCTATCATCACCGCCACCCCTACCATCACCACCGCTGTCGCCACCATTACCACCACCAATGCCGTCACCGCCGCTACCACCACCACTACCAACCACTGTAACCACCGTAGGTACTACTACCATTACTACCACCAACCACCACCGCCACCACCATTACTGCTAACCACCTATTACTTCAGGGTTAGTTGAAAAACAAAATAGACCAAAGATAATTTAGTTATTAAAGTTATATTACATGTCTAGTTTTAAATTGCTTATAAATCCAAGTAAACAAAGTAATATGTATTATACCCTTCTTCAGTAATATGTCTAGTCCATTTCCTCTCATTCTGTTCCATGAAGTGAACTAAAGGAATTATACAATAACAACAAAGAAGAAGTAGAGATACTGAAGAAGAGTTGGAAATAGAAATTCAAATGCAACAAGAAAAACAAATAAAAATATCTTTGGAAAGGAATCAAAAGGAGTTATAGGAAGAATTGACAAACTAAGGAGAAACCAATGACCTGAAGAGTCCAATTGAAAATCTGTCAAAATAAAATAATGATACACATATGAAGACTTTTGAGAATGAAGAGAAACTAAGCACATTCTAAGATCGTAGAAGGGAAAGATATAGAGTAAGTATATAGAAACAAAGAAGAAGGTTGGCCATAATAGGGATAGTTGGAAAACAAGATATCAAAAACCTGTTCGTAGCAACAGTCATTAAAACTATCAAAAGGTAAGTTATAATTATAAAAATTTAAGTTGTTTTTCATGCTTTTAAATAAGACATATCATGAAAGATTGCTTTGGAAATAAATCAAATCAATTAATTAACAGTTACTAAGAAAGATATCGAAGAATCATAAAGGGTAAATTTGTTATTATAGAATACTTGCTTGCTTAATATATATATATTGAGAATGATAAATATCTTGGTTAGAATTCACCTTTAAATTCATAGTTTCCTTACAAAATCAAAGGAGTCCAAACATGTTGAGGAAGTTGTCTAGAATTCTATGTCATAGAATCATGACCAAAACCACCATTGAGTCTTCAATCGAACAAAACCCAATCAGTCTAGAAGATGAAGATAAAGTGTCTATTGAGGAGTATTTAAAAAGAAGACATAAAGCAAAAGAATTATAGAAAGGGAAAAATAGAAAGACTAGAAAAGAATATGAAAAAATCAACTCAATCAAAGTAAGCTTTCTAGATTATAAATCATTTCTAAAACTTAGGATTAATGTTGAAAGAACTCTAGAGATATGTATGAAATTCATCGTGTAAGTTGAAAGACTTTATTCCAATAGAAATGATTCGAAAATATTGTGAAAATTTGACTATTAATGTTAAGGATAGTATCTACTGCTTTAGGGAATTCAATAACAAGAATAAAAAGGAAAGATCTAATACATTGTTGTAGAATAAATGATATTGAAGATGATGGAAGATATTTTGAAGAAAAAAAAATGCATGGCTTTATAAGATTAATGAAGGAATAATGGAAGAATATGATGCTAGAAGGACAAATGTGAATAGATATCCAACCTATATTATTTTTCTCCATAGAGTAATGTACAAATGCTTGTTACCTAGAAAAGGAAGCAGCTCTACTCTATCAGAGAGAGATATGAAAGTTTTGATTGGATTGAGAATTGGATACAAGGTGGATTTGGGAAGACACCTTATTAAATATATTCAAAATTTGCTTCCAAGGAGGCGAACCTATAGCCTTCACCATCTAAACCTACATGCCCAACTAGCTGAGCTAAGCTCGATTTCTTAACATCTTAGGCACTAAAATTATATTTAAACAATTAGTCATGGGCTATACATAAATTTGAACTTTCAAATCGAAACCCAATTTAATTTAACTTATTTTAAAATGATTTAAACATACTTTAGACAATTAAATAACCAAAATATATACATGCCAAAAAAATTTTCAATACAAGTTTAATTTAATAAATTCTAAGTCCTATTTTAATTTGTGTAGTTATTTCTCAATGAAAATCTACTTTTATGAATCTAAACTTTTACTAGACTTTTCTAAAATACATATATTTTCTAAATAAGCTCAATTTCTTAAAGAGTCGGAATTTATTAAATCACATATATTGATTATTAAAATTACCTAATCCAACCCATATTAATCTAACTTTGACACTTTTGATGCTTTATTCTTTTTCTTTAATTTTCTAATTTTTTATTTTTTCATTTTTCATTTTCTTTTTTTGCATTTTTCTGTAAACTTACATAAAAAATTAAAAATTAAAAATAAAAATAAATTATGGCAAAAATGGGGTGTCTAGATCTTGGTTTTTTTATTTGTAATTTTTTTTTATATATTTGCAATTTATTTATTACATACATGATACATTGCTTGATTAGTTGTGTACTGCATGACTTATTAGAATCATCTACACATTATTAAGCTTAGGATCAAGAGCACATTTCTTGTATTAAACTACTTAAGAGTTGAAATTCCTAAGTAATTGATTGGCTTTCGTATGCAAATCTCTTATTTAAATTTGTTAATATTTCTAATGTGTCAAAAATTGTGAACAAGTTTATTATAGTTATGTGAAATTAAACATCAAGAAGCAAAAATTAGTCAGTATTGTAATTCCACAACAATCATTTCAAACACCCCCTATAATTCACTTTACCCCGTCGGAGTGACTTCTTTCCCTTTTTTTATTATTCACTAGGACTAATAAGGATGAAGATAACTTAAGTATGATTTAAGCAAGACATCATGATAACTAAAAATGAACTTTTGCTTAAAAAGATTTATATTTTGCTATAGAGTAGTCAAAAGGCTAAGAATGAACTTAAGGGGTTTAGGAGGACCAAGTAGAGGATGGTAGAAGGCAATGAGCTGATGAAGAAGGCTAAGGGTGAGGTGATGGAGTTGTAGCTTTAGATCAACTTTAGAGTAAAGAAGTATGCAACCTCCAGTCAAAACTCTCAGCCGCCAAACATCATAAAGAAGGGCTAGAGAACAAAGTGGAAAAACTATAATCTAAGATGTTGATGGCCATTGGTTAGTTCACCATTTTGGGGGGTAGCTTCATGTTTCTTCAAGGTGAAGGAGAGGGACTACTAAGAAAAGATTGACTAACTTGAGGAAGAATTTAGGTTCTACTAGGTGTATATTCTTGAGTTAAAGAATGAAGCTACCTTGGTAGGACTCCTCGAGAAGACCTTTAAGGAGATAATGAACAGTAAGGAATGATTCACTCTTTAGCAAGAAATCTTAATTGATGGAATGAAGGAAGAAAAGAATGAGGAGAGGGAAGGGAGCACTATCCCGATCTTAACCTTAGTTTCTTAAATTAAATTGATGATCCTTTTAAATATCCTTACACCTCTTAACAAGAAGGTACTAGTAAAGTGCTTGAGGCTATAGAAGGGGAAGTCCAAGTCTAAACTTAGTGACCTTCACTACTGAATACGAATCTTCTTGAGGTCCCCAAACCCCCAAATAGGTGAAGCTAAGGATCCAATGATTAAAGTTATGGTTGGTCAACCATTTAAGGCTGTCGAGCATCCTCCTTCAGTGACTTGACTTAAATCCTTCTTCTAATCTTTCCTCCATTTTCTATATTTTCTTTTCTTTCTTATTTTTATTTTTTAATTTTTTTTTTTGTGTATAAAGGGATGGTGTGATGACGTAATTGATACGTACATTGGATATTTTTAAACACAAATTTAATAAATTCAAGTTTTCAAAAGAGTGTCAAACCCTTAACTGACTGGTATGCTGAATCATCTGTAAAAATAATACTAATGAGTATTCATTAAGTCGAATTCCTCAGGAAAAAGGGATTTAGTTAAGTACCAAATCCTAACCTGCTACTCTATTCTAGATGAGTCAAATTGATAGTTGGGAATTGTAAATGAAATCATAAATAAGACACAAAGTAACAACTAACAAAACTAATAAAAATGTAGACTTGTGATATGCTTCCAAAGTAATGGTAAGGGTATGTTGTTAAGATATTGTAAATGATTTTTAATTAGGTTTTAATGAAATTCACTTAAGCTCGATCTCGTATAGGGCTCCTCACTCAATTATCTAGCAAAAAATCTTCTTTCAATCTCATTTTCCTATATGATCAGCTAAACACTTAATTCTTATCACAAAATAAGTGCTTTAGTCCTAGAAACTTAAGGGTCAATCTCCTCTCAACTCCATAACCTATCCTAATATACTAAAACCGTGTAAAGTAGTGTGAATTTAACGAGGTACACCTAATCTCCTCTCACTCTCATAGTTGTAAGAACTTGTTATCGATGCTTCACCAACTTAATGACTCAATTGCTAACCTGCTACTCTAATCTAGGTAAGACAAATTGATAGTCAGGAATTGTAAATGAAATACTAAATGAGACAAAAAGTAACAACTAACACAACTAATAAAGACGTAGGCTTGTGATATGCTTCCAAAGTAGTCACGAAGGTATGCTGTTAAGATATCATGAATGATTTTTAATTAGGTTTTAACAAATTTAACTTGAGCTCGATCATAGGTAAGGCTCCTCACTCAACTATGTGGCGAAAAATCTCTTTTCGATCTCATTTTCCTATATGATCAAGTAAACACTTAATTCCTATCACAAAATAAGTGCTTTAGTCCTAGAAACTCAAAGGTCAATCTCCTCTCGTTTTTATAACCTATCCCAATCTACTAAAACTGCATAAAGTAGTGTGAATTTAACAGGGTAAACATAATCTCCTCTAAGTCTTATAGTTGTAAGAACTTGTTATCAATACTTTACCAACTTAATGACTCAATTAGGGAATTACACAATTAATCTCCTCTCGATCTCATAATTATGCAAACTAGCTAACTCTTAAGGGACCTTCTTAGAACTAATCTTCTCTCAATCTCATAATCATAAGGAAAACCTATTAAAAATTTTATTACAAAGCACCTCAAAGAGATCAAATGAAGTATCAAACATCGAAATCCCACTTTAATACTCAAACCCATATCAAAACTACAAAGTTTCACCAACTACAACATCTACATTATCACAAACCCGCTAAAACAAAGGTATTAACAATGACAACAATAATACACATAAATATGGTAAGAACTTCCATTAATGAACAAAGTAATAAGATGATAACAAGAGAACAAGAGATTAGATGAGATAAGATGATAAATGCTCTCTAAACTAACTTAAATGTACATCAAAAATCATAAAAACAAGTGCTAAATACCATAAACAAGTTCAAGAAACATTAAAATAGACAATGATCTCATAATTCTACACTAAAACCTAGAAAAATCCTAATTATGGCTTGCATTCTTTGTTGCAAATGTGAGTATTTATAAATTTAAGCCACCAATCAATCAATGTAAAGGTCTACCAATCGATCAATAGATATTTATCAACCTTGGGTTATCTCTATGCTTTATGAAATGTAGTGCTTTAAAGATTAAAACCTTAACCCTAATTCCTTCTATTAATCAATCGGTGTGGATAGTACCGATCGATTGGTGTAAGTGATTCAATCATTGCACATTCTATTCACCACACTGTCCTCTCCTCTACTCAATCGTCTAATACATTGGTGAAATCTAAATGCTTCAAGGCATATCAATTAACCAGTAGTAAAGCTATCGATCGAACGATTGATAGGCCAAATTCCTTAACTCCATTGATGTTAGCCTTCTTGATCGAACAGTGAGGGCTACCAAGATCATGGTAGCCCTTATTCACCTACACATAGAATTCATAATTAATGAAATTCATCTAAAATTAATCCTCTTTCTTACATTTTTGGCAATTTTACTTAAGTTGGTCTATTTTGTGCATAAACTTTAATTTCATATAAAATTAACAAGTTTTTTCTAAATTTATGTATAAATATAGGTTTAAAATTAAGAAAAATTGTATATTTTGAACTGCAATCATTGCCCTTAACTTTAGAACCTTTCATATCCTCAAGCAAGCTAAAAAAGTTCAAATTGCTAAAAAAAAAAAAAAATGATGGCACAAGCATGCATTTCCTTAATGCTCATATATAAGTAGAGTATATTATACAACTAAAAGCTCGAAGTTTGCATATACTTGATATGGTGAAAAAATCCTTAGAAATGATGTTGAAACTATTCCCCTCATGCTAAATCAAATGCTCACAAATTAAAGACTGTATAATTAATATAGGAATCAATGCCTAGAAAACTTAACTTCTCATTTAGGTTAGGCTTATAAAATTTGCAGTCAAGTCCAACATTTCAAATTAAGTGAGAGGCCTTGGTGTTTAATTAGTTAGCCTGCATATATACTTTTTCCTTGTTGGTCTCTTAAGTATGTTAATTCTAAGCAAATAGAAAGTGACTTCTAAATCGTACCTTACTTCAGCTCCCTAACTTTTTGAATAATTTCATATCTTACGTTATTCTCTTTTTGGATTTTTAGATTTTTCAATTTTTCTTCTTTTTTCTATTTTCTTTCACTTTCATTCTTTCTTTTTCAAGTTCATTTTGTTTTTGTGATAGGATCACAATATTTTTTCTTTGTAATAACTTTTGCTTGATTCCCATCATTTTTCTTTCAACTTTTCTTTCTTCCTTTCTTTCTAGGTATTCATTTTACATTGATTGAGGAACATTTAGGTAAAATCTAATACCCACTTCAATTCGCATAACATTAACAAACCACTCGATTCCTCAAAAGAACGACATATATATACAGGTCAACTTCCAAAAACAAAAAAAAAAAAAAGTAAGACCCAGCCAAAATGTTTCCCTAACTCCAAACATCTAAACCACGCTAAATTAAGCGTAACTAAATAAAGCAAAGATGCTATGAATTGATTACAAAATTTTGATAAGCATTCACGACTTATTAATAAGGGACTTTTTTCGAAAATAAAGTCCTAATCACTTCCTCCTTCTTCCTTTCATGCAAATATCTAATGATAACATACTCAAATTGAGGTGCATAGAGCATAAAGAAGAAGGATCCAACTATTAAAAAAGAAACTTTCTTGTTAGTGCACAAAAGGGGTAACTTATCATGAAATCAATTAAGTCATTAAAGCCCATTCAAAACTACACAACTTCGATGTTCTTATTTAACTTCCCTACCCCCAACTTTAATAGAGTAGAATTCCCTTGGTTTCTTGGTGCATTCCTAATTCTCAATCCCCTTTTGAATTTGTTGACAATGTTTCTCAATTGATGGATTCGACATTTCCTTTATTTATTCACATATGCTTGTGTTGATAGTCAAATTTCATCCCTTGAATTAACTTGGCCATTCGACTGACGAAAAGCTAAGTAAATCTATTCTCGGTAGACGCCAACTAAGGCAGTTTCATATCTGGTTTGAATTTAGTAAAAGTAGTGCTAACGATTATTGTCTAGCACAATTTCATTACATAACCACTCATTACTCCTATATTGATAGCATGTGCTTAATTATGAGGTCTCCATGTGTCTCATGATCAATGATTAACTACTGTTTCAGACAGTCAACATTCGCCTATAAATACAAAGAAAAAGCGTTGTATGAATTCTCTCATGATCCAAAACTTTTCACTTATCTTCTCTTAAACACATTTACTGACTTAGGCATCAAAGTAGCTACACCAATGTCATATCCAGGCATAGCATAAGATGTACCATCACATAAGAATACTTGTTTATACTCAACAAAAGTTCTATTTATAACAACGAAGCATTACCACAGAGTTTAGCTTTATACCTATTTATACAAAAAGTACATCCGTCAAACTTATCTAAACCTAAAATACAATATACTTTTTTTTTTTCATGTGTATAGATCCTTTATAGAAATAAGAACAAAATAATGCAAGACTCCTTCAAAAGTAGCTGACTCTATCTTAAGCGCTCTGAAAGGACTTTTCCCCCCAGCTGATGTTGCCCTATCAATCCTCTTCATAACCTAAGGATACATAAGTATCCCCTCAGCTCCCTGTGAGCTAAGTGAGAGTAGATAAAACAAAACACAAAACAAGCACAATACATACTCATCTAGATCAATACCATAAGATATTCAATTTCATAATCTAAGTTACTAATACAAATTGTTTATGGAAGAAGTTAGTGCCATGCTCATGCTTATGCACATGATATGCATTGATACAGATATCCTATACTTTTCCAATTTTTCATCTAGTTAGTTGACATACTTGAGCATCTGGATACTACATCTAAGAACCTAAGGCAATAAAGAGTTGCTTGAGAGTAGGACCCCCAACAAAAACCACCCATTATGGTTTAAAAATCCAATAAGTAGTCAGTTACACATTGTAACTAGAATAAGTTGAGTAGTGTAGCTCTATATGCTCAAAAGCCAACTCAATAGTTTTGAAGCTTTTAGAAACTTGATCCATAAGTCCTTTCGTACCATTCCATGAATGAAGTGAATAGTACAATAGCCCAATATCAAGTACGAATCTCATTATAAACAATTTAACTATCTCAACTTCAACTTCATTTCTCAACTTTATATTACATTCCTTAACATAAAGTTCACTTGGGCGAACACCTTAAACAACAATTCAATTTTTAAGTTTTCAAAACAGAAATACATATCGATGGATCAATCATACACAAGGAAACATTTCACTTTTTCAACATACATTCTATAGAATCAGGTATCCAATCAATCCAGTACATCATTATAATTCACAACACAATTGACTCTAAGTCAAGTAAACATAGGTATCCTTGCACGAAGACAAAAATTTCCACTTACCTGAGTTTGATAATGGCGTAAAATCTTAAGCTTCATGATATAATCCTTCCTCACTTATTACAACCGAGAAAATACACACAAACCATAAGTTAACTATAGGTCGATACTAAGTTCTTATGCGTTTTCACTATTGCGTTTCTAAGCTTATTTTGATTGTATCTTATTCATTTCTTACCTAATTTTAATAAACTTTATGTCATCACGATTGTTATTTTGAGTACTATAAAGATATCTTAAGAATCATGACTAATCAATATTGTCAAATGTCTAAAAATTTACTTTTGTATTATTGATTCGACTATATGTTAATATAATTTCGTAATTAACTCAAATAAATCCTAAATGTAAATTAAAAATCCCAAGATTTCATATTTCCCAAACTGAATAGCACCCATTATGTTCCCAAAATATCATTCTTTTATAATTTCAACAAATATCTCACTAAGACTAATTACTATATCATATAATAGGCTAATATATAGGTTTATATCATGAAAATACATAATAAATAATATACGAGCCTGAATAATTCCATAAAAAATCCTATAGACTCATAAAAATATGTAGTTTAATTATTGACCATAAATTATAATAAACTAACTATTATCTATTTTTATGTAAATAGTGGTTTTAACTTGAAATTAGTAAAAATTGAACAAATAGGTGAATTTAATCACAAGATAAAATTCAAGTGTTCCAAACATCATTATGAACTTCTAGAAATCACAATATATAGGGCTTATTGCAAGGACCCTAGGGGGGCCTAGCAGTATTATCTAGTAGAATTTCCATATTATGTGTGCACCTATGATAAGAAAATCCCTTGCAAGTAAGAAATTGTAAGACTCTAAATAGTTAATCGCTAGGGTCTTCAATTTTAGTTCATTGACTCATTGTATAATATAAATAACTATAGATATTTATTAGTCAACAGTTCTTCAAAACTGCAGAGAATCGGTATCCCCTACCAAAATAGTGAAATAAGATAAAAAAAATTCTAGAAAATTCTAAACTTACTAAAGATATTAAACATAATTGAGATATTAGTTGTTTTCTAAAGAATTTCGAATTAACTACACAAGCTTTTCATCATACTTATTCAATGGTAGCACTCTACGCTTGGTTCCTATCCCTATCCCAACTATCAATCAACCTGCAAGGAAAAGAACTATCAAGGTATAAGCTTACACTTAGTGAGATAATTCTCCTCGTTAATACCGCATGACAAAAGTTTATTTAATGCTCAAACATATGAATGCATGATCAATCACTATGCCAAACAATACATGTAGTAGCCTAAGAACTGCATGTAACTCAGAATTACACCCCCTATAGTTGGGGTTTAGAGCTAATTAACTGACCTAAACCAAAATCCGAGTTCTAGACCTTGGGTTTTAATTCATTTGCGTTATTATGCTTAAGTTAAAACAAAACCACATATATATATATATATATATAGATTGTATATAATATACTTTCTTTTCGAACAACAAATTGTATTTTCAAAATCCCAAGTTTAGTGGTGTAGTAGCCCCTGCAGTCCACAAACACATGCCTTAAGCAAAAACCACAAGATACGGCCCCTCACTGATGGTTGGCGTCTCCTAGCACCTAGTAAGCCTGTTAGCTTAGGATAGAGACTTAATAAAAATGATGACATAGCTAATGCTCAATCTTATAGGAGGCTCTCCTTCTATAAGTCCCTTCCCATCTTCTGCATGAAGTGGCAGTTGGTGTTATCTAAATGCAATTATGAGGAATGCATGATCCATTTAATTTCTTAATCATATAAGTGGTTTATCCAATTTTTCATGGTAATCAGACAATTTCATTCCATAAAATCGCACATATAAATTATCACAAACAATTTCTATTGTTATATGATTAACAAGCCACAGCGTTCAATCGTAAATTCATACACATGCATTTCCCATATCCTACAAGCATCCAGTTTATATATATATAAGTTTAGGTACATTTATTTTACAAGCAAAATCAAGTAAAGAGTCATCAGGAATTCATTCACTCAACCACGCGGATCAATCAAATAATCCAAAGGTAGGTTATCTCCAAAAGCCGGGTCCCCTAGATATTGCAAATACGATACTATAAGGATTTGAAATAAAACTCAAAAAACTAAGTTAAAACCCTTTAAACTATACTTTTGACTTGGTTTCATAATTTTTCTCGATTTTCCTTAAAGTTTAATTCATATAACTCTCATTTTAAATCCGATTTTTATTATCTTATAGTCAATCTTCATTGTTTTCAAGTGTAATTTAATGTGGTGAGGTTATATTTTCATGATGAGGCACACAAAACTGCCTATAGGTCATAACAGTAGCAATCTTCATGATTTAGAGTGCTTTTGGGCTTTGTTTGGTTAATAGGCTTTTTGGTAACTTAGGAGATTCTTTGGGCTTGGGCATAGTACTTTATTCCAAACTTAAAATACTCCTTAAGGTTAGATTTTCAACTTTGGTTTACACTTTTGGTGCTAACAACTCCTTGGGTTTTTATGTGGGCTTAAGTTGTCAAATGGGTTTATTTTTTGTTCTAACCAAAGTTAGTGACTTTGTTGGGCTTATGGAGTCTTGGTAGACTTCTTGTGGGCTTCAAAACAACTGTTCTTAATATTTTAAAGTGCTGGTCAGAATTTTAATGAAGGCTCAACTTAGAGTTCTAGGCTTGTTTTGAGAGTTTTAGGCATTATATACTTGCTATGCTTGCTTTGGTTGATCTTTTCACTTTGTTCACTTGGTTTTATCATATTTTTAAGTGGCTTTTACTTATGTTCCAGATCTGGTCGTGATGAATCCAAACGGCACTCACTTGGGTTCTTAACTTGTTTTATCATTTCCTTAAGTTTAAGTGTTATAGGTGTTAGATCATGAACCTAAACTACTTGTATTCAAACCTTAACTTGACATCTCTTCCATGAGATGATTATTTAGCTCATACTTTACATGAAAATAGTGAATCTCATACTTATCACGACTTCCATATCATTGTTCATATCTTACAAAGTTAGTTTCCTCATAAAAACTTCATGTGATAGATTTTCTTTTACCTAAATCTAGATTTGAGCATATTTAACTTAATAGAAGTGAAAATAACATCCAAATGACTTACAAATCCTCACGTCCAGCATGCTTCCCCTTCATTGAAGTTCTCATTTCAAGATTTTCTCAACTTAAAATCTTCCATTCTAAGTGTTAAACAAGTATCTCTACAAAACACCAACTTTATATGCTCATATTTCAACTTTCATGTAATGGTTTCATGAGTTTGCTTCTTAGGGTAGTCATAGATGTTTCATCAACTTATGATCATACTCATATCCTCAAGAAATCATGGTCTCCTAACATGTAATACTACTACTAACACTAACACTAACACAAAGAAACAACTTACTTGTTCTCAAAGTGAAAACAAGGTGGTGGTGCAACTAAGCATCCTCTTAGCTCATTATCTTCCTTCCTCTTCTTGTAAGTTCTTTTGGAAGCTAAGGTCTTGATCTTTGAAGTGGGTTTTTTGGAGATATTCTAAAGTTCTTAAAAGTAGTTTTTGAAGTTGACAAATAGAGAGCACAAAACAAAGCTTGGTGCTATAAGTATGGAAGCAAAATAGTAACAGCAATGTTGGGATTTTGTGGGGTTGGATTTCTTCTTTTGGTTTGTGTTTAAAGTGAGAGAAAAGGAAGTGAAAATGAGAGTGAAAGAGGGAGAGAGTGGAAGATTTTTGAATGGGAGGAGAAGTGTGTTCAAGAAGCTTTAATTGATTGTCTTTTAGTATGCACAAATGCCAACTTTTTGACAAGACTAGATGATGTAAGCATTAAGAGGTGAATAGTAGATGTGTAAGACAATTAAGTGATGGACAAATGACAAGGCATGGCCTTTCTTTTCCTTCTTTTCCAATCGGCCATGTAAGGGGTAATAAGGGCATGGTGTTGTCTTGTCACTTAATTAAAAGTTGAACACATAAAATAATGTGATAACTTATCCATATGTAATATAAGTTGTGGTGTGATAAGGGAAATGTCATATCACTAGTTTTTAATAAGTTATCAATTGATAAATGATCCCAACTCTCAATTGATAAATTATTTAGGGTGATTGGTTGCTTTATTTATTCATGTGCACAAGCCTTATGCATAAAGATAAGGAGATTATCTTATATGAAATTCTTTTAGAGTTAGTTTCTTAAGTTGATTTGTAAGTTATGATTTAATTCTTATTAAATTATGAAAATTTCTAGAGTTGAATAAAATTATTCAAATTAAATTATCAATTAGTCGCTTAAGGTTATAAGTCTTTAATTGTTTTAGGGTTTAAGGTTTTGAGTGACTTAGAGTCCGTAGTTCTCGTATTCGAGTTTTATCAATAATAGATTTTCGAATTAGAAAATTAAATTCGTTTTTAAATGCAAACTTGAACTCTTAGCTTAGTTTATCCTTGGGAACGTTCAGGAAGTATCCTTAGTTGAAACATAAGCCCGCTAAAAAGTAGGGTTTACAACTTAACTATGTGTAACTTGGCTTATAAGTGAAAATAAGGGAATTGTCTTATAAGTGAAAATAAGGGAATTGTCTTATATGAAATTCTTTTAGGGCTTAGTTCTCAAATTAATTTGTAGGTTGTGATTTGCTTCTAAAGAAATTTTAGAATTTTCTAGAGTTGAATAAAATTTATTCAAATTATATTTTTAATTATTTATTTTTAGTCATAAGTCCTTAATTATCTTAAGTTTTAGGGTTCAAGTGAGTTTAAGTATGTTTTAGGGTTTTTCACCAATTTGAGAGTAATTGACTTACACTTATAAGCTTAAGATTCAATTGGCTTAATTATTTAGGATCATCGCTTTATTATGCAACATATATATATATATATATCATATGATAGATTAAGAAAAGAGAAAGAAATTACTTAGTAATATATTTATATATATATATATATACATATTGTGGGGCTACTTATGTATATAAGTAAAATTAATTTTGTAAATTTATTAATTTATTCCTTTAACTAGCTTAGTTTTGTTGTTTATTATTATTTGAAATAATCCTTGATTCATTTATTATCGGTTTTATATGATTTCGCAAAACTAAGGACAATTTTATTAATTTATAGCTTTTTAATCATTAAGATAATTTTATAGAGTTTTAAAAATTTTTATGATTGGATATTTACAGTTTCTATTAAGTTTAGGTTTATATTTTTAAAAGTATGCATATGTAAGGACTGGGGTTTTCTTATATGATTAAGGTTTTCAAATCGTATAATAGGGTTTTTCAAGTTCGTTTTAAGTTCTGAGTTTAAAATTTTAGTAGGTTTTATTTTATGTGGTTTTGTCAACTTAGGAAAATATTTACAATACTCAAGTTCGACACCATGTCTAGAAAGTTAAATTTGCAAAGTCTACAATCATACTTTGATTTTGTTAAAAACTAATTAATTCAATAAAACAGAAAAATTGCCAGTTTTATTCAAAATAATTACAATAAATAGTAAACATGATTATTTTCAAAAATTCTTGTTACTACAATCAAATATATATATTAGTTATGTTACATACAAATTTTCAACTTGAAAGGACATTATTTAATATTTCTAAAATTTAATTCAATTTTTGTCCAAATAGAGTCATTTCTTAAGGACCTTATATTTCCAATAATTATTTCACTAAAATAAAATTACTATATTAATCTACACATAAAATAACTCCAAAAAACCAAGTTTCATAATTAAATAATATCATTTCCTATTTTTACAAAATTTACAAAGTTTCGACAAAAAATTTGGTTCATTTGAACCAGCTACTCTCTAGCCACTTAACCTTGTCGAAACACCTCCTCTGGTGGTGCTTTCTTTGACCCCAAATGGCCACTACAACTAGACCCCAAATGGCCACTACAACTAGACACCAACAACCTATTGAACTGGCCTGATCAAATTCTATACTTTGTTTTTACTCTTTTTTTTTTTTATTTTCTTGAGTGTTTTTCTTTTATTTTTAGAATTCTAAAATGTTGTTTTTGAAGTGTGCATGCCCTATTTGTATTTTCCAAATGGATTAAGATTAATAAAAATTTAACATGTAGATTACATATGTCATTTTCTTAATTTTTTAATGCATGAGGTGTCATTTTCTTATTATTTACCTTTTGACTCATCAATTCAAATTGATCCTTGGCTGCCACATGATGGGATGACTCATCCTTTTAATTTTTTGATTAATTTTCCATTTTTTATGTTAATTTACCTTATTTTAATAATAATTTATTATTATATCTGTGTATTTAATACAAATAATGTATATTCTATGTAAATACATGTATATTACATATAATTTATTGTTTTTATAAGTTAAACAACTTATCTTTAATATCTCGTTATATTTAAATGCTCGAATTTTACGTTTTCGATATTTATCGACTTTAGTAATAAATTGATGTTTTCTTAAATTAATATTTTTATAAAACTTATTTTGAGAAATTAATTTCACTTAAATTACTTTATCTAATTTTTTCTAACCTTACTGTAAAGTTTGAAATTAAATGGATATTATAGCCTAGTGCCCTAAATTTAAGGGCTCGGATCCTAAGATAATCATATGGGCTTGACGTCTTGAGGTATTACAACCAGACTAGCCCCGGTATCGTTTAATTCTTTGTATTTAGCAAGAGTAAGACTTCAACCTAAAATCACTTAACAACATTTGACACCATCTATTTTTTTCTTATACACCCACATGGTAAGAACTAGATTAACTAAAAGGGCACGTATTGGTACTTCATCCCTCTACCATGAAGGGGGAAGTAAGCACACGAACGAACAACATTTGGCTAAGTTAGAGCAACTTTTCCATAACTTAGCCAAAGAAAACCAAGAAGTAAACAAAAAACATGAAGAGATCCTTAATCTTCTCCATAGCATTGTCCACCCAAGTCAAAACAAAGAATATGGCGATCATAATGTCAAGAATAGTGATGATTTAATCTATTCTCTTGAATTACCGAGAAAGCAAGCGAAAGTTACAATTGGACCTTCAGCTCCTATACTTAAGAAAAATGACTAAGGAAAGCAACCACAGTATATACACCATGCCAAACCTTCGTATGTTAATATGCTTACTACGACAAGTAAACAACTTTAAATTAAGAAGAGCCCTTTTGTCCCCAAAATCTTAAATAGGTTATACCATGGTGATAACTCTTATTTTAAACACATTTCACATGGTGATTTTATAGTATTTCCCTCACATCTTTGGTTTTCTTTAAATAAATTGATACTTAATTGAGTAAAATTTTAATTTCAAGATTTTAACGCGTTCTTGGATTGAAAACAAAAAAAAGGAATCAAGTTTCACTCAATTTGGAGTTCAAATGAATGAGTTATGAAGTTTTGAAGTTACATAAATAATAGGAATTTTAGTTAGAAAGTTACACAATCTGGGACACAACTGTATCCCCAGATTGTGTCCATCCAGGAAGATTTGCTAAGGTCAAAAAGTTACACGACCTGGGGACATAACTGTGTCCTAGGCTGTATTTGTTGACAAAAAAGGAAACCTTACAATACATTATAAAAGGACTTACTAGGGTTTCACACAAAAGAGGGGACATTCAAAAGAGAAGAGACTTAAAGAGAAGGAGGAGCAAAAGGCGAAAGCAACACCTAACTTCAAGATTGAAGAGATTTATCATCAACAAAAGGGGTTTTTCATATTTTATTTCTTGATTTTGTTGCAAGTCGTTTTTAGTTTCATTATGATAGCTTAAAATTCTTATATTTAGGATTATGGAACCTAGGGTTTCATGTGACTATTAGATTGATTGATAATTTTCAATAAAGTTTCTATCTTTTCTTGATTCAATTATGTTATTTAATTGTTAATTGATATTTCTAGAGTATTAATCTATGATATTATGCATGATAATTGAGAAATCACATGTGTAATGAGATCTTGACATAATTGGAGAGAATTGCATGTGTACTTAGAGATAAGATACATGTTTCTTCTAGAAAGTTATTCTTTTGTGTAGGAATTCATTATACATTAATACGATTCTAAATTATATTACTAAGTGAAGAGATTCCGGTAAATAATTTAGGATTAGGGTTAATATGCTTGAGAAAGGTGTTAACTTTAATTGTGAATCCCTTTGGTCAAGAATAATAGAGATTGAATTGGATATATTTTAAGCGATCACATGTTAAACACTAGGGGAAATAATTCCTAAATACGTTATTACCTTCTTGAAGTCGTTCTTAATTTTATCGCTTTCTAAATTGCTTAATCAAGTCTCATAATTAGGTTAGTTTGTTAATTTTAGTATTTTTAATTCAATCAACTCATCACAATTTTTTGTTAGATAATAAAGCTAAGGTTAATATTAGTACTCGAAGTCTCTAAGGGATCGACTCGGACTCACATCCGCTATATTAAAACTGATAGGTGCACTTGCTTGATATTAAGTTTTTGGTGCCGTTGCCGAGGACTTTCGATATTAAGAACATTAGTTGCTTTATTATTTTGACCATTTTTTTTTCTTCTTTTTCTATTTTCATTGTTTATTTTTATTACCTAGAGCTATAATTGATTCTATATTTCTTGCCCTTATAGTATATGACCCGAAGCAACCCGGAAGATTTGGTAGAACTTGATCCTGAAATTGAGAGACCTATCCTTCAAAATTTGAGATTGTAACCTAGACAAACTGTGGTTACCATAGAAGACGATTCAATCATTGAGATTAAGGAAGAGGGTGAAGAGGCCAACGCTAAATTCATCAATCAAGAAGATCCATCACACATGGCTAACAATGGTAATGAAGCAAATCGAACTATGTCCAACTATTCAAGACCTACACTTATCAAAGTTGAATCTAGTATCACAAGGCCAACTGTCGCGGCTAATAACTTCCAAATTGCACCTAACATCATACAAATGGTGCAACAATATGTTCAAGTTGACGGTTTCCAAGATGAAGATCCTAATGCCCACGTCTCTAGCTTTCTAGAGATTTGTGATACATTTAAAATCAACGGAGCTATGGATGATGCCATCCGACTGCGGCTATTTCCTTTTTCCTTGAGGGGTAGAGCAAAGCAATGGTTGAACTCCCTACCACGAAATTTAATCACAACTTGGAATGAATTGGTAGAGAAATTTTTAGAGAAGTATTTCCCACCTGCGAAGACTACTAAACTTCGAAACAACATTTCTTGTTTGCCCAATTGGAAGCGAAGACTCTATATAACACTTGGGAGCGGTTCAAGGACTTGCTCAGGAGGTACCCACATCATGGCCTCCCACTATAGATACATATTCAGACCTTCTATAATGGTCTCAATTTATCTACGAGATAGATGATTGATGCATCCGCAGGAGGTACTTTGAACACAAAGACACTCGAGCAAGCACAAAACCTGATTGAAGGAATAGTGATGAACAATTATCAATGGGAAAGTACTAGAGCCAAGCAAACGGTTATGGGAATTTATGATGTGGACTTGACCACTGCTCTAGTAGCTAAGGTGAATCTATTGAGTAAGAAGATCGATGCACTCTCTGTTGCCCTCAACAAGTACAATCGGATGTAAGTGACTTTGGCATGCAAGGTTATAGAGCACAAGAACAATTGGAACAAGTAGATTATGTAGGAAATCTACCCATGCAACAAAATAACCCTTATAGCAACACTTATAATCTTAGATGGAGGAATCATCCTAATTTCTCATGGGGAAACTAAAACTAAGGCCAGCAAAAGACCAATTTTAGTGTACCTGGATTTCAAAGACCATTACCACCTCCTCTTTCTCAAGAAAACAAGTCTAGTGTGGAAGAACTTCTCACTAAATATATTCAAGGCAATGAGGCTTGGCTATCCAACACTGAATCATCGTTGAGAAATCAAGAGGCTTCCAATCGTAATCTTGAGAATCAAATTGGTCAACTTGCAAAAATGATCTCTAAGAGGCAACAAGGGACACTTCTAGGGAATACCAAGGTCAATCCTAAGGAACATGTTAATGCTGTGACCTTGAGAAGTGGTAGAAAACTGCAAGTGGAGAAGAAGGATGGTGAGGAAGTAGTTGAGAAAGAAGTGGAAGTCAACCATAAGGAAGATGCAAAGCCACTAAAATCAAAAGAAAGTATGGAATCACCGAAAATGAAAGAGTACAAGCCTCCCATCCCTTACCCACAATGCCTTAAGCAAAGTTACACTGATCAGAATAAGGAATTCGGTAAATTGCTTGATATTTTCAAGTAATTACACATTAACTTACCTCTTGTTGACGCTACTTTGCAAATGCCAAAGTATGTGAAATTTCTGAAAGATCTTCTATTGAACAAGAGGAAGTTAGAGGAGCTTACAATGGTCACATTGAACAAGGAATGCTTGGCACTTCTCTAGAAAAAGCTGCCACAAAAATTAAAAGATCTAAGGAGTTTCACTATTCCTTGTATGCTTGGTAATTTGTTAATAGATAATACTTTGGCAGACTTAAGAGCCAGTATAAATTTGATGCCGTATAAATTGTTCAAAAAGCTAGGGTTAGGAGAACCTAAATTAATACGCGTGAGTCTTCAATTAGCTGATAGGTCTATCACATACCCTAGAGGCATCATAGAGGATGTTTTAGTTCAAGTAGACAAATTCATCTTTCTCGTGGATTTTGTTATACTTGATATAGATGAAGATATTGAGGTGTCGATCATTTTAGGTCGACCCTTCCTAGCCACCGCTAGGGCTGTTTTTGATGTTAGTAAGCATAAGTTGATATTATAGGTCGGGAATGAGGAAATAGTTTTTAAAACTCTAGAGGCAACGACCAAATTTCTTAACTCAAAGGATACATGTCACAATGTTAATGCCACTAATGTTGTTATATCTACATGTGTACAAGAAACGCTTGCCAAAGATTCCTCAAGCTATTGCTTACAAAAGGGAGATGAAAATCTAGTGACTAACCCTAATCATACAGAAGTGGTAGCTTAAATAGAAGTTCATGAATCCACTATGGACAAGAAGGGGATTGATCCACTCCATAAACCAAAGGATCTTAAGTTAAAATCCTTTAAAGAGAAGCCACCAATTTTGGAACCAAAACTGTCAAAAAATCATTTGGAACATGCCTTTGTGGTGAAAAGTTCAAAACTTCCAATGACAACCGCATCTAAGCTAAAAGTGGACAAAATGAAGAAGTTTAGGCTACATGAATTTGATAAGTGGCATGATAAGGAGAGAAACTATGGAAGTTATGCACCAATGAAATGGAATTGGCAAGGTCGATGGCCTAAGAGTAAATTTACACTCGTATGAAGAATTTAAAAGCGAGATATAGGAGGAGTCCTATCTCTACTTGGATGAAGAATCATGAATGAGAAGACGTATCCCGTTGAGCTATTGATGTTAACTATAGCACTTCTTGGGAGGTAACCCATGTCTAACTTTGCTCACACTTTAGTTCTTTCAGTTTATTCCATTTTATTTTTCTTTCATCTAACTTTGCTTTGCTTTTTTTATTTGTTTCAATTTTAGTCATATTCTTTTCTTTTTAGGTTAATCTTTTTTTTCTTTAGTTTTCTTTGTTTTATTTTTCTAGTTTAAGTACATTTATTTCTTTAAGTTTCTTTTATTTTTAAATTCATGAATTTAGGCTAAGCAAAAAAAAAAAAAAAAAAAAATAGAAAGTTACACAGGCATGGGACATAGCTGTATCCTAACCCGTGTCCATCCAAGCCCCTTCAATAGACCATCACTACAGAAAGTTGCATGAGCGTAAGACACGGTTGTATCCCAACCCATGTGCACCCAGTAACATGCATTCACCATAGACAGTTACACGGGCGTGGGACATGGTTGTGTCCCAGCCCGTGTTTGCCCAGGTAAGGTACCCAAAACAGAAAGTTACATGGACGTAGGACACGGTCATGTCCCAGCCCGTGTTTACCCAGCATCCACACTACTTTAATATACGTCCTGCACAACATTGTTAAAGCATAAACACATACAACTTCATTTCACCTTTCATCTTCTTTCCACCTTCTCCTCACGTTTTACTTTTCATCAACACATTTCTTCATCAAATCCAACCTGATTCAAGTCGTCAATGGTAAATCGTGAAAAGTAGATCATTTGAAGGAGGTCCAAATCTATTACATCATCTTCTACTCATGAGGGCACTATTGTCGAGCTACTAGCCACTCTTTCTCCACTAGAGTATCTTATGCTTCAAGGCAGAGAAGTATTAGTTTCTTTTTCAATACATGTATTTCCTTTTTCCTTATGATTTTTTTTTTAATTGTTTGATATCTTGCTATTGTGCTTTCTTAGTTGTACATTGAGAATAATGTACGTTATTAAGTGTGAGGAAAGGATATATATGAATTTGTTATTGTTTAGGAGACTAATTATTCATATTTGACCCAATTAATTTTTAAGTTAACTTGTAATAGGTGACTAACAAGTGTTGGGCCAAATCAACTATGTCATCTTGATCATTATTAATCTTATTATACTTTACTAGAATTGATTAGTCAAATCTTTAGATAGCAAAGTTACGAGTTATTTAGCTTGAGACTCTAAGAATTGAGATTGGAATAACATCACTAGTTGAGAGTTAGTCATGGTTATTTTTAAATTTACTTTTATGTATACCTTTCTCTTGGAAATTTTTAAAGCCCTATAATTTTTAGTAAACAAACAACTAAAATTCTTCTTTTGAGAACCCTTGAAAAATCACAGTGATTGGAGGTAAAAAATAATAACAAGTGTATGAATAGAAAAAAATTGGTAAGGATTCATCTTGGTCTGTCAGAAGAGTGAGATTGAGTCCCAATGCCAATACTAATGAAAGAAATTGGTATGGATCGATCTTGGTCCGTCAAAAGAGCAAGGTTCTTTCCCACTATTAATATAAAGGATAAGTTAGTATGGATCGGTCTTGGTCCGTCAGAAGAGCGAGATTCTTTCCCTCTACCAACATAATTGTGCTTAAATAAAGTAAATTTAAAAAAAAAAAACTCCTAACAAAAGTATGAACTAAGGGGATGATCAAAGGATGAGTAGATGTAAAATGTGTTTATTTTGGATTATGGCACTTGGTGAGATTGGAGAGAGAATTGTATATACATTTTAATCAAATGAACAAAATTTTTATGACTCTTTCCCAGTTAGCAAGATGTTAAATCTAATTTCTAGTTTAAGAATCCTTGGTCAAATGACTCGGGTAAATTTTGACTTCCATAAATTAACTAATGAACTCTAGTATTAAGTATTGTTGGTGCATTCGAATATGGTCAAGTGAAATTATGACATTGTTAAGAGTGAAATTGGTTGACTTTATTATTACAAGTTAATTGAAAATGATTTTCTTACTTTTCTTCGGGTCAAGTGTATTCGTTCACCGGTTTCCTAAGTAGTGACAAATTTTGTTTAGCGTTTCTTACCTCAAAATTTTTGTTTTGATTTATTTGCTTGAAGACAAGCAAATGTTCAAGTGTGGGGAAGTTTGATAACTCTTATTTTAAATACATTTCACATGGTGATTTTATAGTATTTCCCTTACATCTTTGGTTTTCTTTAAATAAATTGATACTTAATTAAGTAAAATTTTGATTTCAAGGTTTAAACGCGTTCTTGGATTGAAAACAAAGAAAAGGAATCAAGTTTTACTCAATTTGGAGTTCAAATAAATGAGTTGTGAAGTTTTGAAGTTACATAAACAATAGGAATTTTGGTTAGAAAGTTATACAGTCTGGGATACAACTGTGTCCATCCAGGAAGATTTGCTAAGGTCAAAAAGTTACACGACCTGGGGACATAACTGTGTCCCAAGCTGTATCTGTTGACAAAAAAGGAAACCTTACAATACATTATAAAAGGACTTACTAGGGTTTTACACAAAAGAGGGGACATTCAAAAGAGAAGAGACTTAAAGAGAAGGAGGAGCAAAAGGCGAAAGCAACACCTAACTTCAAGATTGAAGAGATTTATCATCAACAAAACGGGTTTTTCATATTTTATTTCTTGATTTTGTTGCAAGTCGTTTTTAGTTTTATTATGATAGCTTAAAATTCTTATATTTAGTATTATGGAACCTAGGGTTTCATGTGACTATTAGATTGATTGATAATTTTCAATAAAGTTTCTATCTTTTCTTGATTCAATTATGTTATTTAATTGTTAATTGATATTTCTAGAGTATTAATCTATGATATTATGCATGATGATTGAAAAATCACATGTGTAATGAGATCTTGACATAATTGGAGAGAATTGCATGTATACTTAGAGATAAGATACATGTTTCTTCTAGAAAGTTGTTCTTTTGTGTAGGAATTCATTATACATTAATACGATTCTAAATTATATTACTAAGTGAAGAGATTCCGGTAAATAATTTAAGATTAGGGTTAATATGCTTGAAAAAGGTGTTAACTTTAATTGTGAATCCCTTTGGTCAAGAATAATAGAGATTGAATTGGATATATTTTAAGCGATCACATGTTAAACACTAGGGGAAATAATTCCTAAATACGTTATTACCTTCTTGAAGTCGTTCTTAATTTTATCACTTTCTAAATTGCTTAATCAAGTCTCATAATTAGGTTAGTTTGTTAATTTTAGTATTTTTAATTCAATCAACTCATCACAATTTTTTGTTAGATAATAAAGCTAAGGTTAATATTAGTATTCGAAGTCTCTAAGGGATCGACTCGAACTCACATCCGCTATATTAAAACTGATAGGTGCACTTGCCTAATATCACATGGCACATTAAGTTGTCACCACAATTTGAAACTTATGATGGAATAAGAGATCCTAAAGATCATCTTGAATATTACTACACCTTGGCTTAGTTGTATGGCCTAAGTGATATTATAGCCTACCAAGCTTTTCCTTCAACACTAAGGAATGCATCAAATACATGGTTCAAGCACCTAAAGCCAAACATAATTTCGGGTTTTACGATTTGGCAAAAGTGTTTCTCCAACACTTCCTTGCTAGTAAGCTTCCTATCAAGGATTCTTCTATCCATAACACAATAAAACGGAGATCAAATGAATCTATCAAAGATTGTTTGGTTAAGTTTATCGTTAACTAACAACTTTAGCCTCTTTCTAAAGGATATAACTTGTGTTTGATAGAACCAAGGGTAAGAGTTTGACTTTTCTTTTCAACCTTGTACTAAGCTAAAGCAAACTGAATAGAAAGTTCATTTAGAAAAAAAAAAAAAAAAAAAAAAAGCTAAATCGGCCCTACTGGACAACATCAACCTACATAAGCTTGATCAAAGGATAGGGAGTATCTGACAGAAGTCACCCATTTCATCGAAGTTCATTGATGTCTGCTTAGAGATGGTCCAGATTCTAGAACTAGCTATGAGCATTGTTCTCAACGCAATTATTGATGGCGTTAATCCCCATGGAAACTTTTTCAAGTCTCTCGCCAAAAATAAGTTAAGAACTTTTGCCAAGTTTAAAGCCAAAGCCACATCTTACATCCGATGGGAAAACAACATTAAGGCTTGCTAAGAAGCTGATAAAAAAAGAGGAGATAGAAAAGGTGATAAAAAGAGAAGTGCAAAAGATCGACTTAGAACGAACGATGATCAATATCCCAACACTAAAAAAAAGAGGCCACGTATCTTGACATATTCAATCCACACTCCACTCAATCGACTTATTGCAGATATATTAATAGAGGTACGCAAGTAGAGAAACATATTGCAATGGCCAGAAAAGATGAGAGAAAATTCTTGAAGGTGAAATTCCAACAAATATTGTGATTTCCATCGCAATAGGGGCCATGATATTGATGATTGCATCTAACTTAAGAACTTGATTAAAGATGCAATTTAGTGAGGGTACTTAAGCAAGTTTCTCGCACATGATGCTAAGAATATTGAGCAACCATCTCAAAGGAGAGGAAAAGGAGAGGAGAATGTCACATGCATAACTCATGCCTGGAAAGATGCAAAAGAAGGGAGTACTAGTAGAGCACTAAATAGTATAATTAACACAATTGTAGGCAAACTTTCCACCATAGGCCGATTAAGCTCTTCGGGCTTGACTAATACCATTCATTATGTTTATAATGTCTAGTGGAAGAAGGTCAAAATCAACAATGCAATTTCCTTCACAAAAGAAGATTTCGAAGGTGTTTAAATGCCCGACGATGATACATTCATGATTAGTGTAAGAATTGCCAACTTTGAGGTCAAAAAGTTCTTATTGACACTGGAAGTTCGGTAGACATTATTTTCCAGCATGCTTTTGATCAAATGAGATCGAAGATCAAGGCATAACTAAGATCTTACAACTATGATTTGTATGCCTTCAAAAATTAACCCATTTAAATGATTGGAGTAATTTCTTTACCATCTAGATTGGAGATGATGAACATGTCATGGAAGACAAAGTTGACATCCTTGTTGTCAAATGTTGGTCCCTACATAATATGATCATGGGATGGCTGAGTCAGCACTTATTTAGCATCGTCCTTTCCACTATCCACCTCAAGGCCAAATTTTCCACTTTTACTAGAGTTAGTGTATGCAAAGGGGATCAATAGTTGGCAAGATCATTGTATATAAGGGCATTAACACGAGAAGAAATTTGTCATGTCGAAACTTACTTAGGAGGAAAGTTAGTCAGCATAGATAATGCCAAAAATGAAACAGAAGAAATTTCGCTAAGAGATGATCTTAAGAAGATGACAAGGATAGGGAAACCCTTGCCAGCAGATATCTACTAAAGTTTAATCAACTTTCTATAGGGTAATGCCAATGTATTAGCATGGTCCCTCTCAGATATGCTAGGTATCCTTAGAGATGTCATGGTATACAAACTTCAAATCGATCTAAGTGCTAAGGTGATTCAACAAGGGACAAGACATTTAGTCCCTAAGAGGCCAACAGTCATAGAAGAAGAAGTCCAGAAACTCTTAAAGGCAGGATTCATTTAGGAAGAGCCTTATTCAACTTAGCTAGCCAATTATGTATTAGTCAAGAAGTCTAATGATAAGTGGCATATGTGCATAGACTTCATAGATCTGAACAAGACCTATCCTAAAGATTACTTTCCCTTGTTAAGAATAGATCAAATGGTTGACTCAATTGTCGGGCATGCTTTACTCTTTCATGGATTCATTTTCTGGTTATAATCAAATTAAAATGGAAGAGGAAGACGAAGTTCACACATCATTCATCACTAACTTCATAACGTATTATTATATAGTGATGCCCTTTGGGCTAAAAAACGCCAGTGCAATTTATCAGTGGCTTATCACCATGATGTTCAAGCCTCAAATCCATCAAAATGTTGAATTAAATGTTGACAATATGATTGTAAAAAGCACAACAAAAGATCGGTATCTTGCCGATCTTAAGGAGACATTTAGCACTCTAAGGAGATACAATATGAAGTTGAATCTATAGAAGTGTATTTTTAGTGCTACTTCCGAAAATTTTCTAAGGTACATGGTCATTCAGCACGATATTCAAGCAAATCTAAGGAAGATTGATGTGATAAAAAAAACATGAACTCTTACTGTCAAGGAAGTTCAAGAGCTAATTGGGTGAATAGTCGCCCTTAGTAGGTTTGTGTCAAAAAGTGTAGACAAGTATGTAGAATTCTTTAAAACTTTAAAGGATCTGAAAGATTTCAAGTGGACAGATGAGTGCAAAAGAGCATTCATCAAGCTTAAAGAATTTCTTACATCATTACTGATACTCTCAACACCTATTTTAGCAGAGAATTTATATTTATACCTATCAGTCAATTGCCGACCACTTTCCTCTGTATTGGTCCAAATCAAAGGTAAGGAGCATCAAACAATTTACTATGAGTCATGTCTTGCAAAAACTAGAACATCAATATACCAAAATTGAGAAATTTGTGTTAGCAGTGGTTCTCTCAACAAGGAAGTTGAAACCATACTTTAAAGCATATCAAATTGTAGTCTTATTGATTAGCCTTTACAACAAGCATTGTAACAGCTAGATTCCTCAAGAAGGATGATGAAGTATGCCTTAGAGCTAAGTGTTTATGATGTACAATACAAACTTAAAACAACACTAAAAGCTTAAGTGTTAGCAGATTTTTTAGCCAAATTCATGGGTAAGGAAGACAACATAGAAATTACTAATAAGCCAATATGGAATCTTTATGTCAATGGTTCTTTGACTAGAGAAGGAAGTGGTTCAAGTCTTATCCTGCAAGGACCCCATAATATCAAGGTTAATTATGCCTTGAAGTTTGGATTTCTAGCTAGTAATAATGAAGTAGAATATGAATCCTTAATAGATAGACTTAGATTGGCAAAGAAAGTTGGTGCCAAGAAAGTTGAAGTTTTCTTCGATTCACAACTTGTTGTGAATCAACTCAAAGGGAGTTATGCAATAAAAGAGGAAGAAATGAGCAAGTACTTGTTCATAGTACGAATGCTCATAAAGGAATTTCAATCCTTTTCAATTCACAAGATACCAAGAAGCAAGAACATTGCAGTTAACAAGCTATCAAAGTTGGCTTATATAGTACTCCCCGATTTGAATGACAAACTCTTCATCGAACTTCTCCCACATAAGAGCTTACAAATTGTTAAGTAGAGCTTTGAATTAGCTCCCTGCTCAAAAGAGAGGTCCTGGATGGATCTAATTTTAGATTATCTAAAGGACAACATTGTTCCTGACAATAGGAAAGAAGCTCGAAGGTTGATTTATCAGGCTACAAATTACACATTGATATATAATCAACTATCAAATGCAATATCTCCTAACCTTATCTTCAATGCCTTCCTTCGAAAGATGCATAAAGAGTATTATCCAAGTTACACAGTGGTGTGTGCAGCAACCATGTAAAAGGACAAACGCTGTACATCCATGCCTTATGACTTAACCATTACTGGCCGACAATGAAGGATGATGCAAGAACATCCATTTGACATTGTCTGTAATGCTAGAAGCATTAGGCACCAAGTCATGCACCCTCTACTAAACTATGCTACCTAACTAATCCCTAACCCTTTACCCAATGGGGATTAGACATAGTTGGATTGTTTCCAAAGTCTGCGGCCTAACGACAATTCGTCATTATTGCTGTAGATCATTTCACCAAGTAGGCAGAGGCCAAGGCATTGGTAAGGATCACTAAACAAAAGGTTGAGGCTTTTATTTTCAATTTTATTATATCAAGATTTGGGGTCCCATTTATGATAATCACAAATGATGGACCATAATTTGATAATGACAAAATTTGGCTATTTTGTGAGAAATACAACTTCCATCTAACTTACACATCCTTAAACTAATAGGCAAGCGGAAGCTATTAACAAGGTCATCTTACACAGCTTGAAAAGGAAAGTTAATCAGGCCAAAGGAAAATTGGTTGATGAATTACTGGATGTTTTATGGGGATATCAGATTACTCGTAAGACTGTAACAAGGGAAATGCCCTATAGATTGGCATATGGTACAGAAGTAGTATTACCGATTGAACTAGACTTGCCTAATCTATATACATTAAATTGTGACATAATGATTAACCAAGTTGGTTTAATGGCTAGTTTAGACACTATCAAAGAGATAAGAGATCTCGCAAGAATAAGAGTTGCAATAAACCAGCACGAGGTGGCCAAGTATTATAATTAGAAGGTAAAACATAAGGTTTTTTAGCTTGGAGATTTGGTTTATAGGAAATTAGAAGTGATTGGCATGCAAGACAAATAAGGAAAACTTGACGTAAATTGGGAGGATCCTATTAGGTTCCGGGAAGTCATTAGTAAGGGGACCTATCAACTAAAAAGGTTAGATGGAACAATCATCCCTCGTGCATGGAATGTTGAGAACTTAAAGCTTTATTTTAATTAATCACTTTGATGTTTTGAATTATCTCCACTTGTTTTGTAAGGTGATAGCCTAGCTCTTGTTTCAGATGTGAACACTTGTTCTAAGTTCTAATGCCGAGTGGTTTTCCCTCCTTATCATTTCATGATTAATGAATTATTATCAACTTCAAACTACGCAATAAATAAACTAATATTTAATAAGTTTAAACCTATTGCAGTTGGTGAACTTCATAATTTAGCCGAATAAAGAATATGTTAGTTCTTATAAACAATCTCGTGGCTCAAGTAAGATGACTAGTCCACGTCTCAAATGACTAATGGACACTATCTTTAAAAAGACATCCAACATATCGCATATGAAATAAAACATGCCAGGAAACAAAGCTCATGAAAGAAAACGTGCTATAAGTACTAAATTACACATGAGGAAATGTGAATAATATTAATACAATATTAAATGTTCGACCACTTGGCCGAACCTTGTTCATACAACTTAGTAAAAACAAAACATAGTAGCAATCCTAAGATTTTGAGTTGCTTTTAGATTGTGCAAAGGCATTCCCTTGATTGAAAGATAAGACCTTATTGGAGCATATTTCTTTCTTGGTGTTAGGGGTTTTGGAACAAGTAGATTTCTCTTTGTATACATAAGGGATCTCCTTAAATAATTAGTCTTCATTATCATAAGGATCTTTGGTGCAAACTCTATCATCATTACCCTGCATTTGAACCTCATCACCTATATCTTTGCTAGCTTCTTGGTCATAACTACTAACATTATCATTAACATTGGCAAAATCTAGGCACGAAAGATCGTATTCAAGGTAAAACTTTAAAATCTCTTCTCTTACCGCTTAGATGCCCTCCAATAACTTCTTTCTCAACAATCTCTCGTACTGTTGACTTGGAGTCATGATCTTTAATGCTTCTTCAATAAAGGGTACTTTCATCACTGCTTCCTCTAATTCAACAATACAACTCTACAATCTAAAGTTGTTGGTCTCCAATGCTTTTATTTACACCCTAAGCCTATCCTTCTCATCACTCATTAAGCCAACTATTCGGCCCAACCCTTAGTACTCTTCCATTTTTTTACAAAGCTCCTCCTTCGGGTCCTTGGCCTCCTTATATTAATCCTCGCACTTAGCTTTAAGGCTCAAGACTTCATTCACCACTAACGAATGTGCTAATTTCTAGGCTATTAGCTCCTCTTGATATTTTCTAACCTTCATCTCAGTCTTGATTCTTACACTCTCAGCTACAATAATCTAAGCCTTAGAGGAGTTGTATGCATCTTTGATTTTTTGTAACAAGTTAACAATAAAATGATAAATTTGCTACATTAACCAACAGAACAATAAATTTTTATTACATTTTTCATCTCCTTATCGACTCCATCCAAAGTTGTCAGAACATGGTTGCTGATCTACATACAAATAGGATTATGCTAGTAATAAAACATGTTCCATAAGTGAAAGGATTCAATCAATATCTACATCATACAATTTAGCCGCAATGTATACCTTGTTATAGTCGCCAACCCTATCGACGTCCTTCTTTACAATCTCCTTATCCTTAGGAAGAATGATGCCTTCCATCAAAGCCAAGGATTTCGTCTTATCGCCTAAGGCCGAATCAATGTAGAGAATATTGTAGCCTTAGCACAAGATAAAGTACTTGCCCACCTCGTTGTTAGGGATGAATTTGGCATTGACGATGCCAAGAGCTTTATTCTTCATGGCTTCCTTCACCCTCTCATCTAAATTCTTGGATATCTTAGATAAAGGTTGGTTGGCGAGCTCCTTCCTACTTCTTTTACTAAGACTCAGCCCAATATCCACTTGGCGCGACGACCCCTCAGTAACCTCATGAAAGGAGATTTTAGCCTTGCTACAAACACTGATATCTCAACCAAAATCTCTCGGCTCTTTGCCTAAAGAGGAATATTTTCTAGAAGTGGGATCACTTCAACTTATGTGGCCTTAATGGCCCTAAGGTTTTCACTCCCTTGATGCTTGTCAACTGGATAGGACGCCTTCTTTTAGGTTGCTACTTGTTTCACCACTTTCTCTTGTGCGACTTTTTTTTGGAGCAATCAATCAAGTCACAATTATCTTAACTCTTGCTCATTTATCGACTTTGGATTTTTTGGCCTTTGCTTGGGCCAACAGTTTAGCAGGATCTACATCACTTGTACCCATGTTTACAATAAAAGGTAAATGTATCAACAATAAAAACAAAGTAATCAAGGACTTATATGTTCCGTACCGAGCAAAGGCTCGATTATTCTTCCCCTAAGTTATAAGAACAGCTTTCCTCTTGTAGCTTTACTCGGTACGGCAATTACTCAGTAGCATGCCTTCTTTTTAGAGAAGATTGGCTCCCCATTTTCATATCACCTTATTACTCTCTTGGTGTCCCAAAAAAACATTTTGTTTTCTCTTCCTTCCTAAATCTTTTTTACTACAATGGCATCAACTCAAGATCTTTGGTACATATAGGTTCAGTCCATTGGGTCCAAAAGTCTAATTCTCTGTCTGATATAATCGACACAAACTTGTTGTACTGATAAGTGTTTGGCGAGAACATGCTTAGTGCAACTCAAAAATAGTCAAAGAATGGCTTGACAAAAGCAAAAAATGGGAAGCACAATCTAAAGTCGATGTACTTTAGATAAATGTGAAACTTGTACTCCCTTGAAAAGCACACCCTTTCCTCCTTTCTCGACCTCCGTAAATTCTATACCTTAGGAAGATCTTGCCAATATTTATTGTATTTTGAAACAAGAACTTTATCGACAACACTTGCCATTTCTTTTAGAGAATCACTTAAGTAAACCGCATTATTGTATAAATACCTGGCTATAGATCTTCCTTCTTTGTCATTTGGGTACATATCTATTGCGAGAGAGTTAATATAAGCAAGTTTGTCCCATTGCTCTATTACATCGTTGGTTGAGCTACTAGAGGAACATGCCATCTCATTCTTTTTTGGGGGAAAGAAGTAGCCTCAATCTCAATCGCCTCGGAATATGAAAGAATAAGTCAATAAATTACATTTCGAACCATACTTGATTTTAACTACATGATAAAAGTTACAAAAATTTTGAAAGTTTTGAAGATGAAGATAAGATGAAAGCTTATGTATACAGATGGAAATGAAATGAAGAAATCTCCATTCAGTATTGAAATTTCCTTATATGTAAACAATTTCCCCTTGTAACCCTAACATGTTTCTGATAGCAATGATGTACTGATAAAATGGTGTATTGCGGATTTTCAAAATGCATTCCAAGAATGAGATCCGACGATTGTCATAGCTTTGACAATTATTAGCCCTATAATGTAATTATGGCTACAGTGACAACCATTGTACTTGATACCACTTAGTTTTTTAGATAAGTAGGAAAATTGAAGAGTTATGACTTTTTGGTTGGGATACAGTATGTTGTGTTCTAAATGAAAATAAAAAACTTCCCACATTATTCGGCATTTAGGAAATTTAGCTTTCTAAGTCCAACCCTACTAACAGAATCTTGAACTTCATTTACTCTCTCAAGTTAAGTTCTCGACTACTAGAGTTAGAGGGAAAATGTTGATAGTCAAATTTCATCTCTTGAATTCACTTAACCATTAGACTAACAAAAAGTGGAGTAAATCTATTCTTGGAAAATGTCGACTAAGACAGTTTCATGTCTAGTTTGAACTTAGTAAAAGTGGCGCGAACGGTTATAATCTAGCATAATTTCATTACATAACTACCCATCACTCCTATATTAACATGTGCTTAATTATGAGGTCTTCACGTGTCTCTTGATCAATGATTAACTACTGCTTTAGACACTTGACATTCACCTATAAATATAGAGAAAAAGCACTATAAGAACTCTCTCATGATCCAGAACTTTTTACTTATCTTCTCTTAAACACATTTACTAACTTAAGCATCAAAGTGGCTACACCGGACTAGCCCTAGTACTATTTAGTTCTTTGTGTTTTGCAGGAGTAAGATTTCATCCTAAAATCACTTAATAATAGCTTGCATAATATAAAAGAGACATAACTAAAAAGACTTTTAAATTGAAAAGACTCAAACATAAACTAAATCATAAGATAAGAAAAGATGGTAGGTCAGGTTACCTTCCGCCAAGCACTTATTTTTAAGCCTTCAGCCTAGCTTTTCGATACTACTTCATGATAGGTCATCATACTTCCTCTAGGGTTCAAATCCTTCGGCTCCCCAAGTCATGCTCGACTCTCCTTGCTCGTGAATCTTCCTTTTCCTCGTACGACTGCCTTTTTCAAATTCTTTCTCTTGATCTAACTCTCACTCTCCTTCATTTAGTTGTTGAATTCATCCCTTAGCTTAGAGCACCACTTTCCTTTCTCCATTCTCTAAGATAATTACCCTCTCTTTTATGTCTAATATAGCTCCAAAGGTCACCAAGAACGATCTTTTAAAAACTAAGGCTTAATCTTTGTCTTTCATATCCATTACAATAAAGTCAATCGGGAAGTCACATGGTTTGACATTAATGGGGATGAAGTGGAGTTCTCCTAAAGGTGTAGTCCAATCTTTATCCATGGTTTGTATATAATGTGCAATTCCCTTCATAAGATTCTCTAGTCCTAATTTTTGCATAGTTTTTGCTGATATAAAATTATCTGATGCATTTGTATCTAAAAGAACTCTTAGGAAAAACTTATCTAATATAGTTCACGGCACAGTAAATCTTACTGGATCCTCTAACTTGTATGCAAACTAGAAACCACTAGCATCTTTCTCCTCAAGCACTATATCTTCGATTTTGAACTCATTGATATTAGCTTTCTCCTCTAGATTCACTTCACCCTCTTTTCCAAATTCAAACTTCTCGGGATTCTCTTCCTTGGATTCATCAACTCCTACATCTTTACACTCACTAAGATCATCTTCTTCACTAATTCCCTTCATTCTATTTGTCTCTAAGTTATACATATCATCATAACTAGGTGCTTCTTCTTCAATTTCTTCCTTGAGAGTTCTCATCCATTTCATTTTCAAGATCCCCTTCAAGTTCAACTATTAACTCTTCCTCTAATAAAGTAAACATTTCCTCCTCAATAAGGTCTTTGGGTCTTGGGTATTCACCTTCAAACACTTGCTTTCCACTAAAGCATAACTTCTTTTCTCCTATACTAGCTTCCTTACCATTTCCACTAGATGTTCTAGCCTGATCTCTCAGGTTTTGCTCAGTATTGCAAGGTAGTTGTCTTATGATTTTGTTATTCGTGTCCTTATAGTACTAAATCATCCATTTATGTATCTCTTGCAAAGCAGCCTCTTGTGCATTCATTCCTGTATCACATTTTGAATAAAATTTCTCAATGATTTCTCTAAAGATTCTCCCTTTGAACTTTATATAGGTGGACATGAAGGTAGAGATTAGTGCTAGCTAGCTTGTATCCTCGGTCCTTGAAGACCTCTATTAAATCCACCTCCTAGATTTCCTCCCTTGCTAAGTTAAGATAGACTCACCAACTTGAGTTTTAGGTGTTTGAGTAAGGGTTATAGTTTCTCTATCCCTAATTAAAATTCCTTAATGCGTTACTTGGGAAGTGTTCAAGAGGAAGTTCATATCAAACTATTTTCCAAAGATGCTAAGGTTGCAATATAGTAATGCTTTTCTTTCCATTCAAAAGAGAAATCGTACCTAGATGAGTATAACTTAGAGTTTAATAGATTGTTACAGTTTGTTGATGAGGAGTTTTAAGTCAATGATAGGTTGAGGATCTAAGTATTTCTTATGGGATTAGATTTTGAGACTAGGTGCACAATTTGCAAGTTTCGACCTAGAGATTTTAAAGAAGCAATTGAGATGGTTAAGACTGTTGAGAGTGTTAGAGATTCTGAGGATAAGAGTAAGAGGCATAAGGTGAACATATTTAGGAAGAAGCCATTTCAAGGACCTATCTTTTCTAAGAAAGGGAAAAAGATCACATAGATTCATGTTCGATAGTTGAAACTAGTCACTTCAAGTTCTAGTGCAATGAGATGTTGGAAATGTAAGGGAGCACATTACCCAAGAGAATGCCCCAACTTCAGCAAAGATGTTTCGTTTGTGGATTAGGTAGTCACCTGACATAGTTGAGTATCCCAAGAGAGCTAACATGACCTGTCTTGTGTGCAAACAGATAGGGTACATTGCTCCTAATTTTCTATAGAGGAAGACTACTCAGGCTACCCAACTATCTCACACCATGGCACTTCTTGGTCACCTAGCGACCCAAAGACAAATAAGTAGGCCAAGACTCATATAAACTAAAGCAAGCACACCCTCACATGCCAAGATTTATAATCTAAAGTGCTAGTGGGACTATGTGGATGATGAAGATGATGAGACTATTACTGATTTTGAGGAGAGAGATACCATTGACATAGGAATTATCATAAGTATGTAACTTACCCTTTCTTTTCTTTTCTTTTCCTTATAGATTTATAACAACTAGTAGAGTATCAAGGACTATGAAAATGCAATTAAAGGGCTAGAAGATGTCTTATAAATGACAAGTTAAAAAGATAAAATTATGGATTGGTTTAAGGAATATCCATGTCTCCAGGTTACCCATATACACCTTGTTTAATATGGGTGCGACCCATTTTTTTATCACACCTAAGATTGTCAAGCAAGCAAGATTATAGGTGGTGACTACAAAGTCTAGTGTTGGAGTCAAGATGCCTACAAGAAACATAGTCGTGACCCGAGAATTGCTAAAGAATTGTCCTTTAAGAATCCAAGACAATGAATCTAGAGTTAACATGATAGTACTTGAAATGAATAAGTATGAAGTCATCTTAAGTATGAGTTGGATATTCATTATGAATGCTAAGGTAAATTGTCAAAGTAAGGAAGTAGAATTTGATGCAATGGATGGTACCAAGGCTATTTTCAAAGGATAGTTGATCACAAACAAGCCAAGGGAAATGTATTTGCTTGAGCTAGTTTCAGATAAGAGTCTTCAAAAGTGGGTAGAACCAAGATTGAACACTTCTTAGAAAGAAAGAACAAAGCCATGGATTGAGGAGATCTGAGTAGTAGACAAGTTTCTAAATGTTTTTCCAAACATGATGCATCTTTGGGGTCATACACATGAAGGCGACACCACAACAAACAACAACAAAAAAAGGGAAACAAAAAGGTTAGCAAATTTAGGTGGCTACCAATTAGATATAAAACATTAACCAATCCCACTCAACTTAATCCTAACACTCGATATGATACACAAATATAGTATTAGAGTCACCTACCACTAACTCTTGCTAAAGGAGCTAGATAAGAGCTAAAAGATAAGAGAGAAGACAGAGCTAAGTACTCTTAAAAAGAGTAACATTTGTATTCAATAATCAAAAGTGATGATTGCTGCATACAAGTAAGTAAGGATTTATATACTAGCCCTACTAAGGTTATAATAATACATGGAAAAAACAAAACAGTAATTTACAAAGAGGACACATAAGACATGCTAAAATGGGTAAAAAGGATAAAGAATATCTTATATGAAAAAGTAAGGAATTCATTTGGAATGTTATGCCAAAATACATGTGTTAAGAGGTAACTTGGGGCTTGTAGTACGACTAACTTTGCTAAAATGAATTCTTAGGTAGCTCAGCAATTGCAAGATCTAGCTCGGAAGGGGTTAGAAGAAATTCGACAATCAGATGCTTAACACTAGGTTGCTTAGGAACTATGTTGAACCGTACCCTATGTTTCGTACCTTACTAAGTAAATGTGTTATTGTCTTTATCCATGACATCTTAGTATACTCAACTTCATTGAGCAATATGAGGAATATTTGAGGATAGTGTTGCAAACCTTGAGGGAGCATCAGCTTTATGCTAAGTTATCCAAATGTAACTTTTAATTGAAGGAAATTTCCTTCTTAGGGCATATAATAGCAAGAGATGGGATCACAGTAGATTTAGAAAAGGTCAAGGCCATAGGCGAATGGACAAGGCTAGAGACGATCATCGAGATACAAAGTTTCTTAGGTCTTGCTAAGTACAACAGGAAGTTTATTAAGGATTTCTCCACTATAGTCAGGCCCCTTACCCAACTAATTCAAAAGCATGTGAAGTATGAATCAGCAAACAAAAGAGAATAAAGCTTCTAAGAGTTGAAATGCAGTTTGGTGTCTGCACCAATTTTATTCTTACCTAATACCAAAGAGCATTTCACCATATATAGCGATTCCTTGAGTAAAATTATCCCACCTATGATCCGGAATTATCGACAATAGTCTTTACCTTCAAGTTTTGGAGGCATTACCTAATAGGCAAAGATGTGAGAGTTACACTTACCACAAAAGCTTCAACTATCTCTTCACTTAAAAAGAATTGAATATGAGGCAAATGAGATGGCTTAAATTGATCAAGGAATATGATCTTAGAATCAATTATTGCCCAGGTCGCATAAACGTAGTTGTAGATGCCTTAAGTCATAAGAATCGTAGTAAAGTTGCATCACTCCTAACCAAGCAGCACGAATTGATCAAGGAATTAGAAGGACTTAACGTAGAATTCACATGGGTCAAAGGAAATGTTGAATTGTCTAATTTGGTCATTGAATCCACAATATTGGAGAGAATTCGAGAAGCCCAACAAGTTGATCCCTCTTTGTTGAAGATAAAAGAAGAGATGGCAAGCGACAAGTATGCAAACTTTGACATTGATGAGAAAGGAACAATTTACATGAAAGGTAGGTTTTGTGTACCAAAATCATGAGTGAAGCACATTATTCAGGATACTTTGTACACCCTACGGAAAAAGATGTACTAGGATCTTAAGAAGAATTTCTAGTAGAATAGTATGAAGCAAGACATAGTTAAGTATGTGCAAAAGTGTGAGACATGCCAAAGCGTTAAGGCCAAACATTAGAGACCGCAAGGACTATTGTAACCATTATTGATCCCTAAGTGGAAATGGTAATAGATTACAATGGATTTTGCAAGTGCATTACCATGAACACAAGCAAGATTTGATGCTATCTAGGTAGCTGTTGATAGACTCATTAAGTTCGTACACTTTCTTCCCATCATATATGACGTACTCTTTGGAAAAGTTAGCATGGATCTATGTGAAGGAAATTACAAGTGATAAGCTCTAAATTTGTTATATTTTATTTAGTGATTTTTCATGATTTTCCCTTGAAATTTGAGTTTATTTGTAAATAATGATACTTAATTGAGTAAAATATATATATATATTTTTTTTAGGCTTTGGAACAATCTATGCAAGAAAGTAAGAAGATAGAAACAAGTTTCACTTAATTTAGAGCTAAAATGAGTAAGTTATGAAAGTTTGAAAATTGATACACCCATACAACATGGTTGTATCATTTCCAAGCAATTTTTGACCAATTTTTAAGTGAGCACGGTAGCTTACATGATCTAAGGACATGGCCATGTCTTTGGTTGTGTTGTTTACAATAGAGAAAAAAAAAAAAAAAAAAAGAAACGAAGCACCCATAGCCAGTTACACAACCAGCGTACATAGTCGTGTCCCCAATTGTATCAATTGCAATGGTCAATATTTTTTTTGTTGTCATATTAAGCTTCTTTAGGGTTTGTTAGAGGAAACTTTAGATGACATTTAGAGAGCTTTTCAAGATAAGAACATTTAAGGGAGAAAGGAACATCAAGACTTTAAGATTCAAGATTTATTTGATTTCATGATTTACTCTTCTACCTTTCTTTACTTTTTCATGCAAGATTATTACTTTATGATGCATAAAGAGTAAATCTTTTGCATCTAGGTCTTGTAGAATGTAGATCTAATCATGTGATACTGATTTAATTAGAATTAATTGATTCTTTATTTTCTTTCTTGATTCAATTATGTGTGTTCAATTCTTTAGTTTGTTATTTCCGCGGATAGTGATCTAAACTTTGATATCTTATAAGAAAATCAAGAGATTTCTTATAAGATTAGATCTAAGCATAGTTGATAAAGATTATTGCAAGATTAGAGATAATTTGTAAGATCTTTCCGGAATCTTGATTTATATTGTAGAGAATTTATTGTGCAATAATGCGATCTTAGGTCATGCTATTAAGAAGAGATTCTAATAGATGATTTTAAGATTAGGGTTAATTAACTTGAGAAAGTAATCAACTTTAATAGAGAATTCTTCCGATCAAGAAAGATTAAAGAAAAAATTAGATTATCCTTAGAGAAAATCACATGTTGTATTTAAGGGGAAAAAAGATCTAGATATGATTGTTGAATCTTGAGTTAATCTATAATTTTATAGCTTTCTTGTTTAAGTTCTTTAATAACCAATAATTAGTTGATTAATTTAGTAAGTTGTTGCAATTTAATTTAGGCTTTTCAAATTCTTGACTCAAATTTGTCAGTTAGATAACAGAGATCTAGTGAGTATTATTAGTTAAAGTTTTTGACAGATCAACACTTAGACTTAATTTGCTACTATAATTTGATAGGTGCACTTGCCTCATATTAGTAAGACTCCACAGTGTTCCGGTAAGTATAGTGTTAGACAGAGATCTACAGTTTTGTATCCAAATTTTAGGAAGCTTATAGAAACACTTAGGTACACAACCGAATTTTAGCACTACTTATCACCCTCAATTGGACAGGTGATAAAAAAGAATCATACAAACCTTAGAAGACATGCTGAGGGCTTATGACATAAAGTTCAAGGGAAGCTAGGATATGCATTTGCCCCTTGTTGAGTTTACATACAACAACAGCTTTCATTTAAGCATCCAAATGCCACCTTATGAAGCTTTACATGAAAGGAAGTGCAAATCTCCTCTATTTTGGGATGAAGTTGAAAATTTGGCTTTAAGACTTGATTTGGTGTAAGAAGTTGCTAAAAAAGTAGTCATCATCAAGCAAAAAATGAAAAAAGCCTAGACGAACAAAAAAGTTAGCAGATTTGAAGAGACAAGAAGTATAATTCCAAGTAGGTGATTACATGTACCTCAAGGTGAAATCAATAAAGAGTATACACCAAGTAAGAAAGCATGGGAAGTTAAGTCGCCAACATATTAGACCTTTTAAAGTGCTAGATAGAGTTGGAAATCTAGCCTATCGACTAGCGTTACCACCAAATTTGTCTAGATTACACATTATCTTTCATGTATCGGTCCTTCGTAAGAACATATCAAACTTAGACAAAGTAGTGGAATTAGAACCGATACAGTTAGAAGAGAACCTCACCTATGAAGAGTACCTCACCAATGAAGAGTACCTTGTTTGAATTTTGGAAACAAAAAACCTAAAAGCTGAGGACCAAGGAGAAGTTTGTTAAGGTACTATAGAGAAAACATGAGAAGGAGGAAGAAGTTACCTAAGAAGCCAAAGAGGAGGTGAAATGCAAGTACCTAGAGTTCTTTGAAGCATTAGGTATCCTTTACAAGTTTTGAGCACAAAACTTTTTTTAAGGGGGGGAGGGGGGAAGATGTCAACTCTACGAGTTTTTTAGCTCAACTAAAAGTCAATCAAGAGAAAGTCAATGGATAATCTCTAGAACCCTACAGAATATGATGATAAAAACCCTAAATAAGACGATCAAACCCTAATTAATAAGTTAAAACACTAAATAAGAAGAATGAAAATAGTTTGTCCCTAAGACCCTAATTGTACATGTAAAACCTTAAAAACCCTAATACATAAGAAACCCTAAAACTACTACCAGACCTTAACAAATTACCTAAAACCTTAAAGTAACAAGAAAAACTAAATATGGTGAAAATCATTCATTAAGAGTAAACAAGTACTTTAATCACCTAAAACCTTAAGTTTCAAATGCGTATGCAATCTAATAACTATAAGCGAACCCAAAACCCTAGGAGTACACATAGGACATCCTAATTAATTAAATTAGAATAATAAAATGCAATTAAACCCTAAAACTCCCTTAATCATGCCTAATATGCTTAGTTAGGCTCAATTATGATTAATCACCTTAATTACATCCTAATCCTCAACTAACCTTCATTACATCTCAATTAGCAACAAGACAAACATGATTAGAGACAAAGGACAAAAGGATTAGTTATGGTATTAAAGTACAATTATCCTTTTAGGAGACAACATTACACCTAAATTGGCAAAGAGCACATAAGGTCCCATGGTACATATGGGGACCATCTACCATGAACCCAAAATGACATACATTTGTCTACTCACTCCCTTACTAATCAATCTAGCCACCCTACCCTCTCTCTCTCATTCTTTTCATTTTTCCATTTCATTTCATCCATTAGAAAATCTCTCTAAAAAACCACTGTAAACCTTTACCATAAAACACCCTCTTGGCTACCCCTATACTACTCACCAACGACCAATATTTCATTGCCACCATACTACCAAATCACCATTCGTCAAGCATCATACCACCCTCGCATACTACCCTTCCTTGTCAACACATACACATATACTCTCACACACGCATTAGGCCTATGGCATACTTAGAAAAAAGAAGGCCAATACACTCAACTTTAATAAGTTATCTAGCCTTGTTTTATCTTATTTTTCATCAAGATTTATGCAAGTTTTTCACACCTTAAACACACATACACATACATGAACATGTATATTCTAAAGTTTTTGAATAATATAACATAAGGTGAGCTAAGATAATGCATAAACTAAACTTAATGGTTCAAGTAGTAACATCAATAGGTAGTGTAGTCTTTAAATTAAATAAAGTTACATAGCTTAATGAGAAAAGGCCAACAGCACAGTTGGATAGGGGGCACTTAGGTTTATTGCAAGTCAAAGGTATAATTCCTATAGCAAGCATTGTACGCCTTGTTTTTTCGATCCAACAAATGCACGCCACGTAGTGCTTCCTGGTTGGACGAAGAGTGCTAAACATGGACTATTGACTTAGTTAGCTTCTTCTTCACTAGAAGCTCTCGACCTTTGCAAAAGGTGAAAAGAAAAATACCCCGTGTGATCCCCTTTCTCTTTTACCAAATTAAACCATTTTTTTGTTTTGGAAAATTTGATCAAAATAAAAGTGGAAATTCATAAAATATTTAAGAGTATGGTATTATTGACCCATTAAGTATGATTTCTAACAAGGAAACACAAATTAAATTAAACCTTAAAGATTGAGAAAACTTTACTTGCTTAGTTTCCCTAATCATGGTCAAGTTCGCGATTCTAGCTTTAATATTAAAAATCAAAACTTTAAGGGATAATTTAGTGTAAGAAAGAACAAAATTAGATCATTTCAAACAATAGTTATACCTAATTTCACATTTTTTCCTTGATTTTGAAAATCAACTCATTAATGGGTATTTTTTTAGAATTAATGGTGATTGATCCCTTTCCAAACTTGATCAATCCATCCCCAATAAAGAAAAAGGAGTTTCAACAAGCATTCTAAGCAACAATTTCCCATTCCCTTTTCTTCAAATTACTTGCCCACTTCTTTTCTCTCTCCTGCTAACCCTCTTCCTTCCCTCTCTAACTCCTTACTCACTTAAGGTAGTTTCCATGAAAAACCACCACCACCATCACACTCGTCACCCTAAGAAACCTAAGATGTCACCTTCATTCGAATCCTAGCAACTCCCATGCTAATCACGCACAACCACCGTCGTCACCCATCCTTACGTACCACAAAAACTTAAGGCGTAGTCACCAATCGAGTTTTCCCTAATACAAATCACATGAAAGTTAAGTTTCCCTTTTGTTTTGAAGCCACGAACCACCTATACCGAGTCCATTGCTACTTCTCTTCTTCTCCTTCCAACAAGACTAAGCGACCTAATTTACTACCTAAACCTTGATTTGACTTAACATCTACCCATGCCTACACCTACTTTCACTTTTGAACCCCCTATCCAACCTGCTTATGCAGGTTTGTATTTCTATTTTTTTCTTTCTTTTTTTATTTATTTTTTTATTCTTTTAAATAATTTAGTTTAATATATATGTAAATGTAATTTTTTTATATTTATTATTACAAAAAAATATTTTATTTAATTAATTATTTTTCCTCTTCCTTCACTGTATTCCTTTTCCCCTTATCTTTGTAAAATTTTTTGAAACCGTTTTATAAAAGTACATTTGGATTAAGAAAAAATGAAAAGGGGGGAACAAATAGTTTAATCACCTAGAAAAACTTACTTCAAAAATATTAATAATAATAATAATAATAATAATAATAATAAACCCTTTTCAAAATTAGGACTCTTTTTAGAATTTCCTAAATAAAAAACCAAAATTAGGACCCTTTTCTAACAATTTTCTCAAACAAAAATGAATGTTTAAAAAATATAAAGCTAGTTATTTTCAAAATTAAAAATCACTTACACATTAAAATTTTCTTTGAATGAACAACGTAAAGTCTAATCCCTCTTAAATGGTATGTAAGCATCTATTGGTCAACTTAAAATAAGGAAATTATTTTTATTTTCTCTTTTTGCAAATAAACTTATTTTTTCTAATTAATTTTCTTAAATTGTAATTATGGAATTAGTAAATGAGTAATTGAAAGATAAAATTAATTTTGGAAGGTCAAGGTGGTATTCGTTAGGATTTAATAAGTTAGCCCCAAAATCTAAAACTTTAGTTTTTCAAAAACATTTTTAAAGTTGGTTTTTCCGTAAACTAGTAGCTAAGTTATAACTAATCTACCCATTAGTTATACTTAACACTTCTTCCAACTCTGGTCAAGCGGTAACTCCGAACTTTTTTTCAAGATTCTTTAGAAACCAAGTTTTTCTTAATCCCTAGTTGAGGATCTATATTGAATGGGTATAGGGTTCAATAAAGGTCAAGTTAAGAAAAATATTGAAAATCGATAAAAATTCAAGCTCAAGACTTTTTACTTGAAGCCAAGCCGTAACCTCTACTTGGTGTTTACTAAGAGAAGATGATATTCAATTGGATGATAGATGTAGAGAACCAAATCATTAGTACCTAAATACTTCCCAACCCAAGCAACGGTGGGTGTAATACCTTGCTTTACACAATTATTGGTAGTTTGTATACGATGTGTGCTTTCCATATGTATGTTTGCATTACATATGTATGTTTAAATAACTTGTTTGTAAATTGCTTGTTGGTAAGATAAGAAGATTATTCGATAAGCAGTTGTTGCTTACCCTCTTATAGTTTGTTGTTGCATCATGATATATGGCTAAAGCTAGGTACTAGATGCCCTAGGTTAGTATTAGCAACTTTGACATTGTTAGAGGAAAGATGAGAGCATAAGGGGACAATTACTATATATTTAGACTCTTGAGTATCTATTTCATCTTTTGAGGATTTATAGTAGCTTAGCCTACTTACTATTTAGTTATAGCTTATATGACCTAATTTGAGGGAATATTGTACATCCTTGAGCTTTATGTTATCTATTATTAAATGTTTAGACTTTTAAATTTTGATTTGATATTACTTTATATAAGTCTCTCTGATTGAAGCTAGGATTGTGTTGATGCCTTATGTAGGGTGACAAAGGTTGTGGATCAATAATGGTACTAGTCTCGGATCTTCCCATAGTATACAACAATACTGCCATAACTTAGCTGCCCTTTGGGTTGTAACATTAACTCCATTGATTTCAACCTCCTTGATCGAATCATGGGGGCTATCAAGACCATGGTAGCCCCTATGTACCTGTACACAAGTTACAAAATTAATGAAATTCATATAAAATTAATCTTTTTTAATGCATTTTTGGGAATTTTACTCAAGTTGGTCTATTTTGTGCACAAACTCCAATTTCATATAAAATTAACAAGTTTTTACTAAAATTGTGCACAAATGCAAGTTTTAAAGTTAAGAAAATTTGTGCATTTTGAACCACGATCATATGTTGACCTTAATCCTTGTAAATACTGCTAGGCTTTAAGTAATGAATTACAATTCCTATTCAAAGTGTTTGCATTCTTCCTCTACTTCTTCTTGACATATAATGTGTATTTATTTTTCTTACAATTATAATGTATATAGGGGTTTTGTTGGCCATAGCTGAGCTTGGTTAGACACCTCCAAAGATCATAGTAACTAAGAATCCTTATCCTTGATGAAAGTTTCTTGGACATTCAAACCTAGGTCTAGTCTATGAGATATCCCATTTAGATGGTTGGATTACCTATAGACATAGATTGAAAAGACTAGGTCGACTTGTTGACGAAGTAGGAGTAAGCCTCATAAGTTAGTAATTAGGACACTTGCACTTGAATGTAGGGCATTTGTGAAGGTTTACTATTTTAATATAAAATTTGCGAGGTGTCTAAAAAAGTTCAATTGTGTGATCCCATAGACTTAAGTTTCCAAAAAGAAACAAAAAAAAAAAAGGAATTAATAAGTTATTAATATCTCTATAAACTTAAGCTTATTGAAGTAGTATGTTATTTGTAAGAAACTTGAAATCTAAGTTTCGAAATATAAAAAGACTTGCAAGAAAATTATTTGGCTCTTAAAATTAATAATATAAACAAAATAGTAATTATTATTATTTTACATAATGATTATTTTCTAAATGTTGTTAATTACAAAAAGGAAAAGGTACAAATTTAGAAATCAACCTTTTACACCTTTTCTAGTCAAGTTCTAAACGTTTCAAAATTTTTATTTAAGTTCTCAATATTGTAAAAGTTTTCAAAAAAATCCTTTGTAACTTTTTCGTTAAGTATGATACGTGACACTTTTGATGGTCAAAGAAACAAGTAGAAATTTAGCATTCAACCTTTTGTATTTTTTTTTTTTTGTTTAATTCTTAAATGTTTTAAAATTTCTATTTTATTCATCAATGATTGCAAAAATTTTTAAAAAACTTCATTAACTATGGTACGTAGTCCTTTTTAATTAGTCCTAATATTTTTTATTAAATAATTAATATAACAAAATAATTAAAATTTAAAAAATAATAATAATAAAAATAAATAAAATTTGTAAAATTCAAAAAAAAGAAACATATAAAGAAATGCAAAATTAAATAACAATGATATATACATATATAATATAATAAATGTATATACATGTGTATTTAATATAATTTCAATAAAACAAAAAAAATTTAAAAATTAGAAAATTAAAAAAAAGAGAGAGAGAGAGAGAGAGAGAAAAGATGGAAAAAATAAAAGGAAAAAAATTGTTCCAACCAGCCTTAAATTAAGGGTGATCGATAAACAGCTAAAAGGAAGTAGTCGATCATAACTTACATACTAAAGTGAGTCAAATCAATCCACTACTGTTTGTAGGTGATCATCTACCCTCTTAAGGGGGGTCGTGTAATCCCCCTAAGAGAGTGGGTGACTACTCATCTCTTAAATTGAAAAAAAGAAAAAGAAAAAGAAATAAAAGTGAAATCAATTGGATTTCTAACTAAGTTATGCGACCTGGTTAAAACCAATCAAGTTTTATTCTCCTTTTTTTTTTATTTTAGTACATGGCTATTATCCTAAGAGGTAGGCAACTACCCATAGCTAGTGGTGAGTTAATTTAACTCACTTTAGTTCGTAGGTCACAACCTTCCACTTATCGCCACCTTAAAGCTACAAGGTAACTAAAACAATTTTCTTTTATATTTTTTCCTCTTATTTTTTTAAATTTTTTTTGTTAAAATTATAACAAATATACATGTCTATATATTTATTACATTATATACATATGTATATATATATCTCTATTATTTGATCTTTTATTTTCTCTTTATTTTGAATTTTCTAAAATTTTTATTATTTTTTTATTACTTTTTGGATTTTTAAAAGATTTTATAGTTGACGCTTGAATTTAGATGAAAGAAAAGTTGGTTTGCTCAACTAATTCCAAGCCTACAAAAGCAAAGAAATTAGGCTATGAGAGTGCCGAGTCAACTTTGACTTAGCCACTCTAATGACTATGTAAGATTTGAGTAAAAAAGAATACAAAGGTAGAAAGTACAATAAAGTATTTAGAATTCAAGTAGCTAGGAAGAAACTAACCATAGTATGTTGACCTCTATTTATAGAGGGTAGTTGGTAACTGTTTAGCAACTATTGCCTCTAGAATCTCCACATAGGGAATTTGAATTACAGAGCATTCTCTAAGATCTTAGAACATGGATCGATTATTGGAGGGTTATAGATAGTTATTTATGTAATAATTGCTAATCACTCACACTTATGTTGGAATTTGAACTCTCGGTAGTTAGACTGAGCCTTCCCAAGCTCCTTACTTCTTTTCCAACCTATTCAAGGCCTTTTAATATCTTTTCATGTGTAAAGCTCAAATCTAAGCTCATACATTGCCCAAACTACCAATCCGTTATAGAGATTTTAAGGATAACGAGGGAGGTAGAATAACTCCCTCAAAGGGTTAGATAATAACTATCTCAAGTTGTCTAGTGGTCTCAACACCTTAGGGTCAAAATCCCCATTAACATTTGCTCCTCGACTCTATTTGGTGGAGACACCAAGGAAAGTACCATAGTGCACCTTAATGCTTTAAGTGTTACGGCTTTTAAAGTCTACATAGTATGAAACGGTAAGGTCTAACCATTGCTTATTCCAAGTATAACATTTTAGCTCTACACTTATACCTGTAGGATTATGGTTGATCTTTATTTGCGTCTAATTTACCCTCAATTGGGGTGTAAGGGAAAGGTCATGCTTAGTCGGTAGCACTTTGCATTTCACACATTAAGATTCGTGCTAACATGATAGTTATTACATGCCTCGTGTGTAGTGAGCTTTAATCTTAACCATTCAACTTTTAAGGAGGGACACCATTGAATGGCCACTAGCTATCTACAATTGATATAGATCCTAGTGTTTATATTCACTTAATGCCTTAATTTTTTTCCTTCTCTCTCTTCTTTCTCCATCACTTTCCTTTGTTGACTAGTTAAACTTCAATATTACCTTTAGAAATTTGGTTTTTCATTCACAGTTTCACCCAAAACATTTCCCTTCTTTCTTCTTACCCTTCATTCACCTCAATCATCTCTCAAGGAAACCATGTCTAACATTGCTTTAAATAATACTCAATCTAATAATTAGACAAATGCTCAAAACTAAGGTTAAGACTTGCTTGTAACCCCTAAACTAGTTGGTGTCCCATCTCTAGAGCAGATTACCAGCATAATGAATGTAGAAGATGACTACCATTAGGATTTATCTATCTATACTAGATTGGCAAGGGTGCATGCCCTTAGAGCCTAGCGAATCCAACGAATTCCATTCGATGACTACCTTTATAATAATGAAGGTAACCTTCCATCCATCCCCTTATAAACAGGCATCAAGTATGACTTAAGCCCTAATGAAGCCTTAAGCACATTGATGAAGAAAGAATTCAATGACATATGGCTTTATTCCCATTCTGTTCCCCATCACTGGAAAATTGAGCAACCTCAAGTTCATGAACACATAACATCCATTGGTGATAGTAAGTTTACACTTTTTGAGAAATACTTCGAGGTTAGTATTCGGTTTCCTTTTTCTCTCTTTGAAAGGTCTTTTTTCACTTACCACCATATATGCTTGAGCATGTTAACCTAATTCCTATAAGTTGAAGATAGCCTTTGAATTTATCTGTGAAGACTTAGAGGTTAAGATTACCTTGACCTCATTTCGTTGTTTTTTTACAACTAAACAGAATGATGGGTGGTTCTACAATTGTGCCTAACCAAGGAGAAAAATTATGATTAGGCTTAAGTCTTCAATCTATGATTGGAAGAAGAAATGGGTTGTAGTTAGGCTAAAGCCTGACCTTAATTTTCCTACACTCTAGTCCTAACCTATTAAGTAGACTGAAATAAAGAAACTGCTTCCAAATGACCAAGCAGCATATGATATAATCATGAAAGCATATAATAAACATTGGTTTCTTTGGGATGTTGATATAATTATTGACAAATACTATTATAGAGCTCATATCTTCATGGGAGACAAAGTCAAGGCCCTAAACGATGTAAGTATGATTTACAGAGATGAGAATTGTCACACTCTGAAGAGGTGGAGTCACAACAATCCCGCCATATGAGCTATCCTAAGATAGAAGATAACCTTACAACTACTATTGTAAACCTAGTTTACACCAAGCATACTCAACTTTACTACTTTGAAGCATTCAATTCAATATTTATTTGATATGAACCTTTGGAATAATCTTTAAAAAAAAACTGTTAAAAACAAACTTTAGCTTAACTTTCTAAAAGAGTAGTTGTAAAACCCATAACTTAATGTTACTTAATATATAAAATAGAAGATCGAAAACTATTGGGCCACCTGAAGAGACCTAAGTAGTTTTCTTAGAAGTTAGAAAAAGATTAGTAATAAGAACATAAATCTAGCCATTTCTTTTGAATCTTCACTCCCTAACCCATTTACTTAAATTCTAATTTTTGGTTGTTATATTGGTAAATCCACTCTTTACTTGCAAAACACATTATAAGGAAATGAGTCATAACTTGCTTAGTAAGTGGAACGGAAAAAAAAGTATGTATTTAATACAAAGAAACTGTTGTTTTCAAACAGTTTTAGTTAGATGCAATGTAATGCATATCCAAGTAAATACCATCACAAGATGTTATCTTGTTCATTATGAGACTAGAGAAATTGTGCCCACTCTGATGTGGGTTGAGGTATTTAACGTTCTACATACTAATTGGAACCAAACTAAGGCTTGTATAATAGAGAATACTCTCTGTCCGAGACTACCTTTGAACAATTGTCCCCAACGTTACCATAACCTCCTCTCTTATCACTTAATTCAATTAAGGGTAGAGAAAGGACTATTACAACTATTGTCATCAAAGGGGCCCATGTTTGACTCAAGAATCCTAACTGTTACTCCTAGTGGGTTGCAATGCATGTCAAGTTAGATATTAAGCTAAGTTCAGGTTAGGTTATTGTTAGGGTGATTAACTAAGTTGAAACAATTCAAGTAGAACAATATTCACAAAGCAAACACGACATGGAGCTTAACTCTTACCATAGCAAATCAAATCTCAAATGCATACACCATACATACACAAATAAGCAACTATAATCACAAACAAGTACATACCAAAGTCTTCAAGTATTCTAAAATAATACTTCGAAGTGCAATAAAACACTATTCCCACTTACCTGGAACTTAGTTGCTTGCTACACTTAGTTTTGAACTTATTCCTCCTTTAGAATCCATATATGTTTATCCAATTAATTATGTAGTTACTATATAAGCCATGAAATACCGATAATTTATTCACCTTTATAAGAATCAAGTTTATTAGAAATTTAATTCACAAGTTTTATATATGTAGGTGTAGAAAGTTAGAGTCCTTTCATAAGTGAATTTTACCTTTGATAGCGTTTAAGTTAAGTTTTGAGTGAAGTCGTTCTTAAAGCTTCTAGGCTGGGAAGCCTCTGAATCATCCCCTGGGCTCTATTAGAGTTCTAACAAAACCAACTTCTCAATCAACCTTTGGGTCTGATGATTACTCAAGATTTCTTATGAATTACCCTCTAAGGCAGCTTCTAAGTTACTTCATTTTTAAATCTCTTAATAAGGTATCTTCTAAGCTATCCTTTAAGCACAATTGTCATGACCCTAAAGGGGGCCTGGTAAGACAAAGATTACAAGATTCTAATTAAATATTCACTTATTATAATATGTATAATTCGTTTATGTGGAAATTACTATGGAGACCAATATTCTACAGTTCACCAGAATCATAGAGAATCAAACCCTTACTAAATAATAAGATTGGGTAGTTAGATTTTGTTGAAATTCATAAGATTAAAACTAAGTTTAAGGAAGATAAAATCTTTGATTTAAGAGAGTATACAAGTGTTGAAAAGTTCATCTTACAATCTAACATAAGCTCTATCAAGAATTATTCTAAACTTATCCCTTAAGACTAACTTAAGGAAACGCTCTTCACTCTAATCTTAGCCCATTGCCACTTTCAAATAACTTGCAAAAGAACTGTTAGGGTATAAGTTACATCAAACTTAGTGAGATAACCACTCATATCACCTTTCAAGCAAAACAAGCGAGTTTTCATACATATAGTATGTAGTTAATCAATTAAACATATACAGTAATACACATAGCCAACTAGTATCAAGAATGCAGTCTAGCGTGTTTTCCTCCCCTTGACCTTAGGTTAAGAATTCATGGTTCCACCGGTGCCTAAGTGTCCAATTTTAGTGTAAAAGTCTCTTGGCATAATATTTTTGGCCAACATAACAAAATAGCCATAGAATCACAATTCTTGGGTAAACACTTACCTAAGTCATCATAGTGATCAAGAGATAATGCCCTTTCATCGGTCTTAAGAGAACCAAATGGGTAACATTCTCCTTGACCCTATGAGAGAACTAATCCCTTGATCACATAAGAGAACTAAATGAAATATATTCATCCTAAAATCAACATAATCCTAAGAAGATTGATCTTCCAATTAGTCAAGGTAATCAAATGAAATATTCACCAAGGCCTAAATATAAGTTATAAGGGAATGATCTCTTGATCTGTCCCAAGAAGGCACAAATGAAATATAGTTAAGAAATGAACACTTTCCTTGATCACTAAATGACTAGGGATTGATTAGATCTCTAATCGGCTTCTAGATGTATGCAAACCCAAAACAAAAGAATGGATACAACCCCATCCAATACATGACCATTCTTAAAGTCACTTAGTTTGTAAAAGATAGGGAAGGTTCTCACATTTCCATTCCTTATGTGACAATAGTGGCAAAAAGTAGGTTTATGCATTATGCTATGCATGATCTTTTATGCTTGCATTGCAATATGCTTAAGGTTGATTTATGAGTGATCAACCAAATTATCAAACACTTAAATAAGATTACATCACATCACTATCATCAACTTTATTATGTAGGATAATTTATAATATATTTTCACAAGCACTTCATACAATCAAATACAAGCACTTTCCAAATACCTCAAACATAAAGTCAATTGATATATGTACTTAAAGTGCTATCAACTACAATCACAAGCAAGTGGTAGTCATCATAGATACTCACCTGGTCATTTCCTATTACTCATTGTAATAGTCTTTATGTAGCTCAAAGTCGCAAACACCTAAAAGAACACAAGTAGTAAAACTAAATATACATGTAAGGTTTTCTTTGTTTGTTATAGTCTTATAGTTTTATGAAGTCTTTCAATTAAATTATGTCATGTCCATGGATGGGCTTGAGAGGACTACGAGGGCCCCGGCACCCCAAAGCTGGGGAAATAGTTATTTTTAAAAATTTTTAGAAAATAAAAAAGTATAAATTATATATATTTTTAAAGTGTAAAATATAACATTAAAGGGTATATAGCTTAGTGGTTAAGTGTGTGGTTTTATAAAGTGGTCCTAGGCTTAAATCTCATGTTTATCACTTTATTTTTCCTAAATGTATTAATTACTTGAATGACACTTTTCTTTTTGCATTTATCAAACTTTTTTCTTTACAATGACCAATAACAATAATTTCATCAATGACAAATTATATTAAACTAAATAAATTATCCTAAATTATTATTTTTGGTTAGTAACATGCTGTAAATAATAATTACATTGTCTATATTATATATATACTGATCGTATCATATAAACTATTGATAAAAAATAATGATTATATGACATGGTTAAGTACAATTTTTTTTCAATTGATATTAAGAAAACAAATATAGAATATCTCAATCATTAGTGCCTCATAACTTATATTTAAAATGGTGTTCTTGTTTTTATTAGCATTCTTAATGAAACAATCATACATGGTTATCATGAAAAGAATTCATACAATACTTATATCTTTTTTATTTATTAAACTTTTTTTTTTTACAATGACCAATAAGATTAATTTCAATAATTACAAATTTTATTAAACTAAATAAATTCTCTTAACTTATTATTTTTTTGTTAGTAACACACCATAAATAATAATTATTTTCTATCAGTAACATACTATATTGTCTATATTACATATATACCAATCGTATTACATATATTATTAATAAATAGTACTGATTATATGACTTAGTTAGATACATTTTTTTTTTCAATTAATGTCATGAAAACAAATATGAATTATTTCAATCATTATTACCTAATAACTTATATTCAAAATCGTAATTTTTTTTAATGCTGTTAATGAAACAATCATATAGAGTTATCATGAAAAGAATTAACATAATACTTATATTTATATGAATTTGCACTTTCTGCTTTGCTTGTAAGTTCATATTTAAATATTTTTTGTGATCTATTTACATTAAAAAAATAAAACTTACATAAATTTCATATATTAATATAATTTTTTATAAATTAATGGATAAATTAAACTTAATATATATGTATAATAAAAAGGTAAAAAGTTTGTTCTTTTAACTTCTTATAAAGTTATCAATCATCCTTAATCTTATTGTACGATAAATCATTGACAAGATTCTTTTACATATATAAAATATAATATAATTATGATAATAAGCAAAATTTTTTTTTATCAATGATTTTAATATTGGCTTAGTTAAAATATATGCATACCAAACCCCTCTACCCCCCTACCCCAGTTATATGATCCTGGGTCCATCCCTGATCATGTCTAAATCATTATTGTTTCATGTCCATAGTCTAATTTGTCTTTGTGTTCAAGTTTTTTATTCCTTGTAATGGGTCCTCCTTACAGTCAAAATAGTCAAGGTAAAGAATGTTACATCCTAAAGTGGTAAGATCATAATAATCTTGCCGTATAAACCATTATAAGATAAAATTTGATCTTTTAGCTGCTATTTTAGACTTGATTTACATAAAATGTCCACGACTAATCCACTCTGAAGTAAGCAATTCACACATCTAAAATATTAATTACCTACAGAAGTATGAAGAATATATATATACTAGAATTAAAATATCACAAGTAAGGTATGCATGATTTTGTAATATAATCTTACTTAAGTAATGCTTTATTTGATAGTAGAAGATTCTAAATTAAGAACTAAAACCTCAGAAATATAAATGTTCTTCAATTTTATATCTTCACTCCCTAAGATTTAATAGTAGCTAGCTTCAAGATAGTTATAATACTGTTCTTAGTTAGTAATTGCAGTAATATCTATAGAGATATAAGCAACCAATTACTTAGTATATTAGGATGGAGACATAAGACTATACATCAAGCACAAGCAAGGTTATTAGCTAGTTATTTAAATGCAATTCAACTAGTAAATGCCATCACACAACGTTTTTTTAGTTTGTTATGAGATAAGAGAAATTTTATCTACTCTAATCCGAGTTGAGTAGTTTAGCGCCCATTTCAATAGCTTATGACTAAACCCAAGCTTGTGCAATCGAGACACCGTTCCTCCCTTGACCACCTTTGAACTACTATCTTCATCCTTACCGCAACTTTCTCTCCTATCATTTAGTTCGACTAAGGATGAAGAAAATACCATTATAATCCAATACTATCCCTTTCGAAGGGATTGGTATTTAATCAAAGAATCCTAAACATTTTTCTTAATGGGTTGCAGTGTATGTTCAATTTAGATTTGCAAGTCATATATTTAATTAAGTCTAGTTTAAAGCATTCAATCATTTCACGTAAGACAAACAATTATAATTCAAAACATCAACTAGAATCACACTTAAATCCAGAAACACATGTACAAGCATGTGTATAATCAAGCTATATAACAAGCATAACCAAGTATACTCTTAAGCCTTCGAGTACTATAGAACAATATTCCAAAATACAATAACATATTGATCCTAAACTTACTTAAAGTCTTCAATTTGCTCACTCAAGTTTAATGTAGGGTTAAATCGTTGTCGCTTACTCCTATAATATAAATACCCTCTTAGGCTTTATACCCTTATTACATATAAGTTTAAAATCATAATCTTACTTAATTATCCAAGTTTTATATTAGTTATTATGAACTAATCCCAAACTAGTTTTTTATTTAGCTTTTGAATTAGTTCCTGAATTAGGTTCTAATTTAGCTTCTAATTACGGTTTTTTATATGTAAACTCTAGGAAAGCTTCTTAATCTAATATCTAAAATTCATCTAACTATATTTAGGGATGCCAAGTCTCCTATTTAGCTCCTAATCAATATTCTGGTCTATATTATCCACTCTATTCCTAATCTAACTCCTGAATTTGGTCCCGATATGAGAATCCTACATTTTTTACATAGTTTCCTAAATTTATATTCCAAACCAAAATTATACCCTATTATGAATGTCCTAATATTGTTAATTTATTCTAATAATTTTTTATCCACTTAACTTCCTATTTCTACGTATTATTCATTTAGACATAACTAATATATAATACACATATCTACATCCTAAACACTATAAATATCATCTCCCATCACTAACTAACATGTCAAGATGTCTAATTACATACTAGATTAGATTTTACAAGACAACTATAAGACAATACTTATAACTATGTAAACAAAATTACTTGAAAATATTGGACATTAGAAAAAATTAAATCTTCTAATCTCTCTCTTCTTCTTCTTCTTTCTTCTTTTTTCTCTTCCTTTTTTTCTTTTTCTTTCCCTTTTCTTCCTTTCTTTCTTCTCTCTACTACTCTTGTCCTCCTTTTCTCTCGCTCTTCCTCTCTTTCTCTCTCTCATTTTCTTATCTAATTCTCCTTTCCTTTCTCTCCCTTTCTTTCTTTCCCCCTCTTCCCCTTTCTAATTGTTAAATGTTATTTACCATAAATGGCTTGATAGCCATATATTTATAATGGAAATTCACTACTTTAATCAAGGCAGTTACATATTATTTTTATTTTTTTTTTCTTTTCCATATTAGTCCAATTTTATGTGACTTATCAAGTATAATTTTATCATGATTTATTATTTATAAAGTTTTATAATATATTTCAAAAATAGTAGAACATTATATTATACAGCTAATTTTAAATTTCTATTTCTTGTCTAGTTAAAATTTAATCCAATAAACTTTACGTTATAATTCATATTGGTTGTATTTCAACTTATATTTAAAATTATGAAACTCTACATTATAACAATTAAACTTGATAAACTTAATAATTCTAATAAAATCGTATATAAATGAGCTTAATTTGATATATTAAAACTATACAGTTATTTCTTTTAATTTTTATTACTTAGTCATGAGAGTTCAACTTAATTCCAAGAATGTTGATATAATTCATAATTTCTAAAGTATGACTCAAGTACTAAACTTTTATTTTAATTCTTATTCCATATTAAGTCTAGGTGTAATTCTGACATTTTGATACTTATAAGTGCTTCTGATCAATCTAATGGAGAAGAGATATTAGCCAACTATGTGTCATTTCTACTAATATTTTTAACTTGTTATGTAAAATTTGAGTTCAATCAGATAATTTACATAATCATCCTAAATTTTACATACCGTTTCCAAATAGAGCAATTATGAGTTAATTATTAGTTTTCATCGAGTCTCACAAAGAATATGTTCGTATGTTTAATATGTCCAAAATAGTCCAATATATCTAAGAATGATGTGGACTTCATAATAGTCCTAAGATAAGTATATATCATAATGATTTGACATGAAACTTCGATATTATTAGGCATGGTTTTGTCCACTTGTTTCTTATAAGTTTTATATTAGGTGATTTTAAAAGGAAAGTGTAATCTTTTTGTCTTGATATTTTAAAAATGCGTATCTATTGGATCCAAAAATGAAATAAGGAACATTTTGATAAAAATAAAGGTTTTCTTTTTGTAGAAAACATGTCTTTTAACTCTTTGGAGGCTTTTACACTCAAGATGGGTTTGCAAAGGAAATAAAATAGATTTTGATAAAGATATTGGTTTTCTTTTTACCTAAACACATCCTTTAGGTAAGAAAAGCTTTTGCTTATCATAAGCTCAGTTTTGAAAAAGATAGTAGATAAAGATGTAGATAAAAAGATTATGGTTTGTCAAAGACTTTGTTTAAGGATATTTTTTAGAAAGATGGTAAAGATGAAATCAAGTTTCTAAAACTTAGAAGTGTATAAAGTAGTTTTAGTAAAAACACTTCTTGAATCACATGGTTGCTCTAAAAAACTTTTAGATTATGAGAGCTAAAACAAACTTTTAACTTTAGGAAGGTATTATAAAATCAAATAAGAGTTGTTGGAATGTTCTGCTACCTTGCTAATTGGAAGTTGTTTTTGAAATTAAAAAACAATTAGGGATAGGTTTGTGTTAGCATTGGAAATGAGAAGAATAAGCAGAATGTGGAGACAAAGATAATGGGAAAGTATAGACAAAGTATGGTTCGAAAGTGAAAAAGTGGTCCTATTTATAGAAGTTAGGAAATGGACTAAATATAAGTTAGGTGGTTGCTCAAAGAAATGAAACTCTTGAGTTGATGGGCAATTTGACTTATATCCATCCATATATCACTTTCATGCATACATGGATAGATAAGTTGTAGGACAATAATGGAGTGGAGTGAAAATGACATTTGGAAGATAATTTGATAGTCTCTTCTCTTGCTAAAGCTCACACCAATTACATGTCTTGGGAGTTCTCCAACTTGTTTTGCATGTTGATAAATAAGTGTTAGATGAAGTGAGGATATATCTTAAGGGGTCTCATTTCTTTAGGATTTAATTGTAGTTAGATTTGATACTATCCTAAACACTTAATTAGTATATGGTTAGTTTAATTAATCTTCAACCTAAGAGATCATAAGTTTAGTTTTGGTCATGCAAGTGTCACTTTTATTCATAGCCTCAATTATTGAACCACTTTGACTTCTTCTTATCTAATTATCCTTGAAGTTTTTATAATGAAGTTAAGTGGTTTCCTAAGTAAGATCTTGTCCTCTCTTTAGATAACTATAAGACAATAATGGAGTTGAAGATTGCTAAAAAAAAAATAAAACTCCTACTTTGACTAGATGTCTTCCTCATGTCACTTTCATACTTACTCATATGGATAACTTATGGGATAATAATAGAGATAAGTGTAAGTAAACTTTGGAAGACAACAAGTAGAAACTTCTTTTCTCTTATCATGCCAATTGCACATGCTAGAAACTTCTCCCACTTGCATCTATCTTATTTTCTTTTCTTTGATAAGTCTTAGCCCTTATCTTATATGATTTGGTATGCTTATGATAAGTTTAGATAAGATGTAATAAGCTTTTAGGTTTTAATATTTACTAAAATCTTTTATTTTTAGAATCCTATTTTAAGACTATAAGAGTTAATATTTGATAGAATTTATAAGGTTTATAAGTGATATTGACTATATCTCTCAAATATCTCTTAGTGATTTTAGCCTATCTTGAATATATCTCTAAATTTATCATATCGATTTCAAGACCTATATTAAAATTTCTCGTAGTTTACATCAGCTAACTTCAAATTTCTTAAGAGTTTCCCTCTAACTTAACTTCTGAACCTCTCCTGATTATCTCCCTTATCAAAATTCCTCCGACTTAACTTCTAAATAGGTACCTAGTAAGTGGTTCATTCAATAGAACTCTCTAGGTTATTCTCTACCTTCATTCAATATTTCTTACAGTCAATCAATTTGTCCATTTTTGCTTAAATTCCAATTAAAAACACTACAATAACACTTCATTTAACCCTTAGGTACTTAGTTACTTCACATAATTATAACACACACAAATCCTCAAATTCACATATTGCTAAATTACCTACATAAATAGCATATTCATGAAACTTGTAACTTCCTTCCATAAAACTCAATCGAATAACACCATTATATCACAAATACTCCATTACTCAGTCTAGTTCAAATTCCAAGCGAGGTCCTTAAAAAAATTCACTTATTTTTACTAAAAAATGTTATTTTAACCATGATTATGGGACTAAAAAATTATGAAAAAATTTAGAAAATAGTTTTGTTGACAAACTTTACACAAAATTTTAATATATGTATTGAAAAGCTTACATAAAAATTTTCTACTTGAAATTACGTCATTAAGGGTTTTTAAAACAACATTGAAATCAGCTCAATTTTGATGATTTCTTAAGAATATAATACATATCCACTAAATTTATACAAAATTATATTTTTTCTAGATTCTCTATGTAAAAATACATAAGAATAATTTTTTTTAGAATTTTATGGGTAAAATTAGTATTTTTAATGATTTTTTGAAAATCAACTAATTTTAAGTCACTTGCTAAAATTACCAGCTCTAGCCACCAATGCTTGCTCCTCCTTTGTCAACATAGCTAGGCATAGGTCACTCCTTCAAGTTGTGGTAGCAACTCACATCCAACAACAACTTATAACTCCAAACTTTTCGCAACACAATTTCATGCATATTTTCTAAAAATTTTCCTATAATTTCGTCTTCACCTTCTTGATCTCTTCCTATTTTTCCTAAATCTTAGATTGCATGCAAGATCTTATGATGTGGTTTTCTATATTTTAGAGAGCATCTTGATGAAACGAAATGATTTCTCTCTCTTCCCATGAAAATCCCCTCTTTTATACTAAGTTCTAAGTGACATATTACATGTGCTTTTACCCAATACCTATCCATAAGTACTTCCATGCTTAATACAAGATTAATCTTGGCTTTCCTACAATTTTTTATTATTTTTCATTTGTTTGTTTTAGCTTAATTTATACTTAATCATGTATTTTAGATAATTAAGGAGATATATATATATTTATGTATAATAATTACTTGCAATGTATATATATATATATATATATTATAGGTTATTTCATGTCATTTAATAATTTTATTACATATATAGTTTATCTCTATAAATTTACTAACTGTTGAAACTTATACTATGCAATTACATTAATTATTTTATACTATTTTAGCAACATTATTATTATTTTATTATATTCGAGATCGAAGTTTACAAGGTCTAATTAACTAAGGTCTCAAGTCTACTCGTAAATTTATAACTCAATCGGGTTAATTTTACTAGTACCTTAAAGTACCCACTCGATACCTAACCATGTAAGCGTGAGCCTACATATTAATTATACTGGATGAATATGTATGCTTTTTAAATATTATTTCATGTCATCCTATAAATATTATTTTTCATATAATTTATTTCTAACGCAGCGTTGTTGTTAGAACTTATCTTACGTGCTTCCATTAGATTACTAATGTTATACTTATATGTGAAATTAGCTTTTTAGCTATTTTATAAATTTGGCTATTGTATTTATAGAATCCCAGCTTGCAATAATCACTTTGCTTATTATATACATGTTTATAATATATATATATATATATATATATATTCTTTCTAAGTCATAGTATATTAGCTTAAACATTTTACCTTCCTAAATACCTCAAAACTAAATACTTTAGACTTAGTTACTAGAGTATAGAGCTTACAATTTACTTATCCTGATAGCTCCCACAACCGTACTATGTCTAAATGCTAGGTCTTAATTGTAAATTCTATAGGGTCTCATAACAATAACTTAGGGGTTCTGCAAATCCTCAAAAGAAATAATCCCTTGTGGTGATTGCTCTCTCCATGGCTCCATCTAAGAAAGAAAACGAAGCGGTTTTTTCCCCTCTAGCAAGTTCATACAGTCAATTATGCCCTTAGGAATGGCAAAATTGCTCTCTAGTTGATGGAAGGGATTTATCAAATTGAAGATGTCGGTCTACTTATAAGAACATCTAGTGTTGTTAATCTAGGGGCTTTGACAACCTTCAATAGTTAGCCGCTACCAAACTATACGATATAAGGACTTAACAGATCATTATGGAAACTAGTGGTTTCATATCTCATTTTTTAACTTTATTGTTTTCTTTTCAATGCTCACAACATTCTCATGATCATCGATGCTTTGGTGGAAGAGAAGAAGGCAATGAAGGCTTTCGCCCGCTTAGGGTCTTTCCCTAAACATACAGGTTTCATTTTATCGACTCTCGCTATTTTCTTCCTCTAGTGAACAATTGTGCAAGAAGTTGCTTCACTCATGATACTTTAAGGTATACTGATTAGCCGATAGCAAAGCTATTAATCGATAGGCCAAAGTTACTAGCACCCTTCATTTTAGCCTCCTCAATCGAATGGTGAGGGCTATTAATACCATAGTAGCTCATATGCACCTATATGTAGGACACAAAATCAATCAAATTCTTTTAGAATTAATCCATTTTCAAGCATTTTTTATAATTTTACATAAGTTGGTCCATTTTGTGCATAAACTCTAATTTCATGTAAAATTAACTAGTTTTATTACATTTATTCACAAATGCAGGTTTTAAAATTAGGAATAATTGTGTATTTTAAGCAACAATCACCACCCTTAACTTTAGTATCATGCTTGTCTTCAAGTAAGCAAGAAAAGATCAAAATTTTTAGAAAATTATGGGACAAGCATGCGCTTCCTTAATGCTCACATATAATTGAGAATATGCTGTATCATTGAGAGCTCAAAGTTTACATGTACTCAATATGATGCAAAATCCTTCGAAGTGATGTTGAAATTATTCCACTTATATTAAATCAAATGCTCATAAATCAAAGACTGTGTAATTAATTCAAGAATCAATGCGTAGAAAAGCTAACTTCTCATTTAGGTTAGGCTTATGAAATTTCAAGTCAGGCCTAACATTTCAGACTAAGTGAGAAGTATCAGTGTTTAATTGGTTTCCCACTTATATACTTCTTCCTTATCAATATCTTTATTATGCTAATGCCATGCAAATAGAGAGTGACTACTTAATCGTACCTTACTTCGTCTCCTTGACCTTTTCAAATAACTTTCATACTTTGCCTATCATTCCCTTTTTGAATTTTCGAATTTTCAACTTTTCTCTTTCTTTTTCTATTTCCTTCATTTTCTTTCTTTCTTTTTTCTCAACTACATTTTCTTTTGTGATGGGGTCACACATTTGATATATAATGATTTTCTTAATCTCCATCATATTTTTTTTCAACTTTTCTTTTCTTTCCGGGCATTCATTATGTATTGATCAGGGAACGTTCAGGTAAAACCCAATACCCACTTCGGTTCACACAACATTAACAAACCACTCAATTCCTCAAAAGTATGGTGTATATATATAGGTCAACTTCTAAAAATACTAAAAACTAACACCTAATCAAAATATTTCCCTAGCTCTATACCTCTAAATCATGCCTAAATTGGGCGTAACTAGACAAAGCAAAGACACCATGAATTAATTATAAAGTTTTGAGAGATGTTTATGACTTCTCCACAAGGGACTTTTAAAAAAAAAAAAAAGCCCTAATCACTTCTCCCTACTTTCTTCATACAAACTTTACTAATGATAACATACTCAAAATTAGAGGCATAGAGCATAAAGGAAAATAGATGCTTTTTAGAAAGAAGTTATCTTATATGTGCTTAGAAGAGATTAATTATCATTCATTCAATCAAATTGTTGAAGTTGATTCAAAATCACACAACTTCAATGTTTATGTCTAACTTTCCTACCCCAAATTCAATACATATGCAAATGGAAGTAAAAGAGAGAGTTAGAACAGAACTCCATTGGTTTCTCACTTGGTTTCTTGATGTGATTTGAATTCTCAATTCCTTTCTTGATTTGTTGATGGTGCCTCAAGATTGCTGGATTCACTCTTTCTTTATTTATTCACAAGTTCCTGCGTAACATAAAAGAGACATAACTACAAAGACTTGGAAATTGAAAAAAACTCAAACATAAACTAAATAAAAAGATGAGAAAAGATAGTAGGTTGGGTTACCTCCAGCTAAGCACTTGTTTTTAAGCCTTCAACTTGCCTTTTTAATGCTGATTCATGGTAGATCATCATACTTCATCTTGGGATCAAATCCTTCAACTCCCCAACTCATGCTTGACTCTCCTTTCTCATAAATCCTCCTCTTCCTCATACAATTACCCTTTTCAAATTCTTTTTCTTGGTCTTAACTCCCATTCTCCTTCCTTCAACTACTAAAGTCATTCATATATTAATTTAAAGAAACACACAACTAGTTATAGAATTTCAAATTATTAATGTGAATACATCCTTTGCTCTGGAAAGGTTGGCTATTCAAAATATGGCCTTAAGTTATTTACATTCTAAGCTTGAGGAATAAGTTGACCATTTAACCTTTCCAATCTATATGCCCTTCAATTCTCGATGACCTCTTTCACTCTTACATGATCTTACTATGTTGGGGTTAGTTTCCTTAACCTTAAGAGCTTCCAATTTCTTACATACCAAATCAACAAGTCAAAAACACTTATGCTTATCTCACTTGTCAATTGTCATAGCACCAAGTTGCATGTTGCTAAGCAGTTATATGGACCTTTGCTAGAGCCCTTTTCTCATGGATGGTATCAAGGTTTGCATGGAGGTTGATATCATTATACTATAGGTCATAAGCTCGAACCTCACACTTACAATTTAGAGTACAATTAGTAAAACCACTTCTGACCCAAAAGACAATTTATAAAGATTATGGCTAATCGAGGTCTTGTAATAGCTCAATAACCTCATAGAACACTTAGCAACCAGTCTGCCCACTTGCTTCTAGCTTGATTTACCCTCTTTAGCAAGCTATGTAGGATAACCTTATTCACTACTTCTATCTATCCATTACTTTAAGGGTGTACAATCGATGTATAACACAACCTGATATGGCGTGTTTCACAAAACTCTCTTAATCAATCATTATCAACTGAAGGCCATTATTTGTCATAATGGCATAAGGGATCCTAAATTTAGTTAGGATATTACTGACAACAAAGGTCTCCATGCTTCTCTCTATAATGTTTGCTACTGCCTTAACCTTAACCTACTTTGTAAAATAATCCATCGCTACAATGATATACTGTCTCTACTTGGTAGTCTTATGGGAATGGGCCCAAAATATCCAATCCCCATTTAGCAAAGGGCTAAGGACTAATGAGTGCAATCAGTTATGTACTCAGTGCTTGCATTACAAGAGCATCCCTTTGACAGCAATCACAAATCTAAACTAACCTAATGGCATCTTTCTTCATGGTAGGCCACTAATAGTTAAGCCTCAATGCTTTCACATATAGAGCACCATTCTTAATGTGATTGCTGCATATCCTTGCATGCAAGTTGGATAACACCAATTCAACCTCACTAAGTTTAGACACTTTAAGTATGGCATAATTAGACCTCTCTTATAGAGTTCCCCATCACTAATGGTAAAATACTTTACCTTGTAAATGAGTCCCCAATCTTCTTGGTATCTACATGTGGAATTCCCTCCTTTAAGTAATCAAAATGGGATCCATTCAATAAGGTTCTAATTCTCTTGGCTACATTTTGAAACATTCCATAGATTGCTTGTCCTTACTCTTTTCAAGCAAGTACTCTATAAAAACTTTCTGTTCTTAGTTAGATAGGCTTGTAGAGGCCAACTTTGATAGCTCATCCGCAATATAATTTCATGTCTATGAGATCTTCACCAATAACCAATGCTCAAAATGCATTCTAAGCTCCTCAACCAACTATAGGTACTTCCCCATATTGTCATCCTTCACTTCGCTATCCCCTTTCAATTAGTTAACAACTAATTGAGAATCTAAATATATGTCTAATCACTTAACCCTGATTTCCTTCGCTAACTTCGTTCTTGCTATGAGAGCTTCATACTCAAATTCATTATTACTGGTTGGAAATCTAAACTTCAATGCATATGAAATCCGTGCTCCTATCAAACCCTTTAATACTAAACTGGTACCACTATTGTCACACATTAATAACTCACTAATATAAAGAACCTAAATTGATTCTTGACTTTGCATAATGGCCTCTTCGCTTTTGTAAACTCCACTTCGAAGTTAGGTAAAATATGAGTTTTGTATGCTTCCCTTGGCTGATACTAAATACCGAAGGCACTCAACTCCAGAACATATTTCACCATTCGACCTAAAGCATCCGACTTTTGCAATGCTTCCTTTGATGGCTATTCGGTTAAGACAATAACTTGGTGAGCTTCAAAGTAAGGTCAAAGCTTTCTTGCTGTAATAACTATTGCTAAGACAAACTTCTTTAACTTTATGTAATCAAGCTCCAAACCTTGCAAAACATGACTGATATAGTAGATTAGATGGTGGATCCTCCCTTCTACTCAAACCAGCATGGATGAGCAAGCTCGGTCACTTACTGATAAATATAAGTACAAAATTTCACCATCCGCCTTTGAGAGGATCAGAGGCATTATGAGGAACTCCTTCAATTCCTAAAATGCCTTTTCACATTTCTCAATCTACTTATGTTCAAAAGGATTCCTTAAAACTTGAAAGAACTTAACACATTTTCAATACTCTTTGATACAAAATGATTTATAGTTGTAACTCTTCCTATTAACTTCTAAACTTCTTCAATAGACTTATGAGATTCCATATCTAAAACTATTAAGCTAAAAATTTGGTTTTACTCATTTCTTAACTCGCTTTATATTAAGCCCGACCTACTTAACATAAAGGAAAGGCTTCATAAAAAAAAAAAAAACTTTGAAAAGGGGAGTTGTCACCCAATCAAAATCGAGAAAAGTGAAATCAAATTCCATTGGTAGATCGACCTTGATTTCAGCTATCAGCCTATTTTTTTTTTTTTTTTTTTAGTTTTAGAAATTAGAAACTAGAAATTTATTGGGTTTGGAGGCTATCTTATTAAAACTTAAGCAGTTTCCATAAGAGAAATCAATGAAATATCTTAACAGCCTTAAACATATTTTCAAATTATTTAGGCTTTTCTTATTTTTTTTATTTTAAAGAAAAAGGGAAAAACAATTTTTTTTTATTAGTTTAGGTAGCCTAAAGTACCTACGTACTCATAGAGTAGAATCGAGCCCACGTCATTTTAATCTATGAAAATTTTAGTTTGCTAATTTATTTTATTTTCAAAAAATCTCTTTTCACTTTAAGTTTATTACATTTTCTTAGTTTAAGAAAAATCTCTTTTAAAAAATTCTAAAAAATAGAAGTTTTGTAAAAGAGTTAATTTATTTTATTTTTATGAAAGCTATTTTGTGTATAGAAAAAAAACAAGATTTTTTTTTTTTGGGAAAAAGCCCATATTATTTGAAAATAATAATAAAGCCTATGAGACAATTCAAATTAAGACCTAATATGCCAATTTGTAACATGCCACTAATTATGGACATATACAAGACCATGTAATTAAAGTCAAACATGCTACTAATTATTAACAAAACTATGCTAATTATTTAATTTATTATAGTATCATGTTAATCATAAAAATCAAATCATGAGAATCATGCTTAACATGTTATCATGTTACAAAGTCAATATTATTATTAATTCCAAAACATTATGCTAATTAACTAACATGCAAACATATTAATAATCAAATTTACAAAGATAATACCAGCATGTTAATTTTATTGAATTAAAGTATCAATATTGCATTATTAAAACCAATTATTATTCCAATACGTTACATTATCAACCTATTAACACAACATAACATATAAAATCAACTTACATACACATTATTAACGTGAAAATAAATCAACACAAGATCAAAACATGTTCATCAATTTTTTTTTTTTTTAATTTTTCTAGACTTTTCTTTTTTTTTTTTCACAAGCAAACAAGGCATGAACATAAACAACAAGGACGAAGAACTTACCTTAGGTAGTGATCAAAACATAGCCGGTTTAGGGGGATTTCGACTGATTCTTAGGGCATAACCGGTGCCATTAGACTCGTAAGATGTTGAACTTCGAAACTCCTAAATTGATTTCTAAAAAATTTGAGCTTTTACCTTTTGATTTCCTTAGAAAACTCAACTTAGCTAAGAATAAACCCTAGCTATTTCTTTTCAACTTTTCTACCAAATTCAATCAATTTTCTACAAAGTTAAATGAAATCAAAGTTTGGGCCTTATTCTTAAACACAAATAGAATGTTCCAAAAAATTTTCTTGGATCAATTTTCTCTATATTGAGAGAAATATAGAGAGAGTGTAGGTTGTACACTTAAAATAAGCTAAAGTGAGAAACTAACATTATGATTCATTAGAGAGATTTCTAATTATTTGTGATGCCTTGAATATGTAGAGGAGGTCCCTGTTTATAATGTAATGTCGTATTTCCTCCCCAAGAAACTTTTGTTTATGAGAAAGATTCAAATTTGGTGCACTAATGGAGTCTGGGTGCATTTTTTAATTTCTTCTTATTTTAGCCTAAATTAATCACGATTTTATAGAAATTTCAGGGAATTCATGGCATATCTAACTCAATCAAGTTATGGTTTCTAGTTTTACATTGGATTATCATGGATTATTGCAAGGAAATCACCTCAATTTGCTTAATTTGTTCATGATGTATTAAATAGGTATTTTCTGGACACCCGAATTTACTATTTTTATTTCTCTCATTTCCCTTAATAATAATTCGAGAATTGGATATTCTTAAATAAGAGACTTCTTAAACCATCATTTTCTTATTTTTTCCTAATTTTTAATCAACAAAACAAGGCAAAAAATCAAGTGTAGAAAATCACGTAGTTTCCTCCAAAAAAAAAAAAAATAGCTTCTAATCTCCTTTTGTTCTTTGTTCAAATTAAGAAGGAGGGGAGGCTTTAAGGGTCATATGTAGCGCACGTACCACTAACCCCACATGTGTAGAGCCCCTCTCTTATATATATATAATAGATATATATATATATATATATATTCTTTTTCTTTCCTTTTCCTATTCTTGTTTTGGCACTACATGGTGCAACCGTATGCAACCACATGGTGCTACACAACCTGACATGGTTACTACATCAGCAATTTTTTTTTTATTTTTATGAATTTTTTAGATTTTATACTTTATCTTTCTTCCTTTTTTTTTATTTTTTACATTTTTCCTTTTCTATTTTATTTTTTTGGGCAAGTTTCTAAATTAGGCAAAAATGGAGTGTCTTTAAAAATAGCTTAGATTTTTCTCATGATTAACTTAAGTTCCTCACTATATTACCGTAAAACCAAAAAATTTCCTCAATGAAGCTCCAAATACGCATTTCTAAGGATTTAACTTCATATTCTAACACCTTAGAGTATCAAAGGTCTCTTCTAAATTGGAAAGATGATCATTGTAGAACTTGCTTTTTATGATCATATTATCCATGTACACTTCAGTATTTTTGTGTATTTGTAGCTTAAACTTTTTTTCACTAACCTTTGTTGCATAGCTCTCGCATTCTTCAAACTGAATGACATGATCTTGTAACAATATGTTTCAAAAATGGTAATAAAGGAGGTACGTACCTGTCAAAATTATGCATCTTGATCTAATCGTATCCTGAAAGGCATCCATAAAACTAATTAATGCATGTACTGAGGTAGAGTCGCCTAATTGATCTATTCTAGGTAAATGAAAATAGTCATTTGAGTAAGCCTTGTTGAGATCGGTAAATTCTATGTACATTCGCTATTTCCATTCATCTTTTTTACTAGCATACGATTGGTTAACTAGGTTAGGTATGGCTCTTCTTTACTAAAATCAGCCTTCAATAATTTCTATATCTCTTCCTCAATAGTAGCTTGTCTTTCTTGTGCAAAATATCTCTTTTTCTATTGTACTACTTTGGCGTTTGAGTCAACATTAAGATGGTGAGTTATCACTTCTTTGGGATACTTAGCATGTCTGATGGGGACCATACAAACATGTCCCTATTATCTTAGAGGAAGTCTACTACATGTTCTCAAATTTTAGGAGCCATATTTGCTCTAACTTTAATGGTGTGTTTGAGATCATCACTTAGTTGGATAGTTAGAGTTTCTTCCATTGGCTCGCCTTTGACTTGCAAATGATGGTTTGATGCTTGCTTAATGTGGTACACCCGATCTTTTCTTAAAGCTTTCAAATATAAAACCCTAGCTAAATATTGGTCTCCGTTGCATGTACCAATCCCAATTGAGGTTAGGAACTTTGCCTTCTAATGTGCCATGGAGATAACCATCTCAAAAATGTTGATAGATGGTTAGCCCATAATTCCATTGTAAGGTAAAGCATAGTCTACTGCCAAAAAATCCACCCCCTTTTTTGCTACATTCTTGTCATCATCAATCTGCAAAGTTAAAGTAACCACTCTTTGGAGTTTTGCTAACTGGTTATTAAATCTATACGAAATATATTTATAGGGTTACATCTTATAGTTCTCTAACATCGAATGCATCTAGTCAATTATGTGCTTAAAAATAATATATATTGAACTTCCTCTATCATTGGCAAAAAAAAAAAGGAAGAACTCTCATATCGACCATAATCTTCTTTACTTCTAACTCAACCACTTTGGTCATAATAACCAAAGCATCATCAAGGGGAAACTATCTCCCCTCCATATCTTTTTGTAAGAAAACGATCATGTCATCTACTCTGTATCTTTTTACCTTGGATGTGAAGCACCTAATCTCCTAGGGCATTCGTCGAGCTTGAAGCAGCTAGCATTCATCCCCCTTTTGGTCCTCCAAAAATTACACTTATCACCCCTCTAAGAGCTTGGCTATCGGCCACATTGTTATCTCAAGCTACCAACTTACGATTATCATCCCTACTTCCCCCATTGTAAGGTTGTTAATCAATCCTTCTTTGTATAGGATGATCTATCCTTTCATCCTTCCCAGTAATAAACTTCTTAAGATACTCCCTCTAAACAGCAACTTCGAGTGCATTCTTCAATTAAATGCACTTATTGTACCCACAATCACCATGAAAATCATGATAATTATTTAAGTTTTTCCTAAAAGGGTTACTTCTCATCCTTTTTGGCCTTATAAGGAATCTTAAATTCTAGACATCCATCAAAATATTCAATGTAGGTCGATTTAAAGGTGTATAAACTACAAAGGTTGGAAGAGGTCGTTTCTACTTTCCTTAAGATCTACCTGATTAATCTTGCATGTCGAATTTCTTACCTAAAAAATCTTTTATGGATCTCTCTCCTTCTCAATTCTCTTTTCAAACTTCTCCCTCGTAAGCTCCCTATAAGTTTGCATTTGATCCTTTGCTATATAAACTTCTTCGACCTAGTGGTAGATTCATCCAATGAGGTCGGAGGATGTTAGCTTAGGACTTTAAGAAGTTTGAATATTACCTGACCCCTCGAGAAAATGCATGAAGAGCAATGCTCTCATCATCATTTGTAATTTCAATCATCAATTGATTGAACCGAAGCACATCATTCCTTATGCTTTCTCTAAACTTTCGTTGAATATAAGTCAAGAGTGGAGAATCCTTTTTAAGGGGCTTACTGGCTGAAAAATACCATTGAAACTCATCAATAAGTTGACCTAAGGAGGAGATGGAAGCTACCTTCAATGAGCTAAACCAATTGGTTACCAATTTCCTTAATGTAGATGGAAATACCTTGTAGGCTATAGCATTCGAAAGCTTGTACATCATAAGTATCTAATTGAGGTAATTAGACACTTAAAGTTAATACTTTCTCCACAATTTCATTGACAAAAGGGCGTAGTTTTCTTCCTTTCAGCTCAATTTCCTTCTTAGAATTTCCTTCAACTGCTAACTTTTTGATGTACTCTCCTAAGTCTTATAAACTTATGTCTACAATGGCCTTTTGTAGTAAGCAAGCAATCATATACTCGATCTTCCCTTCCATTTGAGTAGGAACATGACCACAGGCTGGAGCCTACAATGGTGCTTGCTAACAATCCTTCTCAGTAGGAGCATCATGTTGTGTTTGCTAACCATTTATATTCACTATGGGAGCCTTTCTACATATGCAATGTTGGCGATGTTCCTACGTAATTGGAGTTATTTCTTCACCTACAGCCTCCAAAGAGTTAATTGAAGAAGATGTTGCATTAGGTTCCTAGAGTCTCCTCCTTATCTAGATTATATACTTTAACTTCTTCCAACTCTTTGGCAAATTACGTACAGAGAGCTTTTTATTGTGAGATGCAAAGTGCATCACCTTGTTAGGTCTATGCTTGCATTAGAGTATTATTCAACTCTACTGGTTGTACTTCTAGTATAGGCTACTATGGTGGTCTCTCTTCCCGAGCCACGCAAGTGGCGTTACTCCTCTCTTGCGATGATGTCGTCTTTAGTTTTGCTTTTAGTAATCATGTTGTGGTAAGAAGTAAGAACAAATGACACTAAACTATTGATAGTCGAATTTAGATGAAAGAAAAGTTTGTTTACTTAACTAATTCCAAGCTTGCCAAAAAGAAGATTTATGTCATGAGGAATGCTAGGGTGACTCTAGCATAGCCTTCTGATACTTAAGTAAGATTAGGATCAAAGATAATACAAAGATGGAAAGTAAAATAAAGTATTTAAGAGTTCAAGTAGTTAGGAAGAAGTTTACTGTAGTGTATTGATCTCTATTTATAAAGGGTAGCTAGTAACCATTTAGCAACTATTGCCTTTAGAATCTCTACGTGAGGAATTTGAATTATGGACCATTCCTTGAATTCTCGAAACATGAGTTAGTTATTGGTAGGTTATGGATGGTTGTTTGTAATAATTCCTAACTACTGTAGCTTATGTCTGAATTTGAACTCCTGGCAATTGAACTTAGTCTTCGCAAGCTCCTTACTTCTTTTCTAACCTATTTGAGGCTACCACGATCTCTTTTCATGTATGTAGCTCAGATCCGAGCTTTTCCATTACATAAACTACTAATCCCTTAAAGACATTTTGAGGCTAATAAGGAAGGTTAGATACTAAGATTAAGAGGTTGGACATTAACTCCATCATGTTGTTTTGAGGTCTCTAACATCTTAGGATTAAATCCCTATCAACATTTATCATATTGAATATTTAATAAAAGCACCTGGATGAATTAGAAAGTATTACGTGTCATATTTGATGGAAAAGTTAACAATAAAGTAATAGAGGACTTATTTGAAAACTTTTGTGATTATTGAAGATTCAAATAGAAACTTTAAAACATTTAGGATTCAAACAAAAAATATATAAAAGTTTGAGTTCTAAATTTGTACTTTTCTCATAGACCAATCAGAAATTACCACATGTTATAGTTAATTAAAAAATTAAAGGCAACTAATAGAGGATTTGTTTCAAAACTTTTATAAACGTTGATGATTCAAATAGAAATTTTAAAATATTTAAGACTCAAATAAAAATAATGCAAGAGGTTGAGTTCTAAATTTATACTTTTCCAATTTCAAATTTTGCAGTTCTAATATATAACAAGTATTGATGATATTTCTAGCTTTTTAAACTACATTTATACTTTATCAATCTGTTTGTAAAATCTAAATGTACGAGATCAGTTCAATTAATTTCAAAGATTTCGTTTAATTTCTGAGGCTTCATCGTGAATTTCAAGTCAAAACGGAGGAATGCTAAAGTGCTAATCTTTAAATTGCAAGGCTGATCAAAAGCAGCAACAATAACAGTTATTTCGTGGTTTACTCATCTCCTTCACAGACTAAGAAAATAAGAAAGAGAAAAGGATTAATAAAAAAGAGGTATTTAAATTATTTTATTTTTCCATATCAACTTGATTGAAAATTGTATTTTCGTCGGAAATTTTTTTTCCTATACTCAACACACGCTTCCTTTTTTCAATGGACGAATGATAATCGGAGTCTCTATAAAGTAGTGAAAGATATAAATGTTTGTCTTCTACAAATTTTCGAATAGAAAAATAAATGAAAAAGTCTCAAAAAACTTCATGCTCCGTGTAGCTAGTTTGTGTTCATGGCTCTAAAGAATACGGCAATTTCATGGTCAATCCACACACGTTTATGGTGGCCAATTTTATAGCTTCTTCGTCTTTAACTACACTTAACTAGGTAATCAATATGCAATATGTTCATGCCAAAGCGAGTTTCAAATTGCAACAAAAATTGGCTTAATAAGATCAACTTTCAAGCATATGACTGAACATGAATTTTTGTCTTCTAGACATTTCATTTGAAAAGCAATCAAGATATGCAAACACAATTGAATTTTGTTCTACAAACCGAAATAAACTTCATAAATTAGAAGGAAATAAAGATAATATATTAAGTTATTATATAAGCAAATGGGAACGTATGGAGTAAGAAAGATATAGAAAATTATTAAAAACAAAGGTAAAAAAGGTGCATAAAATTAATAAACTATAAATTGATTGTTATTGTGAAAGAGTTGATGGGGGTGCTTAACGAGAGAGATATTAACATTTCATTTACTGCACCAAATGAAACAAAAAGGATATTGAATTATAGTTATTTAGGAATTGAATAAGAGAAATTTACATGTTAACCATTAAAATAGATACATATTACACAAATACCGCTTATATAACATGTGACATTACTATAGGGTTTGTCGCATTTGAGAGATGCGCTATAGTTACGGTGGGAAAAACATGAATCGTAGCTTGTACATGCGATTTTCTTGTAATTTTTTATGTCCTATATTTTAGATGCGATTTAGTATTAGCATTTATATAATTAATTTCATATAATTCATATTTATATAAATTTTTAATCGGTAAACATGTGATACACTTATGCTTCGTTGACTTAAGGGGAATTGGGAATTGATTCTTATTACTTATTACAGCGTTTACTTAGTTTTTTGTCTCCGAACCATAATTCCTTAAGAATCCCTAGTACGTGAAATCAAATAATAGAAATTCATTCAATCAACCAAAGAATCACGATTCCTTATAATATTTTTTTTCTAAAAATAACCTCATATCAATTTAACGATGACTATTACCACCATCGCCATCGCCATTGCCATTGCCATCGCCATCGCTACTACCACTTGCCACAATTACTACCATCGCCACTACTACAAACCACTGACCACCATTACTTACCATCACTACCACTATCACCACCAAGCACCACTATCACCACCACTATTACTACTATCACCACCACTATTACTACTATCATCACCACCAACATCGCTACCCTACCATCAAGTTACTGCTGCTACCACCATTTCCCATTATCACCATTGTTGTCGTCATCACCACTGTCATCTACTACCGTTATTGCCATCACCACCACCTCTGCACCCCCCCACCCCCTCTTCAAGCTGTTACCGCTACTGTTATTGACCATTACCATCATCACTGATCACAACCGCAATTAACCATTACCATCACCTCTACCCCCGCAGTCGATTTCCACCACTATCACTTATTACTTTAAAATTACTTGAGAAAGAAAATGAATTAACGGTACTTTAGTCATTAAAGTTCTATTATGTATCTATTCTTAAGTTGTTTATTAATCCAACTAAGCAAAGTAATAAGTATCACACCCTTATTACATTCCTTAAGAATTCCAATTACATTCTTTTCTCGTTTTATTCAGTAAAGTGAACGGGCTGTTAATTAAACAGATATGTAACAGTTATTACATGTTTATTGCTTTGTCTAGCTTACATAATAATGGATAACGGATAAGAAATAAATAAAAATAAATTTTCTAATATACTCTTAAGATCCCACTCTTCTCCACTTTTCATAACAAAACTATTTTTGGTTCATCTTTTTTTCAATTTTATTAATACTTTTTTATATCTACTTGAATCATGCGTTTGGCAAGAGTAAGATACCAAAACAATAAAAATATTATTTCATATATACCCCTCTTTTGTGATTAATTACCAAAAAAAACTCAACAAAATTGAATTTATCTATCATTTACTTTATTCATATTTACAAAATTATCAATTAAAATAATCATTTCTAATGCATAAAATATATTTCTTCAAATCTTTTTTCTTAAAAGTATGCAAAATTTCATTTCTTAATTCCAAACTCTAATAACCACCTTTATCATAATTGTAAAACACAAACAAATAAGATATAGATAAGAAAGTTTTCAAATAGATACGGATTAGATATATAATAAATAAAGATAAAATACATACAAGAAAAAGACAATATAAATAAGATCTAAATATAGATTCAACATAATTTACGAGGATAAGGTATTTCACAGTAGAAATATAAAAAATTGATGAAGGGGTCGAATCTCATGATTCAAACATTCTTACCAACCGATTTGGCTCCATCTCATAAGTAGCATGAATAATATGAAACACGACCACTTATATGAAGGTGTATAAATAAGATTGCCATGTAATTAGGAAGATTTTTTCATAACAAAATATTTGTATTCTCTATCGTTGCTCAGATATATAAATGGACCATTGAATATCAATTCATAAGTTTTTTTTCTTTGTCAAGATTAACATTTCACGAGTTGAAGAGATGAATTGTTATTTAATATTTTGGACAATAACAATTCATCAAGAATAAAGTGAACACTGTAATAGTAATTTTACGTGGAATAAATGAAGAATGTAATAAACATTCCCCTAAGTGAACATGTAGCAATGTTACTTGTGGATGACAATTGCAACTATTATAGTTACAATTTTAAATTGTGTATGTAAGATGGGAATGCAATAGCAATAGGTATCTAAAATTCAAGTACAATTTTATGTGGAATAAAATAGATATTTCCCTAGTAAACATGTAATAATGTTAGTTGTGGGTAACAATCGTAATTATTGTATTGTATGATGGGAATGCTACAGACATCAAGGAGAGAGAAAACCAAATGGAGGGTGTCGTTTCTCAATTTTTGCCGATAGTTGATTGAGGTCTGTATGTATTAGGCCTGCAAAATAACACACAGTGAGAAGACACCGGAGGGTTGTTTAATGCGGCTACTTCGATGCTTAAGTTAATAGTGGGCTCTTATGAATGTAGAATATGTGTGGGTAATACATAGGCTTAGAATGCAGAGTGTATAGAGAGGGTTATTGTTGGGTTATAGCGTGGTATTTATAGCGAAGTAGAGACAACGGTTAGGGATTAGTTAAGGAGAGAGATCTTCTCTCGAAAGTATAGAAAGTGGAGTTGTTATACCTGATGTATCCTTAATATTCAAGATGTGGCCATTTTATCCTTATCTTGTGGATCATGGTTGTTGTAGTGCTTCATGGGCTTGAGTGGTTCAAGCCTAAGCTTGAGGCCTACAGAGGTAAGCCTAGGATAGCGAGGCTTGGTGGATTTGGTCAGGCCTTAGGGGCCCATGCCTAAAGTACCCTGTTAACAAGGAAAACATGGGTCCCTTAAGCGTGACCGATCCAACTCCGGTAAGTTCAATCGGATGTTGTGGGTGCTAATGTGATAAGATTATGGATCCGGCGTAATGGACAATCCGAGGTGGCGAGGTTCGAGGTAAGAAGGCCTGAAGTGGGAAGTCATTCAAAGCGATAGATCACTAGTCCAAAAACGTCCGAAGCTAAGTGAGTAGGGGTGGTCAGGTGCTCTTATATTACAGACTGGCCTGTTAGAACAAGGCGTAATAGGGGCCAAACAAACGTAGATGCGTCATGTCTTAGTAATGTCAACCAGATGGAGGTCGGATGGGTCTTGAAGAAACTTCCTGTTGAAGGAACTTTCTCTTTTTTTTTTTTAAATGCAACTTTTTCCCGCTTGTGTTCTGTACATTAAATGCGACATGACAGGTGTAATACTACAGCAGTCTAGTGTATAGCTACATGCCTTCTGCCATTTAAAGGTAACCATCTAATGGAAATGCTTTCCATGTGTTTGCTAAGCAGTGTTCCAAGAGATTCATGCTTATATGTATCCCTATAACCGCCTATATGGCTTCCTAGGTGGTTTCCTTATAAATAAGACGATCATAAGGAGAGATCGCTTTTCTGCAATATTTTCGCTCAATTGTTGTAATTTTTGCATTCGCATTCCAAACTTCAAGCCTTTTTCAAAAGGTTTGAGTAATTCGATCATGTTGACTAATAGAGGTGAGGCTAGCTATTCTTCGCCATTACTTACTTCTAACTTCGGCTCTACAAGGATTAATCCCCTTTAAGCATAGGAGGATGAGGTCTCATCATTAGCACAACTCAACCAACCTACGAAGATAGCCATGGAAGCATTGGATAAGGCCAAAATTATCAGTGCTATCCTTAGGGGCGTATATGCAGACGTTCTCTTACCCCCTGTAAAGGACTTATTCAATGCTTCTAGTACAGGTAAGGGGCCTAACGGTAGTGTAAGCAGAAGTAGGCAATTTACCCCCAGTTGGGTCCTCAGTAACTTTCTTATGGGAGTAATTCCTGGATAGCATATTAGGTTGCTAAGAAGGGATGAATGTGTAGCCCTACTATTAGCGAGGTGCTTCGTAATCTTTGAGAAGTGCTTAGAGTTTGGGTAGCGCTTCCCTCCAAGTCATTTTAAGAAGGAGTTCTCTAACTACCACTATTACAGTTTGTCATAGGTCCTTCCTAATGGGTGAAAGTTATTGAAGGCTTTCTAGGTGCTCTATGAATACTTGGTGATAAAGGTTATTCTCGAGCTCTTTTGTCACTTCTACGTACGGAAAAGCGTTAGGGAGTAGCTTCACCTCTAATCGCGCTTATGGACTTGATCAAAGGTTGGCAGGATGACTATGTGGTGGTGGAACTACCCGAAGAGGCCGATTTTTGGACTTAGTAGACTAAGATGGTCTGTATCAAAGGTGAGTAGAGGCTCAATCCCAGCAACACTGAGGCCATCTAGTAGATCTTAACCTTCATGGCGTTGAGAGGTGGCCAAGAGATCAATGCTGCAAAGATTGTGGAGAGGTATTTATGGCGCCCAAACTTCGAACTCCGACCTCCTCTCCAACATGAAGAAGGTTATGGTGGAGAAGTAGGCTGAAGATATAGGTTCGTTCCTACGCACTTGTTAGTTGTGCTAGTGTCGAGGTACTTAGTCCAATGCTTGTAAAATGGGAGGACCTCCTTGGTTGTGCTGGTCATGGCGATGTTTTGCTAATGGTAGTACTAGTTTCTTTGGACTTGTCCTTGTTTTCTTTTTCTAACTTTAGATCGGCATTCTTGCAAGCAAAAATTTAGCCTCGAGGATGCCTCGTTTATCTATAGACAACCTGAAGAGCCAGTGCCAAGCCTGAACCAAAGCAAACCGACCAACGGGAAAGGCAGTAAGACCGAAGCTTGGGCTTGGTGAGACCAGTAAGGCATGGCTGAAGTCTATACTATAGGGGATTCCCGTTGGCATTTGCAATAAGCTCGTGGACATAGGGCCTTTGGGCATGGCTTTGCTTGCTCTTGCCTTCATCCATCCGTTTGAGCCCATCATCATTGGTGATGAAGGCGTCAAAGTGGAGGGGCCCAACGTATAAGTGCTTTCTCCTCTAAGGGCAACGAAGGGGGCCACCCCTCTTCTAGTTACAAGCTAGAAGCGTAGGCCTCCCGAAACGTCCAGGGAGCCAAGTGCAGGGGAAAAGAAGCAAAGGTCCTTGGCGAGGGATCCTTTGGCCAAAGGGAAGTGGAATGAGTAGCCCTTGGTTCATCCCTACCAAAGTGTCAATGACGTGGGAGACAAGTTTTTAGATGTCCTCAACAATTTTAAGAATATGGGGCTAAGGCCGAACTCATTCCAAGAAGTGCCATATATTTCCCAGGATGAGGCACTAAAGAAGGGGGCCCTTGAGTTGGAAATGAAGAGGGCTCGGAGGGAGATCCTAAGCCTGAAGTAGGAGGTCTGTGCTGGCAATCTGATACCGTGGTACTAAACCCTCAACTATCAAGCTTCAATGAAGTCTTATACCCTTAGTGATTGGGCTGTCCTGGAGAGGATCGCCTAAGAAGGTAGGGATAACCCTATATAGACTACAGACCACTCAAGTATGATGATGCAGTAGGTAGGTCTTAGTTGTTCTTATGCTAGTGGTGTTGTACTTCAGTGTCTTTTATTAATTATGGGTTTCATTTCCATCTTGCAGTACCATGGCCAAGTGTTGCTTCAACCGAGCAAGTCTGATGCTACCTACAAAGAAGTAATAAGTTTGTGGGGAAAGTTGCATTAGCAAAAGAAGTGCTTGCTAGAGGTAAAGGCTTTTAGTGAGAGGTACTTGAGAAAATTTGCTCAAGCTAATAGGCACCTATACTGCTCTATTATGCAGGTGGCTGGGCTTCAGGTAAGACTTAAGGATGTAAAGCAGGAGAGGGATAGAGTTGAGAAGGTAGCCTAGAAGGTCGATGACCTAAAGGCTCAGTTGGGGAACAAGCAAAAGACAAAGGCTCATCTCTCTTAGAGGCTGGACAAAGAGGACGAAGCTATGGCCCGACTCGAAAGGGAAAATGTCAAGCTAAAGGCTTCTATAGCCAAGCTACAAATTGAGTTGGCAATGAAGGCATCCAAGTGCGAGGGCGTTAGGGCCACCTCGTTGGAGTTAGTCGATTTGAGAGTCGGTTTAGAGTGGCAGGTCGGGGAGCTATAGGATAGAGTTTCAGAGATGGAAGAGATCATCTCCAAGATGGACAGTGGGGAGGTCCTTAGCAATGCTACTGCTAAGAAGGCGGCCGCCTACTATCGGAAGACTGAGGAGTGGCTAGAAGAGTTAGAGGACCTGTTCACTAATTCTGCCCACTATACTCAAAGGGAAGTTCTCTCTCATTATTCAGACCTGGACTTGAGCTTCCTGGACTTTTTAGATTCCTTGACGTCTAATAATAAGAGGGAAGCCCTGACATAAGAGAACGAGTCTACCTAGGCGACTGATAATGATGCAAGCGTACCCTTTGTTGCTGGGATAAAGTAAGGCACTTTGACATCTGCTTCTACTCTAACTACCCAACATGAGGCCATCCCAGAAGCTATCCTTAGGGAAGATATATTTGTAGAAGATCCTTCTATTGCTTCTAGTTCACATCCCTTAAGCGCCACTCCAACTTAGGGCTTACCATCTGAAGTGCCTGTAGATCAGCACTCCAAACAGATAGATGCTTTGGATTTTTCCAAATTACCAGAGTTAGCTAATCCTAGGAGATAGCAAGGTTCTATTTTCTTTCTTTCTTTTTTTTTTTTGAAATTAATGTAATTAGGGCAGGGATGCCAGCCTTTACTCTCTAATTAAATAATCGTGGAATAAATAGATGAATGTTTTCCAAACATCTTCTTTTGATCTTTGTTCATCTTTGAATGTATTTACTAGAGAATCTGTTTAAAGGAAGTTGACCCTTATTGAGGTCCTATTGGGGGAGTTCCTCTACACAGGGGGTGTTTTCCCTTACCGAGGATACTTAATGAGGGGCCAGGTTGGTAGTGTTTCAACCTGCCCACAATAAGGGAGTTCTTTCGTGCAAAGGGGTGTTTCCCCTTGCCGAGGTTACTTTAAGAGGGGTTGAGTCAATGGTGTTCCAACCTGCCTAGTGCGTAGGAGTTCCTCTATGCAAGGGGTATTTCCCCTTATCGAAGTTTAGGGTCAGGTCGGTGGTGGTCCAACCTGCTCGGTGTATAGGGAGTTCCTCTATGCAAAGGGTGTTTCCCCTTGCCGAGGTTACCCTAAGGGGGATTGGATCGATGGTTTTCTGACCTGCCCAGGTTGACTATCCATGTCTCTTTGAAGGCTTGTAAGGCGAAAGAAATAATGGGAGAGAGAAAGAGAAGTAGGTAATTGATTGAGTTCTTTTATTTCGACACAATTGAAAGAAAAACTGTACATAATGAAATTCTAATCAAAATAGAGACGTAGATTATTGGCATTCTACGTGCGTAGGATGAGCTTGCTATCCAATCTTTCTAGCCTATATGCTTTGCTGCCCAATCTCTCCCTTACCTTGACTAGGTCTTCCCAATTGGGGGCCAGTTTACCTTGCCCTTCGTGTGAACCTATGGCTTTTAATTTTCAATACACTAGGTCATTGACCTTGAACTCCTTGTGTTAGACCTTTTGATCATAATATCGGGTGGCCTGATGTTGATAAGCAATCACCCTAACAGCAACGAGGTCTCTGATTTCTTCGATGGTATCAACACTCACTTATAGTAATGAGTCGTTAATGGCAATGTTGAAGCTCCGAGTCCAAATGTTCAGGAGCTTAAGCTCGATTGGGAGGACTGCTTCCAACCTAAAAGCAAGGTGGAAGGAGGTTTCGCCCATAAAGGTACAGTAAGTAGTCCTGTACCCCCATAGGATATTGGGCAATTCGTCTATCTAAGCGCCTTAAGATCAGTCCATATGCTTCTTCAAGCTATCCAAAATGACCTAATTGGTTGCCTTAACCTGACTGTTTAATTGGGGGTAGGCAACCGAGGTGAAATATGGGGCAATGTTATGCTTGGTGCAGAATTCCCTGAACTCGGGGTTGTCGAATTGTTAGCCGTTGTCTATGATTAGTGTGTAGGGGACTCCAAACCAAGAGAGAATGTTGTTTCTAATGAAGGACTCTACAATCCTCTTCATGATTTTAGCTACTACTTCAGCCTTCATCTACTTCATAAAGTAATCTAAGGTAACAATTATGAATTGTCGTCCTCTTGATGCTTTCGGGAAGGCATCGAAGATATCGATCCCCCACTGTGTAAATAGCCATGGGCTTGTCAGGGGTTAGAGGGCGGTACTGGGCGCGTGACTGATTGGGGCATGCTTTTGGCACTGCGGGCACTTCTAGTTATGGCCTTTGTATCTTATCTTATGATGGGCTAATAATATCTGAGCCATAACTCCTGAAGGTAGAGGGCTTAGGATTGAATATGATTGCTGCATACTCTAGCGTACAGCTCTTCCATGACGCATAGCCCTTCCCATTCTTAGAGACACCAGAGCAAGGGGAAGCTAACTCCCCTATGATATAAGACACCATTGATTAGCATGTAATTGGTAGTATGGTACTAAAGCTTCTTTGACTCCCTCCTTTCCTCTGGTAATATACCCTGCTCCAAGTAATTCCGGATGGGATCCATCTAGCTTGGCTTAGGTGCCACCACGGTCAATTCTAGAATTTTAGCCAAGCTCAAAGATATGTTTTTTTTTCGGTAAGTACTCTATGAAGATCTTGCTGTCCTCTATCTTAAGCATCCGTATGCTAGTGGAGGCCAACTTGGATAGCCAGTTTGCAACAGAATTTTCCAATCGAGGGATCTTCATGATGTCCTAAGAAGGGAACTTCGCTGGGAGACTCTTCACTTTCTCAAGGTACCTTGCCATAGTGTCGTCTCTGGCTTCATATTCACCTCGGACCTATTAGAAGACTAACATGGAGTCCGAGCAAAATTGCAATTGCTCCACATTGATCCCTTTAGCTAGTTTGAGACCAGCGATGAATGCCTCGTATTCGGAATCATTATTATTGGAATCAAATTTGAACTTGATGGCGTAATTGATGGTGACCTAATGTGGGCTGGTTAAAACTAAGCCTATGCCTCTACCCTCCGAGGTGGAGGAGCAGTTGATGTGGAGAGTCCTCATTGGTTTGTCATCTCTAAATGGTGCTTCATCTTCTCTTGTGTACTTTGCCATAAAGTTGGCTAGCACCTATGCCTTGTAGGCCATTTATGGTTGGTAATAGATTCCGTACGCACTCAACTCCATTGCGTACTTCATCATCTATCTAAATGCATCAAGTTTCTATAGCATGGTGCGCGGTGGTTGATCCTTAAGTACGATCACCTGGTATACCTGGAAGTAAGGCCTTAGTCATCAGACAGTGATGACGACAATTAGCGCGAATTTTTCTACCTGAGTGAACCTGACCTCAGGCCCATGCAGTATATGCCTGACATAATACTAGCCTGTGTTCTCTTCCTTTTGCTCTAATTAACACATAGGAGAGTGCCCAGTTGCTTATGACTAGGTATAAAAATAGGTCTTCCCTTTAGATAAGTTTGGAGAGGACCAGTGGATGAGCAAGGAAGTCTTAAAGCTATTGGAAGGCTGTAGTACACTTAGGAGTCAATTTAAAACACTTTAGATTTTTGAGGATTTTAAAGAGTTCAGTGCATCGTTTAGCGCTCTTCAAGATGAATCTGCTTAGGGTAGCTACCATACTAGTGAGCTTCTATACGTCTTGAACTAAGGTTGGAGGCTTCATTCCCCTAATAGATGTAATCTTCTTGGGGTTGGCCTTGATGCCTCTCTGTATGACCAAAAAACTGAGGAACTTGCCAGAGTCGATACCGAAGATGCGCTTTTGGGGGCTTAGCTTCATGTCATGCGTACGCATTTGATTAAAGGCTTTTTGGAGATCCTTGACATGATCGACTAGCTTCTGGCCCTTGATGATCATGTCATCAATGTACACCCTCATGTTACGCCTGATCTAGGGCTTCAATAACTTCGTCACCATTCGCTAATACGTAGCCCCAGCATTTTTTTAACCCGAATGGCATCACGGTATAATAATAAGTTCTGTAATTGGTGACGAAGGAGATATGGACTTCATCCTTCAAGTCCATTTTGATTTAGTTGTACCTCGAGAAGGCATTCATAAAGCTTAGCAAAGTGTGTCCTAACGTAAAATCGATAAGCTAGTTGATCTTAGGGAAGGGGAAACAATCTTTAGGGTAGGCTTTGTTGAGGCCAGTATAATTGACACAAATACGCCATTTCTCATTCTTCTTCTTAACTGGTACTACGTTGGCCAACCAGATTAAGTACTTTTCCTCCCTTACAAAGTCAATTTTAAGTAGTTTCTATACTTCTTCCTTGATTGTAGCCTGCCGTTTTAGGGCAAAATGCCATTATTTTTGTTTAACAAGCCATGCTGTAGTGTTAATGTTGAGGTTGTAGATCACTAGGTAAGGGGAAATTCCAAGCATATCTGATATTGACTAGGTAAAACTATCTAAATTTGCCCACAAGAGGGCAATGATTTCATCCTTCACTTCAATTGGGGTCTCAATCCTGACTTTTGTGGTTTGGTCAGATGAGGCGCTGATCTGGACATCTTTTGTTTTTTCTTTGAGCTCACCCCTCTCAACCGACTTCTCCTACGGGCCTATTTCTAGGGCGAAGATGCTATCGCCTTTAGCTGCCTTGACATATAGCTTTAGTAAGAGCTTTTGATCACACCTGCATACTTTTACCCCGGTTGACATCAGGAATTTAGCCTTCAAATGTAGGGAGGATGTGATCATCCCAAATGCATTTAGGCTTTGTCTTCCTAAGAGCGCATTATAAGGGAAGGTATAATCAATCACAATGAACTCTATGGGTCGTTGTATCACATGGTCATCATCGCTAAGTTCCATATGTAGTGTGATAATGCCCTTGGCTTGGACTGTGTTGCCGTTGAAGCTGATGAGATTGTGGTGGTACAGCTTCATCTTTATTGGTAGCTTCTTCCTTATCTTATCATATGTATGGAAGAAGAGTATATTGGTGGAACTACTAGTATTTATCACAATCTTTAAAACCTTAAATTTTGAGATCCTTGCTCCAATCACGAGGGTATCTTAATGGGAAGTATCAACCCCTTCATGGTCGGTGTTGGAGAAGGAGATGGAAGTGTCTAACTTCTGTCTCTTCTCCCTTACTACCAACACCTCTGATGGGGTATTAACCGAGCTGCTTGTACTTTGTTAGCTCCTAGGGTGTAACCCCCCCATGATTACATTTATGATGCCATTGGGGGCACAATTGTTACGGTGGTCGTTATTTTACTTTGCACAAGTATCCTTAGTCTATCACCTTTGAAGTACCCTATCTCTATCATTGTTCAAGCAGTTGTCCCTCCTCTAATGGTCTACATATTCGTTGAAGAGGCTATGCTGAATGGCATATTTAATGGCGTTCTTTAACTGGAAGCACTCTATGGTGGTGTGGTCGTAGTCATCATGGAACTAATAGTATTTGTTAGAGTTCCAATGGCTAGGGTTCCTCTGCATTTTATGCTACCTCTTGAGTAAGTTTCAATACTTCACTTCGAAATAGACTTGGGCAATTGGCCTATTCAAGGGCATATATTGGGTAAGATGGGGGACGGGAGTGGGTTACGTTTAGCCCAGTGCTTCTTCTTCCTTGAGTTCTCCCCATCTAATTTGTTTGATAACCTATTGCCGAGGCGATCCTTTATGAACAATTTCTCCTTGTCTTACTTTTTGCCCGACCTCTCTTGATCGACGTCATGCTTGGCGTGAATGTTGTCTTCTTAGTTGATATACTTTTGGGCTTTGTTCCAAAAGTTGGCTAGGGTCTTTGGCTTACTCTTCGTAAGTGATCAAAAGAAATCTCCTAAGGGTCTGATGCTGAGCTATGCGGCATGAACAGCGACTCTCTTATTTAGCTAAGGGATCTTAACTATAGTGTTATTGAACCAAGTCACATAATTGCGCAAGGACTCACCTTCACCTTGCCTTACTAGGTATAAGGATGATGTATCCTTGGATGAGGGCTTATTAGCCTAGAAATAGAGGCTAAACTTCTTAGTTAGCTCATTGAAGGAGTTGATTGAATTGTTGGGGAGGTAGTTAAACCATGTCTATACTACCTTTCTTAACGTACTTGGGAAGGCCTTGCACATTATAGCATCCCTATGATTGTGAAGGTTCATGAGGGTGTGGAAGTGGAGAAGATGGTCGTTGAGGTCATCCGTACCATCGTACTGGTCCAAGGACGAAAGTTTGCCATTAGGGGGCAACATTTTGTCATAAATACCCCTAGTGAAGAGGGTCTTATTATTGGCAACTAGCTCAGCGTTGCCAGTAAGCTTACTCCCTTACTGCTCGAAAAGCCACCTTACCATTGCATAGAGCTTGTTTAGGTCGACATTGTTTGTCGGGTGAGCTCGTCGTACAGTTGAATGAGCCTAGACTCCCTGTAAATTGGCTTCTTGCTCGTTGCTAGCTAGAGTTTGGTTGTAGGTAACCGTAGACCTTGCTAGCTGCTAATGCAACGGTGGATTAGGTTGTTGATCCCTTCCATTTTGCTGCTGCTGCTAGATGTTATCACACCCAGTGTAGGCATTTAAAGCTTTGGGGTTGTGAGTTTATACGTTGTGGCACTCCACTTCGTCCAAGTGAGCACGGAGCTCCCTGTTCTACTCAGCCAGGCGCTCCATGCACTCTTCCAGCATAGCTCTTAATAGGGGTTGGCTACCCCTAGGTTGGTTGTTTACCAACTATTGATTTCCTTTCTTGTCATGTCAAGATATGATGTCAGAAGGCTTGATGTGGGTTATATGTTTGGTGTATTTAAGATTTCGGATGTAGGAATTCTGTTTCCCACAAATGGCGCCAAATGCCATTTCTTAGTTTTTGTTGGTAGTCGATTGAGGTATGTATGTGTTGGGCTTGTAAAATAACATACAGTAAGGGGACGCTAGGAGGTTATCCGACATGACCACTTCGATGCTTAAGTTAGTAGTAGGCTCTTGTAAGTGTAAAATACGCGTGGATAATATGCAGGCTTAGAATATAGAGTGTATAGAGAGGGTTACTGTTGGACAATGGCTTAGTATTTATAGTAGAGTAGAGCTGGCAGTTGGAGATCAGTTGGGGAGAGAGATCTTCTCCCAAAAGTGTGGAAAGTAGAGCTATCATGCTCGACGTATTCCTAATATTCAGGATGTAGCTATTTTATCCTTATCTTGTGGATCATTAATATGAATCCAAGGAGACCAAGGATAAATAAGGTCAATTGGTAAGGGTGGTGGGTCCGATCCTGTCGAAGGATCGAAAGATATTAGGGGCTCGTAGATCTTGTGTTGGTAGGGCATAAGATGTCTCTTTAATGGCAAGTGCTTCTACCTCTTCAAGCTCAGCTAGCTCGGACATCATGATCTCCTCATCAATTGTAATCAGCATTACCCCTGCTTCCTCATAATTCGGCTCTTCCTCCTCTTTCCATCTATAAAACTCAACTCTTTCCAATAGGAGAGTCCCAAGGGTAAACATGACATATCCCTTGCATATGTATCCATCACCTAAACTTTGATAAACTCTAATCCACATTTGATAATAGCTCACAAGTGCAATGCTACAATTGCTCATATCAGTGCCATGTAAACTTGTTAGATGACTTGGATGCAATATTCCAATATGAGGAAGACAAACATAATAATTCCTAGAGCTACCATTTGTGGCATTTATGGTGGGTAATGGGACCACTTCCAGAACATGGGGGTTTTACTGTAGTTTAAGTCAGTCTACCTCGACTCTTCCGTTCTTCTCCCCAACAACCTTCATCTCCCCTTCTCTTACTTCCTTTCCTTGGTTTTCTTTCTCACTAGCTTTCTTTATTCGAGTAATCCCTTGCTACCTCATTTCTTCTCTAAGCTCTTCAAGCTAAACAAGTATAACTTCTAATTGTTCCTACATATCATAATAGTCAGCATCAAGGCTAGACTCTATTCTTAAGGCTAGTCGGATGGCTTCATTTAAGGTTATTACTCCCGAAGGGTCAACAAGTCGGGCAATCTCCGATCTCAGCCCTCTCATAAATCGCGAGATAGTACATGAAAAAGATTCATACGATTCACATTGCTATAAGAGCGCTTTATATTCCTAGGCAAATTCTTAGACACTCATTCGTCCCTACCTCAAGGTATACAGCTCCTCATGCAACTCATTTTGATATGATACAGGTACAAATTTCTCTCTCATGGCAGGTCTCATTGAGTTCCATGGAGAACTCACTTCTTTAAGGATCCTTCACCTTAATTCATTCTTTTACCAAGTCTTGGCAAGACCTTGAAGTTGATCCTCTATGATATATTCCTTATCGCATTTAGGACATGGGTACTTTTCAAAAACTTTGTTGACTTGAAATTTCCAATCCAAGTATTTGTTTGGGGATCCATAGCCATCAAACATGGGTATTCTCAATCTTATATCTTCATAGTTATAACCATATCATGCTTGGTTGTCATAAGTCAAGAAGTTATCACTTTAGCAGACTAGCTCAGCTTGCAAGAAATCTAGTCAGCAATGATGAACTATCCAACACTTGGTGATTCAATATGACAACTTGGAGGCTTACGTAACTCGGATCTAGAATTAGCTCAATTGTTTGGTTAAAGCGAGTTGGATGCTTACATAACTCGGTAGTTGAATAGGTATACAACTTAGCTCAGTAACCTTAGGGGGATGATAGTACGGTACTTCGCTTTACTTCAGTACTTCGGATTGAAATAGCTCAGAAGCTCAGCAAAGTTCAAATCCGGCACAACTATTCTTAGCAAATCAACTTGGCAAACACAACAGTACTTTCTCAGCCACTATCGCAATACCAAAATAGGATAACACATTGAACACTTGAAGAAGTCATATCTCGGCAACAATCCAAAGTGGAATTCCCAACCTTTTCTTTAATATATATATATACTCAATATGGGACTTATGATGTTAAGAAATTGCAACCTAAATTTTCACTAACCCACCCGAAAGAAGTTCAATTGAAACTAAACTTATATGCAGCAAACAAATCCTCGATATCTTAAACAAACCCAATAAGTAAACACTTCCTCAAACATAGTATAGAATAGAAGCAATGACAAACTCTCGGCCCTATTGATACGCTGAAAAGGTGTTTAGAAAAAATGATCGCAATACCAGTAAGTATACTGGATCGTATCAAGTAGTATAATGTTGAAAACAAGTGTCGATCCCACAAGGACTTAAGTAGAGTACTCAACTTGTGCTAGCTTTAGTTAATATTTAGGTAAATCAAAAATAGTTTTTTATACTAAAATTAAACTAATTTAACTCAATTACAATGAGATCAAAAGATGATTTGAAAAATTTATCAATGGAAAAGTGATGGGAAATCGAGATTCCACCATAGAGATACTAATCAAGTTGCCATTGAGTTATATAGAGTAATATATGTATGGTTATTTCATTGAGATTATAATTCCTTAAATTAAGGATTCGACCTCTAATATAATCAGTCTGCTTCCGCTTTCTAATCAATAGTGGATTCTAGAGTATTATCATACATTTTCCAATGATATGATAATCTAATATCTTCAACCCAATTATCCTAATTCCTTAGTGATTAATTAGTTTTAGATATTGCATTAATCTCCCAATAATCTCTGATTAAACAATTAGACACTGCTTCTGCATTTATCTGAATTCTTTAATCAAGAACTCCTAATGAATTTACAAACACTCCCATGTTTATAACCTTTAACAATCATAACTTAGACAAGTCATAATTGAAATAGAAAGAGTTGCAATCTGAAATAAGCCATATTTATATTACTCTTATAACATAATTACCACAATCATTTTAACAATCTGGGGTTTATCTCATTCCCATCTAATTAATTAGTTAGCCATGGAATTCATAGCATCAACATAATTGTGTATGAAGGAATTCATGATTCAATATAATTACAATGGCAACACAATTCTCTATGATAAACAAGAAATGCAAACGATCTCACCGATTCCTTATATAGATGAAAATTCTGGTTTGTGCGCACTTTTCTCAAGAAATTCCAAGAGCTAAACTCTCAATTGAAATCCATGCAACGTTTTTCAATTTCCCATCAATCTCTCAATGTAATCTCTCCAATTATATTAAACCCTAACTTCTCAATATCCAAGCAAAGTAATTAAAGGAAAAGTATCAAAAATCAGAACTTTCCCTCTGTTTCTCTCTCTTCTTTTCTATATATATATATCCATGAAAAATACAATAAAAATTCTTTCTTTTCGTGCACCCCAAGTGTACCACGGTCGTATGTAAAGCCGTGGTTATCCCACCACCACGGCCGTGGTTCAAGGTCATAAGCTCCATTGATCGTCTCATTTCCATTGCTATTCATTAGCTGTTTTAGCCACAGTCGTGGATCCTCCCTTGCTTGTAGAAAGTCCTCATCCTCTGAGTTTTCATGCTCGAAATGCAGTCTTTCCAACTCCTTTTCTCCCATTTGTACTGAATTGAACCTAAGGCAAATATATTAACTAGTTAAGTGTCAATTCTTTCAATTAAGCACATAAATCTTTAGGATATCGCTAAATTGCCACTAATAAAACAGGGGTTAAATTAGCTTTATTAAATATCCCCACACTTGAACTTTTGCTTGTCCTCAAGCAAATAGACTTTCTCATAATTTAAGACTTGCATTTCTGGTGCCTACTACTCTAACTATACTGTAGACATGTAACTAGATTACTTTAGTTATAATTGAGTAATTAATCTAGAAAGAGTAGACTTTTAATTCTATTGTTTAACCCCAGAATTCTTAGTTCAAAAGTAAATGCTCAGTCAAGTGAAGAAGAAAACTTATTTAAACTTCATTAGCAACGAACAAGTATATGATCTCTCAAATTACCTATCTAAACAAGTTAACACAAAGTGAAAGCAGAAGGTATCCACTCTTTCCCTAGATTTATCTATTTTTATTTTATTTCAAGTATATATATATATACTTGATTATTTTATTTTATTTTATCTATTTTTTTTCCACCCTTCTCGTTATAGTGAGTTTACTGAGTCGGTACATCCCGAGCTCATCACTTAAGTGACCAAGTTTTAAAGGGACCCCTACGAACTCTCACTCACTCTAACATTCAAGATTGGATACTCTTAACTCACTTACCTGAGTCATTGGAGTAAGGGTTTTACTTTCACTTTTCCATGTTACCTTACATTATCTACCTCTTTCACTAAGTGTTAGAATACTCTCAAGGTAACTCAAAGGAAAATACACAAGCTCAATCCACCAAGAAGTATACCTACTTATTCTGCACTCAAAGACTCGACCTACTCTTAAATTCCAAATTCAAAAGCTAAACAAAAGGTAAATTTGTGCCTTAAAGATTCTATCACTTAATTATCACTAAGTAAACTAGTCACAATAGTAAGTGAGTAAGGCACCTCTTCAAATTCAAACCTCCCCCACCCCCCTCTTTTTTTTTTTTTTGTGAAAGTCGTGCATAAATGTATCCCAAAAACAGCCATATCACTTTAAGGACAAGACAAGTTCAGTAATACATGCAACTGTAGCTCAAGAGTATTCTCAATCCTTAAGTTCTTATTCATCTTATCATGTGCACATACAACCCATACAACCTTCCCCACACTTAGTATTGGACAATGTCCCTATTGTCTATTCTGAAAATATAAGTGCGGAAAGTGAACATTAAACATGCATTGGAGTAACGAAACTTCCCTAGAAAGGAGTACATTAGAATAGCTAACAATTGATAGCATACTTTCCAAAGTTAATTGCACCAAAATCTTTGCGGTTCGAAAATGCAGAAATACAATGACTAATCCTCATCATCATACTCCTCCTCATCACTATAGTCAGTGTCCTCCTTGTCTCTAGAATCCTCCTCTTCAAAAGATGAGCTCTCTTCTACAATTTCTGGTGTAGGTTCTGCTGCTCTCTCTGTTCTGATTATAGTAGACCTTCTGGGTGTGATTTTCATCCGACAACCTCCAGTGGATGAGCTAGGAATAATGGCAATGGGAAGATCTTCAGGAGGAGGTTGATCTTCAGTAGGCGGTGGTGGTGGAGGAACAATGTCTTCATCAGAACTACTCTCGCAGGGGGGGGGGGGGGGGGGGCGTTGAAGCCCAAAGCATTACCCATCTTCTTGAAGCAAGTATAGACATACTTCTTCAAGCTTTTGATTTTTTTTCTTTATGCTTGTTGTTCCCTTTTAATTTCCTCAATGTATTCTTGAAATTGATCGAGAGAGGTAGAGAATCCTCTCCTTTCTTGCTGAGAAACTTCGACCCTGCTAGGACCTGATTCTTCTTCAGGAATTGGACCAAAACCCTACACTCAAAGAATCTGTTCAGGCATTAAGATAGAAGAACCCACTCTATCAGTTGGCTCTTGTCCTGGAAAGACCCCCATATTCTTCAGAATTCTTGTAATCTATGCTCCCATATAGATCCCTTTTCTTCCTTTCTCACATTGTTGTCTGATGCACTTGATTGCTACGAGTCCGACATTCAGATGTCGGCTTTGAATCATGGACCACATTTGCAAACAGTCAAATACGCTTACAATCCCTTCAGTATCTATCTTCCTACTTGTGGAGTGGGCAATTATATAGTAAAGTATCCTATGAGCAAGATTTTTCAACTCAGATCCCCGAGAGGTAGATGCATTGTAAGACCCTTTGCCAATCACATCCCAAAATCTAGCTGTTGACATTTGATCGTACCAATAATCTTTCAGTCTCCTCAAATCATCGGAAAACACATACTCCTCATTCTCATAAATTCCTAGCATCTTTATGAACTCACCAATAGACATTGTGAAGTACCTACCTCCAAACAAAAAGGACACTGAATTTTCCATTCCCATGGTCGGGTTAGCTGTGAGTTCAAATGTAGCCATAAACTCTACAACAATCTTCCGATAAATATTTTCTTTGATATCTAATAGATTTCTCCATGCCTTGTCTTGGAAGAAGGTCTCGAATTCTTGAGCGAAGCCATATCACTCTAGCACTTCCCAGTTTAAAATCGTGTTAGCTTTAATCACCTTCTCTTTCAGCACTAAGTTGTAGCGGTCTTGATGCTGCTACTTCAAGCCAAAAGGATATGGATCCTTTCACGATTGAACAGTAGGTCTTGTTGTTCTTTTATCCTTGTGTGCTCTCTTTTTAGAAGATGACTGACCTTAGTCTCTCGGCATCTGAAATGCAGCCATATAATACTCATAATTGATGTTCTAACATATTAAGATTCTAAAAAATAAATAAATAAGTAAACAAATAAAAATAAAATAAAATAAAATCATCAAACACGAGTATTTGAACAAAATAGTAAACCTTTAACCAGGCAACACAGCAGAAAATATTAACAAGCATTTTTCTCACATCACACAACAAAACCGAGGAGCTCCATACATGACACAGCCGTAGCTCATCATATAGTGCAAAGTTCGCGCCAAAAATTGTATTTTCAAAAGAAAAACGGCTAATAAAAATCCTTCCACGGCAGTGCATAAGCAAGATCTACAGACTTTATTCCGAACATGTATAAACACCGCAAAAGAAGTAAGCTTTAAAACATTAACAATAGAGACAATTGCAGATACCCATGACATGTACACGTCCCTTAAAGATTCGTCGAGAACAATAAAGGATAAGTGATTTTCTCATGCACATGTAAGAGAAATACAAGATCATTCAAAAATCAAAGTCCCCTTCATCACGAACCGAAATAATCAACTCGATCTATTCTACCCGAGACAAGAACAAGTATGGAAAAGTGCAAAAAATTGGATGAAAGTGAGAGATGTTACCTTCTTTTGCTTGAGAAGAGAATGTAGTGCAAAAAGATGAAAGCTTTTTGGAGAAAACCTTTGAGGAAAAAGGTTAAGAGAGAGAAAATGCAGAGAGGAAGAAGAGAGGAGAGAGAAGTAAATAAGAGGAAAGAGAAAGAATAAAGAAAAAAACTTCGTTCTGCATTGGGTTTTAAATACCCAGATTAGGCACGGGAAGACCCACGGTCATGCCTCGACTTGTGGTTTCTTCATCTTCTATTTTTTTTTTTAACGGTTCACCAGCCAAGGCCGTGTCCTAAGTGGTGGGCAATTTCCACGGCCGTGGGATAATCCCATAAATCCCTCTGAATGTTTTATTATTATTATTATTATTATTATTATTATTATTATTATTTATTCTTCCCTAAAACATGGGCTACCTCCCATGGAGCGCATAGTTTAGAGTCAATGGCCTGACTTTCCTTTGACTTACTTAGGATTTTCGAGATCTACAATTGTAGTCTCTTGATTAATGTCTTCCCTTACCTGGTAATGCTTAAGAAGTTGTCCATTTACCTTGAAAATACGATTGTTCTCTGCCTTCACTTCTACAGTACCATAAGGAAAAACCTTAGTGATAACAAAGGGTCCAGACTATCTTGAACGCAACTTCCCTGGAAACAACTTCAATCGAGTGTTGTACAGTAAAACCTTTTGGCTCGGTACAAATTCTCTTTGTAAGATGTTTTTGTTATGCCATCTCTTTGCTCTTTCTTTGTAAATCCTCGCATTCTCATATACTTTTTCTCTAAACTTAGCTAATTGATTCAATTGAAGTAATCTCTTTTCACCTGCAGCTTGCAAATCATAGTTCAAAAATTTTATGGCCCAATATGCCTTGTGCTTAAGCTTTATAGGTAGGTGACATGACTTACCAAAAACAATCTTGTATGGGGACATTCCAATAGGAGTTTTAAAAGCAGTCCTATAAGCCCACAATGCATCATCTAGTTTTAAAGACCAATCCTTCCTAGATGCATTGACTGTTTTCTCTAAGATTTGCTTAATCTCCCTATTAGAAACCTCTACTTACCCACAAGTTTGTGGGTGATAGGGGGTGGCAGTCCTATGGTGAACTCCATATTTTATTAACAATTTTTCGAATTGTCTATTGCAAAAGTGCGACCCCCCATCACTAATGATAGCTCTAAGTACCCCAAATCTTGAAAATATGTTCTTTTTCAAAAATCTAATGACAACTCTGGCATCATTACTTTGTAAAGCAACTGCTTCTACCCATTTTGAGAAGTAATCTATTGCCAAAAGAATATATTTATTTGAAAAAGAAGAAGGGAAGGGACCCATGAAGTCAATTCCCCACACATCAACAAGTTCAATAACAAAGATATTGTTTTGTGGTAATTCATGTCTCCTAGAAATGTTGCCAGTCCTTTGGCATTGAGCACAAGTCATAATGAAACGTCTACAATCATGAAACAATTTGGGCCAAAAAAATCCACAAGACAAAATTTTTGCTGTTGTTCTCTCTATACTAAAATGACCTCTTACTTCTTTCGAATGACAATGCTCAACGATGCTAAACTGTTCTTTTATGGTACACAACGTCTTATTACTTGGTCAGCACAACATTTAAACAAGTATGGTTCATCCCAAAAATAGTATTTTATATCATGTAAAAACTTCTTTCTCTGTTGAGATGACAAACCATAAGGCAAAAGTTTACTAACCAAGTAATTGACAATATCGACATACCAAGGCAATCCTTGGATTCCTACTATATGTAATTGTTCATCAGGAAATGTTTCATTGATAGGGAAATTTACATAAGTGGATTCTATCATAGATAAATGATCAGCCACAATATTCTCTATTCCCTTTTTATCTTTAATTTCAAGATCAAACTCTTGCAGTAGAAGAATCTAACGGATTAGTCTTGGTTTTGCATCAGCCTTAGCAAACAAATACTTAAGCGTAGCATGATCAGTATATACTATGATTTTAAAACCTATCAAATAAGGATGGAATTTGTCACATGCAAAAACAATAGCTAAAAGTTCTTTTTCCGCAGTTGCATAATTTCGTTGAGCTTCATTTAAAGTTCTACTAGCATAGTATATAACATGAAAGAACTTACCTCTCCTCTGGCCTAGAACTGCACCTATAGCAAAGTCGCTAGCATCACACATTAATTCAAACGGAAGCTCCCAATCAGGAGCCACAATCACTGGTGCTGTATTGAGCTTCTCCTTCAACAAGTTAAATGCCTGTAAACAATCATCATTGAATTCAAAAGCAGTATCTTTTTCCAATAAATTACACAGAGGTTTAGAGATTTTAGAGAAGTCCTTGATAAATCTCCTGTAGAATCCAGCATGACCAAGGAAGCTTCTAACTCCTTTCACTGAGGTGGGTGGTGGCAACTTCTCAATTACCTTCACTTTTGCCCTGTCAACTTCAATCCCTTTTTTAGATACTTTATGACCTAAGACTATCCCTTCCTTTACCATAAAATGGCATTTCTCCCAGTTCAAAATCAAATTAGTCTCCTTACATCTTTTGAGTACACAGCCTAAATTTACCAGACATGCTTCAAATGATTTACCAAAAACTGAAAAATCATCCATAAATATTTCAATGAATTTTTCTAGCATATCAGAAAAAATAGACATCATACACCTTTGAAAAGTGGCAGGTGCATTACAAAGACCAAAGGGCATTCTCCTAAAGGCAAACGTGCCATAAGGACAAGTAAATGTGGTTTTTTCTTGGTCCTCAGGTGCTATATGGATTTGATTATAACCATAATACCCATCTAAAAAACAATAGTAATCATGCCTTTCAAGTTTTTCTAACATTTTATCTAAAAAAGGAAGAGAGAAATGGTCTTTCCGTGTGGCATCATTTACTTTCCTATAGTCAATACAGACTCTCCACCCTATCACTGTTTTAGTAGGGATTAACTCATTAGATTCATTTGTCACTACAGTCATACCACCCTTTTTTGGCACTACTTGAATAGGATTAACCCACTTGCTATCAGAGATTGGAAAGATAATACCTGCATCTAGTAGTTTGAGCACTTCCTTTTTCACTACCTCTTTGAGAGTTGGGTTAAGTCGTCTCTGTGGTTGTATTGTAGGTTTGTACTTAGCTTCAAGATAGATTCGATGGGTACACATCGAAGGGCTTATTCCCTTAATATCAGCGATTGTCCATCCTATCACCTCCTTGTACTCTCTCAAGACTTCTAAGAGTTGTTGTTCTTGATCATCTGTTAAAAAAGCAGAAATGATTATTGGCAACGTATCATTCGTTCCCAAATAAGCATATTTCAAATGACAAGGTAAAGGTTTAAGCTCAAGTATCGGAGGTTGTATCAAAGATGACACTGGTTTTGATGTACTTGTTCCTAACTCCTCATAGTGTCTAGCCTTGATTTCTGGCACTTGTTCCACAACTTCTTCCATAGGGTCATCATTGTCACTCCAATAATCTAAATCTCTCAAAACAGACTCCATGGTATATATACCTGCATTCTCGTCCATATTCTCATAAATAATTTCGTCAATTGTATCAATGGTATAACATGACTTACACTCCTCAAACTTCTTCATGGCATCATATACATTAAACATTATCTGATCATCCATGACTCTTCAAGTGAGCTTACCTTGTTCCACATCTATTAGTGCTTTACCTGTCGCAAGGAATGGTCTGCCCAAGATCACTAGTACCTCTCTATTCTCTTCTATCTCCAATACAATGAAATCTACTGGAAAGTAGAATTTATCTACTTTCACCAAGACATTCTCCACAATACCTCTAGGGTATTTAATGTTCCTGTCAGTCAATTGTAAGGTGACATGAGTCTTCTTGCATTCTTTAAGTCCCAATTTCCTAAAAATAGATAAGGGCATCAAATTTATATTGGCACCTGAATCAATAAGTACTTTATCAAAATAACAATTTCCAATTGTGCAAGGAATAGTAAAACTCTCCTGATCTTGTTGCTTCGTTGGCAAATGGGAAAGATCTTTTTGCAGGATCATTGAACACTCTCCTGCAAGCATCACCTGCTCATTTCCATCGATCTTTCTTTTCTTGGTGAGAAGATCCTTCATGAATCTCGCATATGAGGGCATTTGCTGGAGAGCTTTTGCAAATGGAATATTGATTTGCAGTTTCTTGAAGACATCCAAAAATTTGGCAAACTGTGTGTCTAACTGTTGCTACTTCAGTCTTCCTGGAAAAGGAATAGGAGGAACATATGGGTTCACTTCTGATGATTTCAGTTTTGGTTCCTCCTCCCTTGCCTTCCTTTTTTCTTTCTCTAAGTTCTCCCTTTTCTTCTTAACCTTGCTGTCTGCTTCTTCCAATTCTTTGCCACTCCTCAACATGATAGCATTAATTCCCTTGGGGTTCTCCTCTGTGTTGCTAGGTAAAGACCCTGATGGTATAGTACTTATCTGTTGAGATAATTGACTCAACTGTCCTTCCAAGTTCCGAATTGAAGCTTGTTGATTTTGGAGGAGAGTATCAGTCTTCTGCATGTAACTAAGCATGATTTCCTCCAATTTAGACTGCTGCTGTTGATGTTGCTGATGAGGCAGATCATTCTAAGTAAGACTTTGCTTCTGGAATCCAGGTGGTGGAGGTTTAAATGCATTGTTCTCATTTCTCCAGGAAAAGTTCGGGTGGTTACGCCATCCTAGATTGTAAGTATTGGAGTAAGGTCCCTGATTGCTCCTTTGGAAGTTGTTGACAAAGTTCACTTGATCTCCACTTGATGAAGATACGGCATTCCTAGACATACACTTCATGATAGAACGTAGTCCTGAACATAACTTACAAAAGGCTACCAGATTAGGAGTAAAGGAGTGTGAAGAAGTCAATTGACTTACCTGAGTGGTGAGTGCTGCTAATTAGGTAGAAATAGTATCCATATCATTGATTGAAGCCACTCTTGAATTGCCCCTTTCATGCTGCCAGTTGTGTACACTGGAGGCCATTTCCTCAATCAAAGCACTTGCTTCCTCATAACTTTTTCCCATCAAGGCACCTCCTGTTGCATCATCAACTAAAGACCTCATGGTTTCATCTAAACTAAGGTAAAATACCTCTATTAAGAGATTATCAAGGAGTCCATGGTATGGGCACCTCCTGATTGTTTCCTTAAATCTCTCCTATGCATCATATAGTGATTCACTAGGAAACTTAGAGAAGTTGGTGATATCACTCCTTAACTTGGCTGTGCGTACAGGTGGGAAAAATCTCCTCAGAAACATTGACTGAAGCTCAGCCCATATAGTTACAGAATCCTGAGGTATAGAGTTAAACCATGCTCTTGCTTTATCCCTTAATGAAAAAGGAAAAAGCTGCAATCTAATTGCATCATCCGGTACACCATTCATCTTGATCATATTACAATATTGGAGGAATCCCGCTATGTGTTCATCTGGAGTCTCATTTGGAAATCCTCCAAACTGATTTGATTGCACCATCTGGATGAGTGCCGGCTTGAGTTCGAAATTGTTAGCTTGGATGGTTGGCCTTCTGATAGCAAGTCCCTGAACAGTTGGGATTGAAAAGTTATGAAGAGCTCGCGAAGCATTTTGGAGCTGGCAATTATCCTCATTTGCCATGATGTTCTCTTGTAATTCCTCCCTTTGCCTATTATCCCTTCTCAACTGAAATAAAGTGCGTTCTATCTATAGATCAATTGGTAAAAGATCAGCACTTCTACTCCTTCGCATATAAAACCTGTAAGAGACAAAAACAAATATAAACGTAAAATGCACCTAAATTACCAACAAAGCTAAAAAGTCTAATATCTAATTGAATCCGCGGCAACGGCGCCAAAAACTTGATAAGCTGAAAAGGTGTTTAGAAAAAATGAGCGCAATACCAATAAGTATACTGGATCGTATCAAGTAGTATAATGTTGAAAACAAGTGTCGATCCCACGAGGCCTTAAGTAGAGTACTCAACTTGTGCTAGCTTTAGTTAATATTTAGGTAAATCAAAAATAGTTTTTTATACTAAAATTAAACTAATTTAACTCAATTACAATGAGATCAAAAGATGATTTGAAAAATTTATCAATGGAAAAGTGATGGGAAATCGAGATTCCACCATAGAGATACTAATCAAGTTGCCATTGAGTTATATAGAGTAATATATGTATGGTTATTTCATTGAGATTATAATTTCTTAAATTAAGGATTCGACCTCTAATATAATCAGTTCGCTTCCGCTTTCTAATCAATAGTGGATTCTAGAGTATTATTATACATTTTCCAATGATATGATAATCTAATATCTTCAACCCAATTATCCTAATTCCTTAGTGATTAATTAGTTTTAGATATTGCATTAATCTCCCAATAATCTCTGATTAAACAATTAGACACTGCTTCTGCATTTATCTGAATTCTTTAATCAAGAACTCTTAATGAATTTACAAACACTCCCATGTTTATAACCTTTAACAATCATAACTTAGACAAGTCATAATTGAAATAGAAAGAGTTGCAATCTGAAATAAGCCATATTTATATTACTTTTATAACATAATTACCACAATCATTTTAACAATCTAGGGTTTATCTCATTCCCATCTAATTAATTAGTTAGCCATGGAATTCATAGCATCAACATAATTGTGTATGAAGGAATTCATGATTCAATATAATTACAATGGCAACACAATTCTCTATGATAAACAAGAAACGCGAACGATCTCATCGATTCCTTATATAGATGAAAATTCTAGTTTGTGCGCACTTTTCTCAAGAAATTCCAAGAGCTAAACTCTCAATTGAAATCCATGCAACGTTTTTCAATCTCCCATCAATCTCCCGATGTAATCTCTCCAATTATATTAAACTCTAACTTCTCAATATCGAAGCAAAGTAATTAAAGGAAAAGTATCAAAAATCAAAACTCTCCGTCTGTTTCTCTCTCCTCTTTTCTATATATATATATCCACGAAAAATACAATAAAAATTATTTCTTTTCGTGCACCCTAAGTGTACCACGGCCGTGTGTAAAGCCGTGGTTATCCCACTACCACGGCCGTGGTTCAAGGTTATAAGCTCCACTGATCGTCTCATTTCCACTGCTATTCATTAGCTGTTTTAGCCACAGTCGTGGATCCTCCCTTGCTTGCAGAAAGTCCTCATCCTCTGAGTTTTCATGCTCGAAATGCAGTCTTTCCAACTCCTTTTCTCCCATTTGTACTGAATTGAACCTGAGGCAAATATATTAACTAGTTAAGTGTCAATTCTTTCAATTAAGCACATAAATCTTTAGGATATCGCTGAATTGCCACTAATAAAACAGGGGTTAAATTAGCTTTATCACCTATCTAGAACCTCGAGCTTTGATACCAAGCTGATACGAATTCGAGGAGGTTAAGGATAGACAAGGTTGACTGGTAGGGGTAGTGGTTCGATCCTATTGAAGGAACAAAAGATAAATGGGGGGTCGATAGTTTAGCAAATCCGCGTACTAACTATACGGATATGAAGCATCGTAGAACCATGCATGGATTTAAGACTCGCCGGATGTGACGTACCAATTCGAGTGATAAGGTTGCCTATCACAATTCTTACTAAAAGGATTGATAAGAGCTACTAAGGGGGAGAGAGCTGGTAAGGGGGAGAGAGCTTTCTAAGAGAAAAGGACTTAAAAGGGGTTTTCCATTAATTCTGTCATATCTCTACATTGAGACAAATATTGCTATTTATAGTATGTTTTAAACCATAGTGTCAAAACTGTAAATAATGTATAAGACCTTAAATCTTAAAGAATTAAGCCTATAAATAAAATAAAGATATACATGTACAAAAATATAAAATTGTGTGTTTTATAGGGAGAAATCAGCATGCGGTTATTTGGTATGCCTTAGAAGTAATCCGCCATGCCTGGTCGAGTAACCAAAGAGGTTGACCCATAATTGTCAAGTGTTGGAGTTAATCGGCAATAGTCTCTCCAGGCTGTGCTGAGTAGATTCAACCCTCGGTAATGTTATCTTTCGGCTACTAAGTCAACGTGAATCTGACTTTTGAAAATGTGTTTTTCTTGACCTATCGATAAACATGATGTCGAGTAATTAATTGGTTAGACGTGTGTGAAGTTTGATCGTTATCTTGACCTTTTGTTTTTCGACACTTTTAACTGTAAGAAATAGTGTTATTCGGCTCGATAGACAGAATGAGTTGGCAAGTAAATGATCTCAGCTTTGATAGTCGAGTTGGGTCGGTATCCTGAAGCCTATCAATTATGGCTGTTGTAGTGTTTCATGGGCTTGGGTGGTTTAAGCCTAAGCTCGAGATTACGGAAGTGAGCTTAGGGTGGCGAGGCATGGTAGATCTAATCGGGTCTAAAGGGTCCATACTCGAAGTACCTTATCAATAGAGGGCATGAAGTTGAGAGTATGAAATTTTGGATGAATAGAAAGACCGATAATGTACTTCTCCTCGGTCATCTGGTAACCGGAAACTATGAAATTACTGTCGACCAAAGGTTCTTATAAAATTAGCTTTAGTTGTAGAAATGGGTGCAGAAAAATTATAATTACGGTCGTAGCTTCTGGTGGATGCTAAGGAACTGCTAATTTAAGCGTCGAATGGAGGTGTTTTGCAACTATAAAAGTGTGCACCTTAAAATTAGAATGCGACAAATTGTAAATGGAACGTATTTTGCTTAGCATGTAAGATTTGTTTTAAGACATAAAAAGGGCCGTAGGCTTAGGCTTTAATAATAGCTATTACTAACGTGACGATGGGGAGTTGAAGAGGATGCGACTACAAAACCTTAACCAGCACTCCTAGTTTTACTAACCTCACTCCATCTTCTCCTTTAGACTCGAAATACTAAAACCTAAATAACTCGAATCTTTATGTCACATAGTAAAAAAAGGGTGTGCCCAATACAAAAGCCACACCAGTGTGAGTTAATAATAATACACCTCCTTTTCCCCTCCTCTCTCTCTCTCTGCCTCCTCTTTGCAATTGCTAATCACACCCCAGCGTGCAAGTACAAAACCACCCAATTTCACTCCAAAATGGTTCGATCGTCACTTTGCGATCGATGAATATACACAAATTTCGGAGCCTATCGCATTAATTTGGTGAGTTTCAGTGTTCCTCTGTCCATTGATTTTGTTATTTTGGTAGATCGATGTAAAAGTAAGCTACTTTCTTATAATAGTTTGTCGAATTTAGGGTTTTGGTGGGATTTAGACTTGTAGGGCTCGGAGTTGAATAAAGTACGTGAAGTGGAAATGGACTTGTTTGGTTGTTTTTTTCTGACTGCCGATGGTTTTGCTAGGGTTTGCTGGATTTTCTTTCTTCTTCTTTTTTCTTTTTATTTTTTTAATTTTAGGGTTTCTAGAGATTTTGGTTTTGTAGGTTTGACGAGAATATTTGAGAAAGGTTAATTTTGTTATGATGAACTCGTACACAGATGAATGTGTTCAAAAATTGTATCCTTTTGACTATGATTGTTAAGGATTTGTCCGTTGCTTCTTTGTCTTGTCTATGAAAATGTCTGATGAAGATAGGACATGGGTAGTTAAGGTAGTAACTATAAACTGTAATGTTTGAAAGATGCGTTGAATTTGTTTGGTAGTTTGCATTGTGCAGTATAGCGGTGGTGTTGTTATTTGTGGCAGTCCATTTGATTTTATTCTTTTTTTGTTTTTGTCTTAATCCGTTTTCATTTCTCATAAAGAGGGATTAGCTCTTTTTATGGATGTTGGTAATGTAAAGCTGGGGATTCAAGGGGGCGCTTGATTGAAAATTGGGTTTATGGAAGAAGGGCTTGCATATTGCGTAAGCTAAGAAGCCATTTGCATCTGCTTTAAAACATGCTATGCTCTTTGGTGGTGATTACATTTACGTAGATACTATGAGTATTTTTTTTTTCTCTGTATATTAAAATATTAACATAACAAGAAATCCAAAAGAAAAAAAGGTTATGTTATATGGATAGCCAAAAAAAACCCAAAAATTCAGCTGGATTAACCATATATATTGGAGAATTGGGAAAATTATACTTTGCCCTTTAATATTTATACCCTTGTGTCTACACATTAACATTCCTTATTGAAGTGACCTCCAAATTTTAGTCAGTTGTCATTTTCTTTTTTTAGTACCTGTGTTTGCATGAAAGATGAGAATCTAATACTTTTTGATAAAATTGTTTCTCATTTGATCTTTTATTTTTGAAAGTTGCAATTTACCCAATGAAAAAGGAATTCTAAAATGGTGTAGTAATTTTTATCAAGTTTTCATGGTAACAATGTCAAGTACACAGGCTGTGTTTCTTATAAAGGCACATGAAGATCTGATTGTTCTCATAATATTTTCTGCTTTCTTCTCATATCTTAACTTTAAGGAAGCTGCAGCTCAGAAGCAATATCTAAATCTGTATGTTTGATTTTGCTCAAGAATGTATGTTACAGTGGCTTTTTTTTGTCATATATCTTTCATCCTGTTTCTTTATTTTAATTCATAGATTTTGAATAAGTATTTCACTACACATGGCTTCTTCATGTCTTTGTTTTTATTTTCTTTATAATTTTTGCTAACTTCCCTGACCAAAACACTTTTGGCTGGGTGATGATGCTAATGGATGATTTAGGTTAATGTGACGTTATTTCCATTTAAATATGGGGTGAACCTATTTTTTTCTTTGCCATGTTCTCAATGAATTTGGTGGGATTAATCTTGTCATCACCGGCATGCTATAACCCATATTCTCTCAATACTTAGTGAAGAATTAGTTACCAATAAAGTTTATTGTGTTATGGTCTTGTTGTCTCATTTAGAAAGGTATTTAAGTGGTAATAATTAATTAGGTTTTTATCGAATAGTCTCTCAAAATGTACTAGGACATTTGTGATGTATAAAGTATTATAACTTCAACCCATCATTGTCCTTGGTGTTACAAATGACATATTCCATAAATTATGGTCCATCAGTCCTGACTTTCTTGCCTTAGCCAGTAAATTCTGTCCACTAGTGACATGCCCGCTATTTCATTTGCACTTTAATGGTCTATGACTGTGTTTCCATGGGCCATTTCCATAAAATTTAGTGAGGTGTTAAGCAATGGGTAATATATCTAAATAGGGCTTTCCGATTATCCCACATTCTCCAGAAAACAGTGATGTGGGAGTGAAAGGAGTAAGTTATTTATGAGAAGGGGGATGTAAGCATCATAAAACCTTGGTTTTGAAATTATTCTCAAATTTGGGGAAAAGTAACAGGATTATATGTAGCATTCTAAGGCTTTCCACTGACTGAAAATGAGTGCAGAAGACCTCTGTTTTCAATTTTTTGCTGTGTATTTACGAAGTTGAGTTATTCACATTCAATAGTTTCTAGTTGTGGAGCAGTTTTTCTGAAAGGAGTGTGGTTTGATGTGTTGATATTGGAAATAATGTCCCTCTTTCTGTGAGTCATCTTGATAATTTTTGTATTCTTTAATGTGATTAGCAGTTTATTCTCACTCCATTTCATTTTCCTCCCAGTAGAGTGTTGATCTACAATGGAAGATACTCAATCAGTAGCCAGACTTATGGATTCAACTACCTCGAAGATTCAGCAACTTCAGAAGGCATTTGCAGAACTTGAAAGTCAGCAGGCCGTAACTCTCAACTTCAAATGGAAAGAGCTGGAAGAGCATTTCCATGGGCTTGAAAAATCATTGAAGAGACGCTTTCATGAATTAGAAGACCAAGAAAAGGTGCTTCAGATTAAAGCTACGGAGGCTCAAGAAATGCTGGAGAAGCGGGAGGCTGCAGTCATGGCCATCGAGAGTGCTTCTTTGGAGAGGCTTCAAAAGAAGAGAGATGCTGCTGCTTTGGCTATTTCTAGTGCTTTAAAGAAGCACAGAAGGGAGTTGCCTATAGAGTCCGCAATTGTTAATGTGGTTCGTGAAGAGGGGAGCTTTGTTGTTGAAGAAGCTACAAATTCCTTGTCTTGTAAGAGCACTGTAGAAGATCCAGAAGAACCTTGTGAAAGTGATGCTGAAGAGGTGACATCTTATTCCCAGTTAGATAAACTCTGTAAATTCATGGATTCAGAAGGACTCCACAAATATATCTCGGATAACAGGAAGAACCTTGCTGCAATAAGAGAAGAAATTCCCATAGCCTTGAAAGCTGCTCCTAGCCCAGCCAGTTTGGTTTTGAAATCTCATGCTGATTTTTACAACATGGACCTGCCAAATATACACGGAAAGAAAGATTACAACCTGCTGGGTATTAGGCGAACTTGCATCATGCTGATGGAATGCCTAAATGTTCTTCTCGCAGATGATGATCTTTCTTTTTCTGACATCATTCCGGAAGATGTTCAGCAGCAGGCTAAAGCAATTGCGTTAGAGTGGAAGCCAAAACTAGATGCTCTTGACATGAGTGCTAGCAATGGAAATTCCTTGGAGGCTCATGCATTTTTACAACTTCTTGCAACTTTTGGTATTGCTTCTGAATTTGAAGAGGAATATATCTGCCGCCTGATACCAACTGTTTCTCGCCGTCGCCAAGTTGCTGATCTATGTCGCTCGCTTGGATTGTCCTCAAAAATGCCAGGTTTGTTTTCTTTAACCTCAAAGGAGAAAGTTAAGATAGAAGCAATGGCAATGGTCGATAACTAAGAAAGAAGAGGAATGACAATGACTTGTATATTCCATTCTCGATGCAAAGATTTTTTAGATGCATTGTTATTTTATGTATGGGTCTACTTGTCTATACAGATTGAAGGATCCTATGGATATTAGTGGTCATGGAGACGCCAGCATGGAAAGAGCTATTTCTTTAATTTTGATAGTATAGGAAATAACCTCTATTTCATGAATGTATTTTTTGGATAAATACTTTTTCATGAATATTTCTATATTATATTATGGATGTGTTAATCTCACAAATGGTATTCAAATTTTATTAAAATGTGCTGTTTATGACTACTTTGAAAAGATCAATTAATTATTTAATTGAAGTTTTTATAATCATTTTTATTACCTAAAGTAATTTTGTTGAGTCTCTTTACTGACATGAACATAAGGACAAATAGGAGTTAAACATTTTAGCCACTTTAAGGCTAGGAGGTAATTGATAGCCACCTGTAGGGAGTTGCACGACTCTTCTCCAAGTAGTTGTCAGCCAACCCCCAACCATGGTGTTGTCAAAATAGCTATTTACAGCAAACTAGGTTACAATTTACTTTAAAAAGTGAGTTGTTCAACTCACTAGCGATCATAAATCAATTTGTTATTTGTCCTTATATTTACATCGGTAAATGGACTTAATGAAGTAAATTTAGGTAATAAAAATGATTACAAAAACTTCAGCTAGATAACAAATTGATTTTTTCAAAGTAGATGTAGTAAGTTGTACATAACAAAGTAGGTACCATTGGTAATCTTGACCCTATTATAAATGGATGGTCAGGGTAAATAGGTACAAGGTTGATAGAATATAAGGTTTTATACTTTTTCAAATTTTGGAACTTCAACCTACTTTATGGCACTTTAAAACCACTTTGGAGCCTATACCTTAACAAATTTATAGAGTATAGGGTACTTTATGGACCATGTAATGTTTTTTATTTCTTTATAAATTTTAAGTTTATATGATATTAAAATTATATATTACAAGTTCTTCCATATGCAAACATTGTTGAAGTTATAGAAAAACTTGTAAAGCTTACAACAAAACCTTTAATATAAAATAAAAGCAACATTTTCTATCTTCATTATTTCCTCATGTAATATTAAATAAAACCTATGATACCTACAACAAATAGGAGTGAATATTATCATTTACAAAAGCTAAAATATTACAAAAACGTTTTGTATTTGGTTTGGGCTATTTCTTTCAATATAAATGTAATATATTGTTTTTAATCTTTTCTTGATCAAAAAAATATACATTTATTTTTCATTCATTAATATATATATATATATATTATACTATTAATACTTTTTATAGCTGGGTACCAGGTACCTTAATACATGTATCTAGTATACCTTAAAATTAAGTTCCATGGTGGATATAGGGTATAAAAACATGATATTTGTATCTTTGTGAGAGTAGGTTTTAAAAAATTATTACTTAAAAGCTACTTTTTGACCTTCGGAACCTACTCTTTAACCTTCAATACCTATTAAGAATCTACTTGATTGAGCAGGGCATAGACGGGTATCTAGGACCAGCCTAAGTGGTCATGGCAAAGAAGTAGGCACAGAATGATCTGTCCATTTAACATGAAGGGATTTAGTCAAGAGAAATAACCTCTATTTTGTGAATCAATAAAGCAAACAAAAATTCTTGCAACACTTGACAGAGCTCAAAGGACAATTTTATTGACTAGGCTAGTAATTGAAGATTGCAGACCCTTCAATTTATTGAAAAAGGTAAAGAGGCATAAACTCAGTGCAAGATTCTCCTAAAGCACAGAGCTTAGCTCCTAACTACAACACTGTTGATAAGAGAATTCATTAAATCATATCTAATTATATAACTACTAATTAAACTAACTACATTAACAAATGGGTAAATTCTATTGGATTACTAATACGATTAATATCTGATATCCCCTAATACCCAACACCTTTGCTGCCTGTTGAAGTGTAATAAATGATTTTATTGCAAAACAAGGATGTAATTACAGCAGCTTGCTTCATGCGGAAACCGGAGATGAAGACAAAATTTCCAAATTTGTACATAACAGTCACAAAAGAAAAGGGAAGCTAGAGTAAACTTCATCAAGGTACAAGAATCTAGTTGTAGCCTAAGATTTGTCTAGCCTAGAATGAGGACGAGGGAAATGGTTTCACCAAACAAACAGCATTTCTCAATTTCCAAATGCAATAGATGGCAGCTGCAAGAGCAACCCTCCAAGACGTGAGAGGAAAAGAGAAGAAGAGGGGTGTTTTTGGGTTGGCGTGGATGGGTGGGTTTTTTTTTTTTTTTTTTTTTGAGGCCTTGGAAGATGATGTAGCTAGCAGGTCTGGAAGTCATTCCATGCAAAAAAGAATATGAAGATGGACAGGCTGAACTTTGAGTACCTTGGAGCCCAGCTTGTGAGGCAAAGGAACAATTGAAAAAGAGATGCTTATGATCTTCTAACTTATTGTTACACAAGCAAAACACAAAGAATTACTTGTGATGCCCCAAATTCAAATCTTGTCAAGTGTGTGAGGCTTCTTATACCACAGCAACCATAGGATGAAAGAATGTCTAGGAATAGATTTTCTATAGCAAACAAATTTTGCACAATCCACTCTCTCCAGGTTCTCTCAAACCATTGTAAGCAGTTTTGATTATCCATTTTTACTCCATACTAGTGGCATATTATATGATAGCTTGCTTTTTTCAGAATGGTGATGAAGTTATATTTTATTGATAGCAAAAAAAGGTTATTTAATGATATTGGGTGGATTTTGAAGGATCTTTGCAGACCAGTGAGACCTGTATATGATACCCTACTAAGAAAATGTGCATTATGGACTAAGGAAATTGGGAAGTTTTTTCTAAATTGTTGTCATCTCTATTTGCTGATAAGACTGCTTGATTTGCAATGCTTATTTTAGGTCTTAGCTTAATGTATATTATTAAACATATTCTTGTGAAAATACTCACACATACAGCTTAGTCATTGACCGAATGAAGAGCTGCTGTTCCAGATATTAGTTTCTGGTAATTTGTTCATGACTTTTCCATCAGTGGCACTTAGGCAGACTCTTTTTGGTGAGGTAGCTGGAATCATGAGCTAATATTTGATGTGGGATTGTATGAAACTTGTACTGTGTTTGGGTTTTGAAAAGGATGATAGAGTGGCAGGGATTTTGTGGTTGGATGATTGAGGTTATTGTAGTCTAGGAGGTCTTTTGTTTCATTTAAATGTTCAGGTTTTTGTGTTAGGTGGTTAACTAATATTATCTGGGTTTGTTAATGAGTGCCAGAACATGTGATAGGCACACTTTAAGGGGAAAAAACAAACTCAAAATCACACATAAATTTACTAGGGGCCGAATGCATTGGAATGTCTAAAGTTTCTTGTATAGGGGTTTAGCAAGTGTGAACAGGGCTCTTACTGGCAAAATTCATATTTTTTTTTGTCCTCCACTGAAACAGACATGATGTATTTACCCCCCAAAAAATAAATAGACATGGTGCTTGTAGAAATTGGAAGTGTTCTTGGATCCTATAGACCTGTCAAAATCAATTTTCATCTGTCTTAACTTGTTTTTTTGTGCATTCTCTTAACAATCCATTCTTTCAAATTTTAGGTGTGATCAATGTACTTGTAAGCAGTGGGAGGCAAATTGATGCAGTAAATTTGGCTTTTGCATTTGGTTTAACAGAACAATTCTCCCCCGTGCCTTTGCTCAAGACCTACTTAGAGGAGGCAGTGAAAGTTCTTTCACAAATTAAAACAGAATATGCTTCTCCCAGTGCCCAGGTTTGTGGCTTTCTAAATGCATTTCATCATGATACCAATTTGAAGATATTTTCATTGGTTCACCAATGCTGTGATTCTTGGCTCCGAACATTTGGAAGGAAAATTCCTAGTTCTTGACTATGTATTTCTATGTCAACTCCTTTTATTGGGAATGTTTTCTTTTTCCCAATGAATTTTCTGTACATGTTAAAAATGGGTTTACATATACTGGCTTAAGGTTGATAATTGTATTTCCTTGCTATGAGAAGTGTTCTGGCAGTGAACCATCTATATAGCTAGTCCTATTATTACGTTCTTACCTAACCATTTTCTTTGCTTCTTGAAGGTATGCAATATGAATTGTCCATCCCATCATAGATGGCCTGTTTCTGAGATAACGATGAAGTTTGCATGATTTGTCTTGTATAGCAAGTGGATTGGGGAAATTTCTTGCATTTATTAGTCTCTTCTAGTACCTGCGCTAATGGTTTCCTCCTTGGTGCTATAAGATTGATTATTCTCCTTGCTGCTTCTCTTTTCTACTTTTGCTGTCCTCTGTAAATGTCATCTGCATTTCCATTGAAGCTCAGTTTCTACATCACTGACTGCTAGTACTTATTTGGAACTTGTCCAACATAATTCTTGAATGCTTCGAGAACATGTCTAATGGAATATTTTTTTTTTCACAGACTGAGGTCAATGAGAAGGAGATAACTGCCCTTAAGGCTGTCATCAAATGTGTTGAAGAGCATAAGCTTGAGGAGCAGTATCCTCTGGATATGCTACAAAGACGACTCCTCCAGCTGGAGAAGGCTAAGGCTGACAATAAAAAGGCAACCGAGGTTGCTAAGCCACCCCCCAAGAGACCCTGTGCTAATGTTGTTGGAAGCGGGCAACATGCCACCAAGCTTGCTGCGGATAAGAGCTTTTATCCCAGATATGTTGATAGGTATCCTCCATATGTCTATGAGAGGCCTTACATTTACACCGGACCTACTGACAATCAAGGTCATTCTCTCATGGGTGCTGCGGCATACCAAGTACCACCAAGCCACAACTTCTTTGGAAATGGCTACCCCTACCAGGCTCAATATTTTCACTAATTAGCTTAGGCAAAATGGTGACTACTCTTAACTGATAGCTGGTAACCCTTTCTGCAGTGTATTACTTTAGTGACTAAAAACTGATCTTGTTAATTCTGATGTGTACAAGGGCATACTTGGTTTCTAGTATGTAGTGTGTGCTTTCCTTTTTTCTTATTCTTTTTTCCTTTTAAATTTTTTTTCGGTTCTGTTTCCTTCCCCTGCCATGAGCTATTCCTACTTTTCTCTATTACTCTGTTTTCTGCTTTCTAGTTCATATTATCATATATGGACAGATATATGCTCTATACCTTCATCGGCTCTAGGAAACATCATATATGTGATTCCCTGATGGATCTGCAGGGATGGTTGTAGTTCTCAGTTTTTATTTAGTGGGGTCTCATGGTTCTATCTGATGCTCGAGTTGGCAGTTTCTATTCTGTGGTGGATCAAGAGTGGGCAAAAGGGCCTAGCTCTCTAAGCTTGGAAAAGATTAATTATTAAGATTTTTAGAAAAATGATATAGATCTTTTATATATATATATTAAAAAGCAAACCATATTAAGATGTACTTAGCTAAGTGGTTAACTGTATTCCTGATAGGTATAGGCATTAGATTTAATTTTCATTATAATTATTTTCTTTTAAGTGAAGTTCATTATTTCTCTTAATAAATAGATTTTTTTTTTCTCTCGTTTTTTTTTAAGGGTGATAGCCAAATAAAATGAACTTTTATCAATTTAAAAATAATAGCTAATATAAAATTGTAATTGTAATTACAAGTGTGTTTTTTTTTTAAAAAGAGTTATTCTGATATTAATTCAAGTAAGGGAAGTCTCGTCCTCCAATTGTATGATTGAGTCTTCCATTAGTTGAGTCTGATATTGTTTGGTTTTGGGATGGCAATGCTTCCTTCTTCGCCCACTGCACCGCTTACGCTCTAAAGCTCTTCACATGGCTATTATTTCCGGGCTCTTTTGAATTGAAGATATGGTGAAATGAGTTTCCATTGGCTAACCTGAATTCGTGGCAGTGATGTGCATGTGTATTTCTGGCCGACCTTTTCTCTAGCCTTTTACGATCCTCAAAGTTCAAAATGCGGGCCCAAGCCTTCCAAATTTTATTTCAAGGAAGTCTCGATGATTATAAAATCTAATTGACGAAACAAACTGAACGGGTCCTGAAATAGAATTTTGAGTTTATTCTCATAATAAATTATATAGGTTTATATGTGTTAATAAAATAATTGTGTAGTAAGATTATCATATAATAAAAAATCCCGATAAAGTGATTTAATGTCTTCATGTTCTTAATGTGTTATATAAAGTTTGGGATTGTTTGTGTAGAGATGGGAGGTATTATTTTGTTATTTTATGATGGGCAATGCTAGAATAATAATAAAAAGGATAACAAACAATTAATTTAATGAATAAATTATATAAGGTCATGATCTCAAGTCATGCGTATCATTTTGTTTTCTCTGACTTTCCATTAACATAAAAGAATAAGAGAGACAATATCTCTAAATGAATTGTTTGGTTCATTTGGAAGACTAACAATTAGGTTATTAGTACTATGAATTTAGGTATAGTTTCCACATCTTCCTATTTATTATTGTCCATTTCCTAAGCTTCCACCTTCTCCTTGTCGTCTTGCAACGAGTTCTTCTTATAGTTTCAATGAATGCAGAGAAAAAACTTAAGTTGAGATTATCTAAATTAATAGCATGCTCTATGAATATTTCCTGAATACAAATCTTTACTAATTTTCTCTGATCACATGCATCTTGGATATCTTGGGTGCGGTCTTGGAAGCGTTCCATGTAATCCATCATGTCTTCTTTTGGGGTTTGCCTTGTTCGTTCTATATCAGTGATTGTAACTATTTCTTGCATAGAGAAGAACTTTTCTAGAAATAATTTGCACATAGTACCACATGAATTGATTGGCCTTGAGGAGAGACTGACATACTAGATATATGCTTTTTCAGTCAATGATTTGGAGAATTTTTTTGGTTTAAGGTCATCGTCAAGCTTATGTGGCTCTAAGGTTTCAATGAATTTTGATACGTGTTTAGTGGCAATACCCTTCTTGCCATTAAACAACGTGAACTTATAACTCACATTATAAACCCTTAAAATTTCCAATTTAAATCTTAAATTAGACTTAAGTGTATTAGATAACTCCAAAAATCAATTAGGCTAGATAAGATCAAAACCCTAATATAATGATCAAAGACGTAATCACGAATAAATATATTAAACCCTAAATGCGTGTAAATATTAACTATTGTACTTGAAAGCGATAAAAACCCTAAAACGTAAACTTTAAGCCTATAAATATGCTTATTTATTATAATCACATTAAAACCTTAATTGAGTATAAATACTCAATGATATGCTAAATAATACAAAATTATTAACTAACGATTAAAAATAACTTCTAATTACTCATAAATGTGTACATACTAAATTAATTTACAAAAAACTATGATATTACATTATAGATAATACTAACCTTATAATTATACAAATAAGCTAATATTATGTAGATTTAAGTGTTTAGTTGATATTTAAACTTTATATAGTAATTTTTAGTATTATAAATTATACTTTTCATGATAATTATCTTAATTATGGTACTAAATATTACTTATATTGCTATAAATAAAGTTCTAATAATTGTTTTACTAATTATTTCATATATTTCCTTATTTTCCCTTTTTCTTTAATTTTTCTTCTAATTACCTAAATTTTCAAGAACATATGTAAGAAATACAGGTAAGATTAGGAGAGTTGACCAAGTCAAAATATTGACTAGGTCAACACTTGTCATTTTTAACCTTGAATCTTTTCCTCTTTTCTTTAGATTTCTTTTTTTTTTTTTTCATTTTTTTCTTTTCCCTTTTCTTCCCTTCTCTTGCCGTCCACCCCTTTCCCCATTCTAGAATCCACTTAAGTATTCTTCACAAACATAATTACAATAAAAACAAAAGCCCTCTTTCATTTCCCCATCCAAATCGTGGCATCCCTCTCTTCTTTTCCCCTTCTTCTAGTTTTTATTTTCACTTTTTAACTCTTTAACAATCAACTTCCAAACTACCATATTATATACTTAAACTCCTCTTCTATATTCACATAGAGAAAGAGGTATATTTCCATTAGATTCTTCACTTATGTTATGTTAACATTAATATTCTTATGCAAAGTAGAGTCATGTCCTTCTTTTGAGCAGTTTTGTAAAATATAACACTTAGTATGTTAATATGTAGTTAATATGTATTCTAGTAGACTAAACTAAGCTTCTATGTATATGTAGTGAAATTAAGCATATTGAATCTTCTTTCTTTCAAAAATCTTATGTAATATGTGCACATATATTAGTACATATAGAAATACTTATATATACATATACATATGTAAGTGTAGAAATACATATATACATATAGCATATGATACATATAAAGTATGTATATATAAATCTTAGTAGAATACATAGTGCAAATATTCATATATATATAGATAAGATCAGGAATACCTATATATATATACCAACCAAAACCCTATACATGAATACCCTTTATGTATACAACTAAGTATAATAAGAATATTAAATATATATACATGAAAGTATCCCAATCGAACCCATAAACATGCAAATATATGAATCATATAAAAGTTCCCTAAATCCATACAATGAAAATATGAAAATACGTGTAAATATACATATATAACTGTGCTTAAATATATGTATGAATATACATATAATAATACTATACATATAAGTATATGTACTAATATACTAAAACTATATATATATGGGTATACACATAAGATACTTAGGTACATAAGTATAAAACGAGTACATATGTATATTATAATACAAGTATATAATATAATATAATAAAATAATTACATTTATGTATATTTGTATTTATGGGTCGAAACCCATAATAGGCTCATAATGCATATATCAACTTATATTAACCTTATATAAATACATGTAATAATAATAATAGTTTTAAATTATAAAAATATAAGAATTTAGTAATTAATTAGATCATAAATTAACAAAATGAGATACAAAAGTAATAAATAAGAATATTTAAGTTAAAATAACTAAATTTATAATAATTTAAACCCATATCGTAAAATACAGATCTTAACGTCCAATACGGATCTCGTTACATGAGCGTATATTAAAAAATGATAGAAATTGACTATAAACTGATAAAAATTGAAAATAAAATGAAAAAAGTTAAGTACAATTAATACAAAAGTTTAATTAACGGAAAATTGATAGAAAACCTAAATAGATTTAGGTAAGCAGTTACTTAGGATAACTGGTTTACTTAGTTACTTATTATCATTTCTATTTTATAATAATCAGGTGATTCTAATATAGGTTCGGATCTTCCTAAGGATTACTATGATGCTTGAGAGATGTTATGGTTCAGTGAGTAATCTCTATGATTCTATGTTTGTTTGTGTATGTAGTTAATGAACTTAAATAATGCTATTAATTGGATATTGTATGGGGTTAGGAAATGCATGTGTATGTTATTACCTGTAGAATGGTGAACTTACTTTAAATACTGATAATTAATTATTTGTTGCATATAAGATTAGATAAGAACTGTATTGTTTGTGATATTGTTTGATCATATAATAATCGGACATAATTATCTTTAACTTATTAAGTAAATTGGAACATGCATCGACATGCATTGCATAGATTGATTTTGGCCATCACATCACATCACATAGAGGTAAGAAGAGGCAGACATACATTACATAGATTGATTCCGACCGTTACATTACATAGAGGTAGGGAAAAGCCATATAGGGGTTGTTAATTTTATGAATATAATGGTTTAGTACGGTACACATGTATAATATAACTTTATTTTGGCCACTAACCGCTTGACTAAGAGTCGAGTTTAAGGGCCTCCATTTAGGGGTGAGTATGGATTACGAGGGCCTACTTATAATTATACCTAGAATGTGGTTTTTGATTAAAACAAAAAGATTGATTTATTTGACTACAAAATGTGAAGTTTCATAGTAAAGTAAGTTTTGGTATAGTACCCGGATTTGACTTTTGCTATGTATACTCCAACCTTAGTTTTAGAGAGCGTTAAATTTGAGTAGCCTACAGTACTAGTTTAACTGTATGTATCTGATTGGCATATTGCTTATTCATTCATTCATATGTTTGAATTTAATGTATTTATATCTTACTTGTCTGTGTGATTGAGAGATTTACTACTAAGCTATTTAGCTTATACCTTCATAGACTTTTGATGTAGGGATGCCTTTTTGTAGATACTGGTTATAAGATGCCAGAGCTGGGTACTGGACTTTGAGTAAGTGTGAGCTAGAGTAGGTATTGAGAGGACATATGTAGGCTTTTATGTGTACCTCTGTTTTGGCCTCGTTGTAGTTACTATACTTATGACTTGAACCATTGTATCTTTTGTTTAGTGTACATGTTATGGATTAAATATCATATGAATATAATTATGTTATGATATCATTTTATTTAATTACTCTTGAAAAGTTAGTGGTTGTAGTAGCCTGATATATTGTATGAAGGATTCATGATTGAAAGGGAAACAAATCTATGGTCTTTTATGTGATATACAGCGTCTGTCACGACTAGATTGCCCTCGAGTCATGACATACATAGTCCTTAAGATAGGGCTTTATAGCAATTCACAAATGATAAAGAATCTTCAACTTTGATACTTCTATAAATGGCTTAAATATCCTTCATGTATTGATCTAAGTATTTCTTTGTTATAAATGAAGTTCTTGGGGGTAGATATTGTAGATACAGGAGTAGATATTGCTAATATAGGATTTAGATTTAGGTAGCATGTAAATCCACCAACTATAGTATGAAGGGGTACTTGGGAGGATGAAGAGCCACCAATTTAGACTCTTATACTCTCTATTTTAAATGTTAGATGTTGTCCAATTGCAACCTATGGTAGGGGGTTTTGCTCATGCCCTCCATGGGGTATATACTCTTCAGTAGTGGGAGAGATTGGTTGAGTAGAGGCGTAACATCTATTTGTGCAACAATAGTAGAGTTTGACGGAGCCATTTCGTGTTTCACAATAATAGAGTCAACCAACCCTATCACGAGGGGAGCAAACATAACTATGAATTGATTTAAGACTTTTGTTGCCTTTAGTATAGTTTACATCACCTCTATAGTGTCTTGAGGAGGTTCAAGGACTAGATTATCCTGATTAGTGTCTTGAGGTGGTGGAGGTAGGTCTTACTCAACTTATTCAACATTGCTATCGTACTCTTGAGAGATAACATCATTTGTAATAGCTATTATCTTCTTAGGAGCTACCATAGCTTTAATATTTCTCTTTGATTTTCTAGTAGAGTCACCAAAATGTAGACGAGGAGGTTTTGACTGGAGTAGCCACATGCTAGTGATGTGAGTATTGCACCACATGTAGCCTCATAGTAATGATGTAGAGATGACACTTAATGGAATGATTAGAGAGAAAATGCTAGGGAGGAGGAATAAGCAATCCAAGAGTCCCGAATGAACAATTGATAGACAAGGGAGCCTAAGAAACTTAGGACATCGACCTTGTAGCTCTTAAGCAATTGAGAGTGTTCTTTATTTTGATGCTCGTTTGATTTTAAAGAGTAGAGGCTTTACAATGGAACATCGTTTCTCTAATATTTGGAGTCACGTTAAATGAAGAAGAATGATTGGGTATATTTAGGCTCTTAAGCTTGATGATATCTATTGGATCGTCTTGACAATTGATGGATGAAATAGAGTTTTGCTCATTCCATAATTATCCTGAATGAGCTTGCAAAAGGCCTAAGGCTAATAGCCTTCTCATGAGTATTGAGTAATAGGAATCAATCCATTGGACCTTTAACCCAAGCATGGGTGTGTGGACTTAAGAGCCTTACTAAGCAAACCCTCTTTAGCTAACCAACACATGAAGAGTTTGAGCTCTTACTTGTTATTGACCTCTTGTAACAACCAAGCTGAACCTTACCCTATTCCTTTTCAACGATCATAGAATGTTGACTTGAAGACTTTCCTTGTACTAATAACTCGGTAAGCTTACCCATCAGCTCTACCATCTCTATTCCGAATTATGGCGATTCTATTCGAGTTGACCTAGTCCAGCAATGCTTGCGACTCAACTTAGAATCCACTCAATCTGACCATACTATTTTATTAGTTTCCTCAAAGGTTTCTCCAATGGTTGCCGACCGTGTGTCCCTAATCTTGACAAAATAAACTTTGCTACCTGAACCTTCTATTATTGCATTTTCTTTTGTACCCTTATCCATTTTTTGTATTTTGCTTATTTAGGACAATACACTTTTTCGTCTTTTTCTCGTATAGAAAAGTAGCCCTAGCATTTTGGGTATAAAAATCCTCTTAATATATAGCCACAACAACTTTTTTGTCATAATATCCTAAATATACCAAACTTTCCCTTTATGAGCTATTTGCTTTCTTTCATAACTCTTATCCTTATTCTTAGGCAAGGCTAGGTGGCAAGTGATCTCATTAGGCTACTTGTATGTCACATTGAGTTAGCTTGTGAGTCTACGGAAACCCCTTAGTGCATCATATCTTCAGATCATTCGTAGTTTACTTAATTTCCTATTTTGCGTGCCTCTACCCTTGTTTTCTAAGCTTCCTGTGAGCTTAGACCACCTTGATATTGTTACTCTTATTAGTTCTTAGCATGACATATCATCTTGGTATCAAAGTGGTGGTTAGTATTAGGTAAGTTACTATTGCATCATACTGTGACTACATTGTGTTGAGTACTACTATGGTTGTATAAGTACTGTTGTTTGTGTAATTTTGTGTAAACTAGCTATCGTGTTGAGTGGTAGAAGTAGTGGACCTATTCTCTTTGTTAGTAGTTACTGTGTAATACTTTATTTCACTTTGTTTAAGTATTAGACAATAGGGCAAGTACTATTAGGTGTCTTTGTTTTGGATTTGACAAAGGTAGCTTTTGTATTGGTTTCTGCAAAAGAACATGGTTGGTTCTTGGGTTTTGGTATTTGTTTAAAGAAGCTATGATGAAGGTTAATTATTAGTCAATGTTGTATATTATTTCTAGATAAAAGTAAGAACACGAGTGTTTGTTCTGTTGTGGGACAAGACTAAATTTAAAGAATGACTTATTCGAGTGTGAACACCAAAGTTAGAGATGACAATAATGGTGTTGTCCACTGCAGTTGACAACCCTAGGCTACCCTTAGAAGTTCTGATGAATAGTTTGAGTTGACTTAAGCAATTCACAACTTGGCTTCCTAACTTGTTCAAGTTTTCTACAACACCCCTTAAGTTGTTCTTGAAGTTAGGGATGAAGACTATGATGCTCGACTTACTTAAAGGCAATTCCTAGCTCGACAAGACCAAGGTGGTAAGGTAAGAGTATAACTATGGAGGAGAATAGACTTAGGTGAAGTTGACAAGGTGGTTGGAGAAGAATACTATGAAGTTTAAGAGAGAGCTCATGCATCATGAGTTGCCGACAATGTGAAACTTCAAATTCCAAACTTCAATGGTTTTGGAGATGTTGATGAGTACCTAGATTGGGAGGAGAAGGTAGAATCAGTTTTTGACTATTATAAGTATAAAGACCAAGAGAAGGTGAAAACTGTTATGAGAGAATTCTCCAAGTATGCTGCAATGTGGTGGAGGAAGTTTCTGGCCATGCGTAGAAGAGTTGGAGAGATTAATACTTAGCTTGAGATGAAGAGGGTTCTTAAAGCAAGATTTGTACCAAACACCTACTTCTAAGATACATTTTCTCAACTCTAAGAGTTGAAATAAGGAAGTCAAACTGTCGATGAATATTTGCATGAGTTTCAGATGCTTATGATCTAATGTGAGGTCAATAAACCTTCATCTTGTATATTGTCTAGATTCCTTGCTAGGTTGAGATCTAAGGTTCAAAATGTAGTAAAGTTTTAGTAGTTCACCACCTTGGATGAAGTCATAAGGATTGCTTAACATATGGAGAGATAAAGGAAGAACAAGTCAATTTGACCTCAATTAAGCCGACGTATTCAGTCTAGTTGACCTGTCTAAAGTGGTCATTGAGCTTAATATAGTACTGAGCAAGGTAGACTAGCTAATGTCATGACCAAGTAGTAGAGCCATCATATTGATAATAAAGTGTCAAAGAGGACGATTGAGAAAGGAAAAGAGTCAAGATGAAATATTAGCTAGATTAAGTGGATTAAATGTCAAGGCTTTGGACACATAGTCACCCAACAAACTATGGTTACCAAGGCAAGGTTCTAACCATCGAGGTAGATAGTATTGATGAGGAACCTGAAGTAAGGGTTGAACTGGAGGAAAATATTAAGGTGTATAATGAAAAGCTTATTGGAGAGAATGTATTTACTGACAATCTGGACAAGCTAACCTTAATTGTCCAATGAGCTTTGAGCCTTGAATCGTTTGGAGAGGAGGAGTAATGAGAAATCTTATTCCACATTACTTGTAAGGTGAATAACTAAGTATGTGTACTCATCAAAGATAGTGGAAGTTGCATTGATGTTATATCTGCTAGCCTAGTACAAAGACTTAAGATGCTAACCTCATTGCATTAGAGGTTGTACAAGTTATATTGGTTAAATAAGAAGGGAAAACTACATGTTACTTAGCAAATACTATTGCCGATCTTGATTAGGAATTACTCTGATGAGGTTCCTTGTGATGTGTTACCATGTATAATCTAATGTATTTTTGGGCCAACCATGGTTATCTAGTCGAAAAGTCATACATGATGGGTTTAGGAATATGTATGCATAGGAGAAGGATGGAAAAAGATTAAACCTAATGACCTTAAGTTAGCTAAGGAAATTGCAAGCCAAATTAGCCTAAGGGTCGAAGAAGACCCTAGTCCTTAGCCACATGGAGCTTCGAGAAGCCATCAAATCCAACATGTAGACCTTCTTGTTAATTAGAAAGGCTATTAGAATTGAAAGAGCAAGTCATGTAACCTAATAAGGTCCAAGAGTTGCTTGATGAATATGTCGACCTGTTTCTCAAGCCGTTACTTGATAGACTACCACCTTTTCGAGGAATTAGGCATTATATCAACTTGATACCTAGTATCACCCTTCATAATAAACCTACCTATCGAATGAATCTCGAGTAGGTAACTGAGCTACAAAGACAAGTTAACGAAATGTTGGAGAAGGGTTATGTGAGAGAGAGACTCAATTCATGTGTTATGTCAATCTTGTTAGTGCCAAAGAAAGATGGTACTTAGCGTATGTGTGGATAGCAAAGCTATCAACAAGATAATTATAAAATATAGGTACCCTATCCCGAGATTGGATGGTATGTTAGATGAAATGCATGGTGTTAAAATCTTTAGCAAAATCAACCTAAAATCTGGTTGCCATCAAATTAGGATGAGATAAGGGGACGAATGGAAGACTGCATTCAAAACTTGCCATGGTCTATATGTGTGGTTGGTAATGCACTTTGGCTTATCTAATACCCTAAGAACTTTCATGAGATTAATAAACCATGTGTAGTGAGATTTCATCGGCGAGTTTGTTGTGGTCTACTTTGATGACATCTTCATGTATAGTCTTGACCTATCTTATCATATGATCTACCTCCAAGTTGTATTTGATATACTATGAGTTGAGAGATTGCTTAGCAATTTACAGAAGTACAATTTTTGCCAAGAAGTCGTCTTCTTAGGGTAAATAGTCAGTAAAGGAGGTCTGTGAGCTAATGATGAGAAAATTCGAGCTATTACTGATTGGTTGACCCTACCTCTTGCGCTAAGGTGAGAAGCTTCTATAGCTTAGCTTCCTTTTACAAATGATTCATTTAAAGGTTCAGTACAATTGTCGTACCCCTCATTGAGTTAACAAAAAAGAATATAGAGTTTAGATAGGGAGAGAAGGAAAAGAGTTTTGCTAAGGTGAAGGAGAAATTGACCTCTACACTAGTTTTAGCTTTACCTGGCTTTGAGAAAGTGTTTGAACTTAAATGCAACGCATTAAGTGTTGGCATTGGAGCTATGTTAATGCGAGAGGGCCGACTTATTGCATATCATAGTGAGAAGCTAAGAGGACCATAGTTGAACTACTTTGTAAGTGACAAGGAATTTTTGGTGTCAATTTGAGCTCTTTATTGTAACGACCTAGCCAAAACTCCTTCCATCGAGGTATTGTCTGCTTTGGTGTGAAATGTAGCATGGTTTTGTCTTTGGTTGTAGCAATTTCCTAAGAGATCACCCATCCTAAGATTAACCTAGCTTAAGTACGTTTAATTTTGGAGTTCCAACATGCTTTAAGCTACTGCACCAAAAGTCACCTTAATGATATAGAGTTTGATCACCTAGCATGTAAGGGTTATTACAATCCAACCCCTTTATAGAATTGACATCCTTGTTAGTTTCGTTGCACAGGTCCAAGACTACCACCAGGCAAGGACTATGCCCTTCCGACTGGTGGACTGCTCTGATATCACTTGTAATGACTCAGTTGGAACTCCTTCCATCTAGGTATTGTTTGCTTTGGTGTGAAAGGCCACACAGTTTTGTCCCTTCATACAGTAGCTTCTAGGAGATCATACATCTTATGATTGACCTAGCTTGAGCACACTTAACCGCTTTGGCATAGAACGTTGCACAGTTTTGTCCCTAAGTATAGCAGCTTTCTAAGAGGTCACTTATCTTAAGATTACTCTAGCTTAAGTACGCTTAACTTTGGAGTTTCAACATACTCTGAGTTGCTACACTAAAAGGCACCTCGATGATATAGAGTTCAATTACCTAGCATGAAAGGGGTATTACATTCATGTATGGCAACACCATCTCCTGCCAAAGGAATTTATCATATACACCAATCATGAGTGTTTAAGGTACCTATGAAGTTAGTTTATGCTCTTAAAGAGACAAGCTTGATGGATAAAATTCTTAAAAAGATTTAATTTTGTGATTAAGTATAAGTAAGGCAAAGTTAATGTAGTTGTTGACACATTGTTGAGAAGACATACCCTTCTTATCAAGCTATTAACAAGACTTTTGGGATTTATAAGCATTAGATAGCAATACTCTTAAGACCCTCATTTTGGCTTAGTGTATGAGCAATGTAGGGAAGGAATAATAGTGGATGACTATCATGTTGAAGATGGATACTTATTTCGAGGTAGAAGGCTCTACATACTAACCTGTTCTATCAAAGAATTGTTGTTAAGAGAAGTTCATAGTAGATGGCTCTCTAGGCATTTTAGAGAGAAAATGACCTATGAATTATTGAAAGCATGGTTCTTTTAGCCTAAGATGAGGCGAGATGCATATCGAGTGTTTGAACAATGTGTGACCTACAAAAAGGCAAAGAGCCGAGTTGACTAAGGGACAGGAATACCTCTGCTTACCTCGACTAGACCATGGGTTGATCTAGATATGGACTTTGTTGTTGGATATCTTGAGCTACTTGAGGCAAATATTATGTAATGGTTGACGTAGATATATTTAGGAAGATGGCACGCTTTGTGCCCTATACTAAAACTAATGATGATTTGGCTATTTCTTTTCTCTTTTTATAAGAAAGAGACTGTTCACTTGAACGATGTGTTGGGGAGTACAGTATAAAATCAGGATCCAAAGTTTCTAAGCCATTTTTCAAGAACTCTCTAGCGTCAATTAGGGACCAAGTTACTCTTTAGCACATCGTGTCACCGCTAAACAGATGGCCAAATGAAGGACATCAACTGCACTTTTGATTCCTTGCTCCGAGCTACAGTAAGAAAGAATTAACTGATTGAGATGTTTGCCTACCCGTGGTAGAATTTTCTTACAATAGGATAGTGTACGGCACCATCAATCATCTACCCTTTGAGGTCATCTATGACTTCAATCCTAAGCTTCCCCTTAACTATACCTCGATGCCCACATCCGACTAAGAAGACCCCAAAGTAAAGGCCCAAGCTTAATCACTTTAGAAGATTTATCAGAAGGTCACTCAATAGATTGACTAAGTTGCTAGAAAGTTGGAAAAAAAAGAGTACAAGGTTGGAGAACAAAGCAATTTTAGCCTAATGACCTAGTTTAATTACATTAAAGCAAAGAAAGATTCTTAAATAAAAGGAAGAATAAAATGTCTACTCGAACTGAAGGACCTTTTAAGATACTTTAGAATATCAATAACAATGCATATTGATTGAAGTTGCCTAAAGACCTTGGAGTTTCTAATGTATTTAATGTTGTTGACTTCAGCCCCTACTAAGTAGAAGAAGATCAACAAGAAGACCATATAGATTTGATCCCAAATCCCAACCAACTTAGAAGGGATGATAGGACTCAACCCACTAGAACTTTAACCCGAGCATGAGCATTTGGACTTAAGAGCCTTGCCAAGTAGATCCTCTTTACCTAACTAACACATGAAGAGTTTGAGCTCCTACTTATTTCTAACCTCCTGTAACTACTAAGCTAAACCCTACCTTACCCCTTGTTAATGATCATAGAATGTCATCTTGAAGACTTCCCTTATACTAATAGCTTGGTAAGTCATCGAGCTATAACTCTTTAATTCTTCTTCCTTGACCCTTTCCTTCAAGCTTGATAGCAACTCAAGTTAGGTAGTCCACAACCTTTTGGTACATTGCTTATATAGCTTTTGTTCTTTCCACAGCTTATTGATCATTAGGATGGCTAGGCTGGGAGATTTGATTTATTGGGAGCTTGGGATTATATCTATAGGCAACCTAGAAGGGTGATATTTTTGTCATATTGTGGGTAGTCTTGTTGTAGGCAAACTTGATTATAGGTAAGCACATATCCCAATTACTTAGGTTTCTTCCAACTGTAACTTGTAGTAGGGTCCTTAAGGTCCTATTAATGACCTTAGTCTATCCATCTATTTATGGGTGGCAAGACGTACTAAATAGTAGCTTGGTACCCAATCTCTTCCAAAGAGTCTTCCAAAAATGGCTTAAGAATTTAGGTCCTAATTAGAAACTATGGTTCTAGGTACTCCATGTAGTTTGATCACTCCTTACAAAAAGAGAAAAGAAATAGTTGAAGCATCGTTAGTTCAATTACATGGCACAAAGTGCACCATCTTACTAAAGTAGTCCATGACCACCATGATGGAGTCCTTCCCTCGAGATGTCCTTAGCAAACCTAACATAAAATCCATAATTAATTCATACCATGGTTTGGTCAAGACAGGCAGTGGCAAATAAGGTCCTTACTTAACTTAGCTCTTTACTTTTCGATAGGTAGCACACTTTTCTAACATAGACTATAAGTCTCTCATCATCTTAGGCCAAAAGAATCTTGAGCTAAGCACTTCATAAGTTCGAGCATTCCCAAGATGGCCAAACAATCCTCCTCTATATGCTACATGTACTAGTAATTCTCTTATAGAACAGGTTGGGATACATAACTTCCCCTTTTGAATAGGTATTTGTCTGCCCTGTGATAATTATCAATAGCTTGGCCATCCTCACACCAAGCATAGATTGGACTAAAGTATGTATCCTTAGCAGATGAACTCTTGAGAATTGAGAGCCCAAGAAGCCTCGTCTGGAGTTCAATCAGGAGAGTATGTCATCGTGATAGGGCATCAGTTACTACATTGTTCTTGCTAGTCTTATACCTAACAACATAAGAAAATCCCTCTATGAATTCAATCTACTTGGCCTATCTCTTAAACAGCTTTGGTTGGCTCTTCAGATATTATAGTGATTCATGATTTGTATAGATGACAAATTCTTTAGGTAATAAATAGTGTTGCAAATAGTAAGGGCTTAAGTCAAGGAGTAGAACTCCTTATTATATACTGAATAGTTGAGTGTTGTCCCTCGAAGCTTCTCACTAAAGTAGGCAATAGGTTGGCCTTCCTGCATCAGCATGGCTCTTATGCCTAATCCAAATGCATTACACTTAACTTCGAACACTTTGTCAAAGCTTAGAAGAGCTAGGACAAGGGAAATAGTCAATTTCCTCTTCACTTCATCAAAACTCTACTATTCCTTCTCTCCCCATCTAAATTCAATGTTATTCTTTGATAGTTTAGTAAGTGAGGCTATAATAATATAGAAATCCTTTATGAAATGACAATAAAAAGATACTAGGTCATGAAAACTTTGCACATCGGTAGAGTAAGTTAGCACATGCCACTTAGTAATCGCCTTCACCTTCACCTTCTCTTCATCAACTTGTATATTACCTCTACTCACAACAAATCCTAAGAAGACTACTTCAAGTTGGGAGAAATCACATTTCTTCAGATTGGCATATAGTTTTTGGGCTTGAAGCTTGTCAAAGATAGCTTAGAGATGCTTATAGTTTGTCTCCAAGTTAGGGTTGTAAATAAGAATATCATGAAAGTAAACAACAACAAACTTTCCAATCGGTTCTTTTAGCACATGGTTCATTAGCCTCATAAATGTGCTTAACAGATTTAACAATCTGAATGACATAACTAGTTACTAATGCAATCCACAGCAATTCTTGAATGCAGTTTTCCACCCATCTCCTTCCTGGATTCTGATTTGATGGTACTTAGACTTGAGATAGATCTTAGAGAAGATCCTTGCTTCATTTAGCTCATTAAGCATGTCATTAAGTTGATGTATGGGGTACCCAAACTTGATAGTAATAGGGTTGATGGCTCAACTCTTCACACACATATGCCATGTGCCATCTTTCTGTAGCACCAATAAAGCTAGGATAATGCATATGCTTAAGGAATCTTTGACATATCCTCTTTTCATTAACTCATCTACTTGCCTTTAGAGCTTGGCGGCTTGTTCAGGGTTTAACTAATGCACTGGTTTGTTTGGTAATGTGGCTCTAGGTTACAGATCTATCGAGTGCTCGATCCTTCTGATTAGAGGTAGACCTTCTAGCAATTCATTAGGGAATAAGTTAGCAAACTCCTTCAACAAGTCCTTTACTTAAGTAGGTAGTTTAACATTTATATCCCTTAATTCAAGCAATCTTTCAATCAACAAAAAGGTTGGCTCTTCAAACTTTATCTCTCTTGATAGCTCGATATGTGTCATTACTAAGGCTTCCTTTTTAGGGCTTAGCTAAGTTGAGCCTACATAGTTTTGACTTCTTCAACAGACATGAGATTCAATCCCACCTTCCTTCCCTCATGTTTAAAAGAACAAGTATTTCTCTTTCCATCATACATCACATGTCAGTCAAACATCCATGGTCATCTCAAAAGAATATGTGAAGTGCTCATAGGCAACATATCATAAAGAACTTCATCATGGTACTTCCTTATACGGATCAGCATTGTTGCTTGCTTAGTCACTTGCAAGGTTCCTTTGTCACTAAGCTAGTATAGCTTGTAAGGCTTAGGGTGGGGTGTGGTTGGTAACTTTAACTATTGGATCATAAAGGTAGACACTGTATTAGTGCAAGTACCACTGTTAACGATAAGAGCACACAACAGTATCTAATGTGGAACTAGTTCTCACATTATTCATCCTCAAGTATTAGGCTCACACTCATCACTCGCCTTAGTACCATGGTTATAGGTATGAAGTTGCCCTCTTCACTATAGATAACTTCGTCCTTCTCGGACTAGCCAAATTGTTTGGATTCCTTTAACACTTCAACCTCTTCGTTAGTATTGTTGACTTCTATGGTTAACACTTTGCCTTTCACTACCATCACTCTTCTGTTTGGACACTGAGTTGCAAAGTGCCCAAATCCTTAACACTTGAAAAAATTGGTCTCACTGGTGTTTCTTCTCAAGCTTTATCCCTTCTTGAACTTTCTTAAGGGTTCTTTCTCCTTAGCTTGAGTGATTGAAATAAGTCAAATTTTAGCAGCTTTACTTGGTTTTGATCTCACATGTTGGCTCTAAGTAGGTTGGCTACGGTAGCTTGACTAATAGGAGCTTGGAATTTGCTCATGTGATGCCACTTCATCCTTTGTGTAGCTTAGATTGCTTCATCTAAGGATCTAAGTTCTTTAGTGTCCAAGATATCTTTGATCTCATATTTCAACCCACAAATAAATCTAAAGATAGTCCTGTCTTCTGATTTCACAACTTCACAACAAATCACCAACATTTGAAACTCCTTTACATAAGTATCGACGCTCAATTCTCCTTGTCTCAACTCTCGTAATCTTTTAAATGTATCCTGATACGAATTGGTTTAAGAACTAACAAGTTTGGTCATAAGGGTGTGTTTAAGTTTGTAGAAGGCTTGAAAAAGGTGATGGAAATAAGTGAAAACAACAAGAAAAGTAAAATAAACAAACCCACGAATAGCTCCAAAGATATGATGCACCAGGAAACTTTCAAGGACTCACAACATAACTTGATATGACGCACAAGATGGTCCAACGAAGGTACTCACCACCTAGCCTTACTTAAGGGTCAGGATAAGAGTGAAGTAAGCAAACAGGCTCACGAAAAGAAGAATATTTAATATCAGATGTAAGATGATAATATCCTTACGACTACATGTACAATGGGTATTTATTCCCAAAAAACTAGGGCAACCTATCTAAAATGGAAAAAGACTAGAAAGGATATTATCTAAAAGAAGTAATGTGCAAGGAATAATAATGGTACAATTGAAAATATAACAAAAATTAGTATCTTGTATGGAGAATTCTTTCATGTGCTTGTTCGAATACGTCATTCTTTGTAGATAGGTGTCTTTCTTGCAGAAAAGACAAACTGTACATTCAAGTTGATGACTACTAAGTCGAGGTGTTGAGCAAGGTTGGTGGGTCAATTGTGTTGAGTTGAGCAGATAATTCTTTTAAGGTGAATTCACTTCAGATGTATTCGGTATAGCTTGAATTCAGGTCGATTGAGCTGATGGTCAAATGAGCCAAATTGATGTTTGAGTATAGTTCAGGTTGGCAGTTGGAGATGAATGATGAGTACGAAAGTGTTTGGATCAACTAGGGCATCGGGTCGGTAAATTGCAGCAGCTCAAACTCCTCGATGGTGGGTCTTAAAGAAAGAATTCACCTTACCATATTTTCCAACCCTTAAGCTTGGGCTTGGGTTAAGGGTCTGGTGTTCTGATTCCTATCATCCTTGCTAGGCCGATTAGGAATTGGGTCAAATTGGCTAATCCTCATCCAAGTCTTCCTTGGGTCAATAAGGGTTGAGATTGACAACATTAAGCACATTTGACACTCCGAAGTCTTCTAAAAGCTTAAGTTGGTATGCATTGTTATTGATCTTTTGGAGTATCCTAAACATTCCTTCAACTTTGGTAGATAACTTGTTCTTCCTCTTATTAGGGAATCTTTCCTTACTCTGGTGTAACCATACTTGGTCTTTAGGCTGAAATTGCTTGGTTTTCCTTCCTTAGCCTTTATCCTTTAGCTTTTTAGCATTCTATCTATCTATTGGGTAACTCGTTGGCAGATTTATTAGATAGACTAGGCTCTGGTTCTTGCCTCAGGATCTTCTTGGTCAATAGATAGCATGGGGATGTGATTGAAGGGTAATTTGGGGTTGAAACATAGACGACCTCAAATGGGGTATGCTTATTGGTGTCATATATTGCCTTATTATAAGCTAATTTGACTACAGGTAGGTAAACACCCTAGTCGATTAAGTTCTTTCTTACTGTAGCTTGAAGTAATAATCTTAGGGTGTGGTTGACTCCCTTAGTTTTTCCATTGGTTTAGGGATGGCAAGAGGTGCTAAACAATAATTTGGTTCCCACTTAACGTTAGAGGGTTCTCCAAAAATGGCTCAAAAATTTTGGGTCTTAGTCGGATACCACACTCCTTGGTACTTTGTGCAAGCAAATTACTTCCTACAAAAACAAAGTAGCAATGGTCGAAGTATCGTTAGTTTTGGTGTAGAGTATGAAATATACCATTTTGCGGAACCTATCTATGACAACCATCATAGAATCTTTGGTTCAGGCAGTTTAGGATAGTTTAAGGACAAAATCCATACTTAGGCTGGCCCATGGTTTGGTCAGAATAGGCAAAGGCATTGCTTTCCCTTACTTTATTTGACTCTTTGCTTTCTTACAAATGGTGTATCTCTTAATCACACGATGCACGTCATGCTTCATTCTAAGCTAGAAGAATCTATCATTCAATAGTTCATATGTTCTCCGCTCCCTAAAATGTCTAGAGAGTCCTCTACTACAGGCTTCTCTCACCAGTAGCTCCCTTATCGAATAGGTCGGCATACACAACTTTCCACCTCTGAATAGATAATGATCTTCTACATGTTACTTATCTACTACTTTTCCTTCTCTACAGTGCTTATATATAGGGCCAAAATGAGGATTATTTTGATATTGTTCTTTTATGTTTACAAACTCTAACAATCTAGTCTGCATAGAGTAGAATATGTCTCCTTAATAGAGCATCAGCAACTACATTACTCTTGCCCTACTTATACTTAATGACAAAATTGAATCCCTCTAAAAATTCAATCCATCGGGCTTGGCATTTGGAAAGCTTAGATTGACTCCGTAGATATCTCAAGGATTCATGATCTATGTATACGACAAACCCTTTTGGCAGAAGATAATGTTGCCACATGCGAAAAGCTCGGATTAAGGCCAAAAGCTCTTTGTCATATACAAAATAGTTCAATTGTGCTCCTCTAAGCTTCTCACCATGATAAGTGATAGGTTGTCCTTCTTACATTACCACAACTTCGATGCCAACACTTGATGCATTGCATTTAAGCTCAAATACCCTATCAAAGTCAGGTAGAGCCAAGACTGGGGTAGAGGTCAACTTGGCTTTCACTTCGGCAAAACAGCTCCCTTGCTAAGAAGCCAAGAGAGAGAGAGAGAGAGAGAGAGAGAGAGAGAGAGAGAGAGAGACCTTAGACTAATCCTCATTCACCCTTGCTCAGATAAGTAATCCGATCATACTTCTTTGTCTGCATCCTCTAACAGCCTTACCAATGCACCTCCGCCACGTGTATTGGACTACGTGTAGAATCTGTTAAACTAATTATTGTTTTTTTTAATATTCATTTTTACCCTTTATATTTTTTTTACATTACTTCTTTCGGAAATACCCTTTTTGTCTTTTCCCCTTTTAGGCAAGTTACCCAAACTTATTGGGTATAAATACTCTTGTACTTGTAGCTAGAAACATCAACTTAACATAAATATACTGAATGTTCTTCCTTGCATAAACATTTTTACTTACTCTCATTCCACTCTTATCCTAACCTTTAAGCAAGGCTAGGTGATGAGTAACCTTATCGGACTAACTCGTGCATTATATTGAGTTATAACATGAGTCATTGGAAGTTCTATTGGTACGTCATATCCTTTGGAGTTGTTTAGGGGTTTTATTTACGTTCCATTCATTTCTCGTTCTTTCATGCATTTCCCATTACCCCTTTTTAGGCTTTTGGTAAGCTTAGACCTATTCAGTGATCGGCCTAGTCTGTTCTTGATCATGGTTCACATTAAGCACTATAGATAAGGATGTCGTCAAAATTGACGAGAGCGAACTTTTCGATCAAATCTCTTAATACATGGTTCATTAGTCTCATGAAAGTGCTCGGGGCATTTGATAGCCTGAAAGGCATGACCATCTACTCATATAAGGCATGTCGGATCTTAAAAGCAATTTTTCATTCATGCCCTTGTCTCATTAGAATATGGTGGTATTTAGACTTTAGATTAATCTTGCTGAATACTCTTGCACCACTCAGTTCATCTAACATGTTGTTTAGCCTTGGGATGGGTTACCTATACTTGATCATAATCTTGTTAATAGCTCTGCTATCCATATACATATACCAAGTTCCATCCTTCTTTAGCACAAGTAACATAGGTATAGAATAGGGGCTAAGACTCTTCCTCACATGACGTTTTTCCAGAAGTTCATTAACTTTTCTTTGGAGCTCAAAAGCTTGCTTGGGATTCATCTAATACATTGGCTTATTTGGTAAGGCAATGCTGGGCATTAAGTCAATGCAATGTTCAATGCCTTGGAAAGGGAGTAATCCCTCAAGCAACTATTCAGGAAATAGGTCAACATATTCATCCAGTAGCTCCTTGACTTCTAAGGGTAGTTCACCTTGCTCCCTCAATTCTAGAAGTCGCTTGATCAACAAAAAAGTTGTAGCATTGGCTTTAATAGCTTCTCAAAGTTTGGCTCTACTTAACACTAAAGCCTTCTTTGATCCTTAAGCAAGTTTAGCTTATAGCTTGCTAACTTGACTTGGCACCATATGGTTCAATGTAATCTTCCTCTCATTCTTCTTAAGCACATATGTATTCCTATAACTGATGCATCCTTAGGGTTAGACGTATAGAGAAACACTACAATGAAGAGCAAAAAAAAAAAAAAAAAGGAAATAAAGAAAAGCTACCAAAGTCTAAGCAGTTAAAAACTAGATATGACACACAAATTGATCTTACTCAACTTACAATTTGCCGGATATGACTCACTGGTTTGAATTGAAGGGTCGGTCACTACTACTCTTTGCTAAAGGGAATAGATAAGAGTTGAATGGTAATGAGAACACTAAGGTTGCTCAAAGGGAAACTTATATAAATTTTGATAATGAAGTTATTGTTTGCGTACATTAAGTAGGGGTTTATATACCCATCCCACCATGGTTGCTTTACATGTATGAGAAGATAGAAGGGTATTCTATCAATAGGATACATAAAAGAGTAAAAGAGACAAAGAATATCTTGTATAGAAAAGTAAATAATCCTTTTGAAATGTCATGCTAGAAGACACGTATTGCATGGTAGCTGTTTTGAATTATAGTAAAAATTGGATGAAATGAAGAAAAGAGGGAATTTACAATCAGGGGTCGACCTAATCTGGATTAGGTTAAAGCTTGGTCAATCATTTGCTAGAGAGTACTCAACTTAGGTTAGGGTCAACCATTGGTGGGCGGCTCAGGAGCTTAACTTAGATAGTTTTTGGAGGCTATCTGCTCAGATGTTGTGTCATAGCACAATTGTTTAATAGGTCTAACGCACATAACAACTTAGTAGTCAGGTCAGCAGAGTGGGAAACATAGAGTTCGGGGTAAGAATTCTCGTCTTAGATTTAGCTTCGAGATTATATTCTCTAGGTAAGTCCTTAGAGTCCTCTAGCTCGACTACGCATGATTGATCCAAGGGGTTGATTCCTATCAATAGCCATCATGAATAACCCTTTGATTGAAAAGCTAAGGTCAGCTTAATAGCACATGTGAAGTGCACATATGTAGCACGTCACAAAGAATTTCATTAGAATAGTTCCCAATTTAGATTGGTAGCAAAACTTACTGTATGACATGTAATGCTCCCTTCTCATTCAGCCAATGTAACTTATATGGCTTCGAATGTGAAATGGTTGGCAGCTTAAGCTTCTTAACTAGGTCGGCAGATGTTACATTAGTATAGCTTCCATTGTCTACTATGAGCATAGACCTGCTCATTCACTTTGTACATATTGTGGAATAAGTTCTCTCTCTGCTCCTCCTTGGTAAAGGGCTCTAAACTCATCGTACGTCGGATAACTAGAATTAACTTGTCTAGATCCTCTACAAACACATCTTCCTCAATTAGGTTAGCATTAACATTAGCCTCACCTCCCCCTTCTTTCTCCTCTTCTTGTTCCTCATCTATGCTTTCCACTTCAATTTTCGAGACATCTCCTTTGATAATTATGATCCTTCAATTTAGGCACCGAACAACTATGTGCCCAAATCCTTGGAACTTAAAGCACTTGATCTGGCTAGTTTTCCTTCTAGATCCTTACTAGTTCTCATATGTACTGGTTGTCACGTTATTATCAAGTTGACCCTTTTATTTGACTCTAACATCTACCCTTCTGGTCAGCTTAGTAATTGATTGAGCTTGGTAACTCCCTTGAACAGGTTAGCTCATCAAAGGTCAGGTTGACCTATTTCTTCTCTATCTCTCCACTTATTGGGCTATTCGTATAACTTCATCCAATGTGGTGAATTGCTAAAGTTCCATAATATCTCACAGGTCACTCCTCAATCTATTCAGAAACCTAGACATTGTTTGTGTTGATGGTTCTTTTACTTCACAGTGAATTACGAGTATTTGGAACTCCTGAACATAGTCATCAATAGTTCGGCTTCCTTGTCTTAGCTCTTATTGCGAAGAAAATGTGTCTTGCAAATAAGTATTCGATTGATTTTGAATATCCTCTTCATCTCAGGCTAAGTATTCAGCTCTCTATATCCTTCTTGCCTTCTTATGATTTGGAAGTTCTTCTACCACATCACATCATAACCTAAGAATTCAACAATAGCAGTACTTACCTTCTCTCGATCCTCGTACTGATAATAATAAAAAACATGCTCAGCCTTCTCTCCATAGTCTAAATAATTATCTATACTCCTTGAGCTATTGAAGCTTTAAATCTAAAGCTTCACATAGTTGGTAGCTTAGGGTGCTCAAACTCTCTTCTTCTTCTTCAAACTCTTCTTCTCCTTCATCATCCATATCACCTAAGTCAATCATTCTTCAAATTCGTCCTCCTACTCGTCTACCTTGAACATATCGAGCTAGGTTTTGTCCTTTAGTAGGTCAAGCAATTTATGGAGTGTTCTACATGGCCTTAGTATGTTGATAGGCCATTGCATGAACAGCTTTATTCAAGTTGGCTATGAGGTTAGTTACCTCATCTAGTTGTTCATCTGTACTTCTAGGGGTACCTTGGGGTTGTTGGCCATGGTGGACAACTCCGTTATTGTCATCCCCAATACTAGCGTTAACACTCAGATTTGTTATTTTCTTGACAAAACTCAATAACAAAACTTAGAATCCAAGAAACAACAGATGCAATTCTTTACGCCAAACAACACAAACACATACTAAAACACTTTTTCATGTGAAAGTTTAGTATATTGTAAACATAATAGCTACTTCCAAGAACAACAACCTTATTGAAACTTACTCTATTTTTGTATACTCAAAATAAGGCAAACTATAGTATATAACCCAAATAAACTACTACTCTTTCTACTTACTCAAACTCTTACAACTAACTTCTAGGCAACTACAATACACTATCACAACAATCACTATTTACAAGATAGTTCAAACATAACTTACCTAAATGAAACCTCCGCTCTAATACCAAGATTATGCAAATTAGGTCGAAAGACTGACAAGGCCAGTTATAGGGGTAGATCCAAGCTTTCAGAAAGCTCAAAAAAGGTGATGGAAATACACAAAAACAATAGGAAAAGTAAAATAAGCAAACCCATGAACAACTCCAAGGAAATGATGCATCAGGGAACTTTCAAGGACTCATGGCACAACTTAATATGATGCATGAGATGGTCCAGTGAGGGTACTCGCCACTTACTCTTACTTAAGGGTTTGGATAAAAGTGAAGTAAGTAAACAAGCTACGAGCAAGTTCTTGAATAGAAGAATGTTTAATATTAGATGTAAGATGATAATGTCCTTATGGTTACATGTACAGTGTGAATTTAAACCCAAAAAACTAGGGTAACCTACTTAAAATGGAAAAAAAATTAAAAGAGTATTATCTAAAATAAGTAATGTGTAAGGAATAATAAGGGTATAATTAAAAATATAACAAATATGAGTATCTTATACAGAAGATTCTATCATGTGCTCACTTGGATACGTAGCTCTCTATGGATGGGTAACTTTTTGGTAAAAAAGATAAATTGTATGTTTAAGTTGTCGACTATCGAGCTGAGGTGCCGAGTAAAGGTGGTGGGTTAGCTGTGTCGAGTTGAGTAGATAATTCTTATGAGGTGCAATCAACTTGAATGTATTCAGTATGGCTCGGATTTAGGTTGGTTGAGTTGATGGTTGGATAAGTAAAGCTGATGTTCAAGTGTAGTTCAGGTCGGCAACTAGAGATGAATGATGAGTGTGAGAGTGTTTGGCTCAACTAGGGTATTAGGTTGGCGTATTGTAGTAGCTTAGACTCCTCGTTGGTGGGTCTTAAAAGAAAGAATTCGCTTAACCATACTTTCCAACTCTTGAGTTTGGGCTTTGGTCAAGGGTCTAGTGGTTTGATTCCTATCACATCCTGTAAATAATAGCTAGACAAATCTCTCTTCATCTTATCCTAATCTTTAACTTCTTTCTCTCCTTCTCTTCATTGGGTAGCCCACAAATTCTTCCTTCATATGGTGGCATATCCTGTGAATTCTAGGACAACAAGTCTTACTTTAGCATTCCCAAGAACTTCATTGCACTCAAATTGCTACTCTCTAATTAACCTAATTTAGGTAGTCTTCAGCATCATCACTACCAGAGAAGCTCGAGATTTGTAATCTTAGTCCCTTTACCCCGAGAGCTCAGATATTTCTTTCTTTAGGTTCATAACACTCCTCTTTCTCATTGTTTAACCCCTTATCCTCTTCTTCTATTTCCTTTAATGTAAGCCTTTATTGAGCAATTTTGTCCACTCCTACAACTCAGGGTGGTCAAATTTGAAATTAGCTCAATCAGGGCGGCCATTACCTCTCTCGAGTAGTTCATTCGCTCAGCCTCTATTTGAATCATCTTTAGCTCATTGCTTATCTTTATTTATAATCGTCATTAAGCTAGTCACCAGGTCAGCGAGCCTGTCCAATCTCTCATCTACAAATTGGGGTGTACAACTTCCTTGTTGTCCAAGCCCATTATGAACACCACTCTCTTGGTTTTCAAGAGTTCCTTACACACTAAAGTCCGACATTGATTAATATTTCAATATACTAACTCTTCTAGTTAAAACAATTGAACTATACTAAAAACTCAATATCTTGTGCTCTAATTACTACTAAAGCTACACTAATAATGCTTTACATGATTGCAAGCCAATAAAAACCACACACTCTGTTTTTGAGTATCGAAACAAGGGAAAATAGAGTACTAATGTTCACAACCTAGAATACTACTCCAACACTCATTATAGTTACTCATAACTTCTTCAACAATTTTAAGTCTTGATCCACTAACTACACACAATAGTAAAACACTCAAGAACATAAATACTAAAAACTTATTCAAATGTAACTAAGCTTTGATACCAAGATGATACAGGATACTGGTTGTGGATGAACACACAATCGAAGGTATCATGTGTGCAAATGGGTCCAAACCTTAAGATGGCTCGAAAGAACAAATGTAGATCAAAGATTGAGCAGGGGTTCTCATTTAGCGATGCCAAATATGATGTACTAACCCCTCACACAAGCTCAAGCCATACTTGATATTATACACAAGTGTTACTAGAGGTCACTCGTCACTAGTCCATGCTCAAATGATCTAGATAAGAGTAAAGCGAGCAATTAGAAAACACTTAGCTCATTGGAAAAGTTCTATATTTGCCATTTTGGATGATGATCATTTTAGTTGATACATTTAAAGCGTATTTATATGCCCCAATTAGGGTAATTCCTAAGATTCCTCTAATTACACAATTCAATACTTGCTTGAAATTGAAAATGATTATAGAGAAAGGATAAATTGGTAATAATAGAAAAAGAATATCCTTTGCTAGGATACTACGAATGTCAAAGAGAGAGGGTACATGTCACCCTCTCAATTCTATGAGCTAAATGGTTAGTTGTTGTAGGGCAGAGTTGAGTTGGCAAAGTTAGCTTTAGGATAACAGCTTAAGAGTTGAATGGACACTTGTTTAAGTTGTTGGAGTTAAGGAGCTCAGCATCAACAGGTCGGTTTGATGGTGGTTGGGCTTGAGCTTGAACATCGATTAGCTTGGATTTATGTGGGTTCATGGCTCAGCTTTGATAGGGGTTAACAATGTCAGTAGGATCTTCTTCCATTCGAGAGATAGTAAATCGGTTGGGGTAGCTTGGAAGATATACTAAGTCGGCTTCGAGGAATTGCTCTTCTTTTAAAGTGAGCACAAGTCTTAATTACTAAGCTCTTTCTACTTAGCTACTATACTTACTAATTATCGGTAACCCTCTGATGCAATCTCTAAAGTTCTTAGGCTCGATCTGCACCTTCTAAGCTCTCATCCCTTGAGATAGGACTAAAGATCATACCTATGTGAAGGATCAGGTTGACTTCATATATGACCTCAAACAAAGATTTTTCAATTGTGCTATGGGGTGGACCCATTATGGACAAATTCAATAACCAGTAAGCACAAGTCTTAATTACCCAATTTCTTATCTACAATAGCTTAGAGTAAGGCCCTTAGAGTTCTATTGATAACCTTAGTTTGGCTATTGCTTTAAGGATAGTAAGATGTGTAGAACATAAGCTTCATTTTGAGCTTCATCTATATGGTCTTCCAAAAGAAGTTGGTAAACTTTAAGTCCCAATATGACATAATACTATAAGGAACTTCTTGTAGTTGCATGGTTTCCTATAAGAAGATGTTAACAACAAATTGGGAATCGTCATTCTTATGGCATGGAATGAAGTGTGCCATTTTATTGAACTAATCTACTATCACCATGATTAAGTTACATTTCCCAGCTATCTTTGGTAGTTTTAGCATAAAGTACATGCTCAAATTGGTCTAGGGATGGTTGTAGACTGGTAAAGGTATATGTTCCCTATAGGTTCTTTCTTTCCCTTAGCTTACTTATAAACAATATACCTCTTCAAGATTTTGAGCACATCTTTCATGATCCCTAGCTAAAAGAAACACTCTAGTAAATGTCCTCTTTTCCCTTAAATGCTTTGTTAATCCTCTAGAATGGCCTCTTGTATCATCAATTCCCTTGCTAAGTTGTTGGGTACAACAACCAATCTTTCTTAAACAGGTATCCCTTATTCATAAAGAAACCATCAACTACAACTCTAGCTTAACACTTAGCCACAAGAAGCCTAAAATACTCATTGCTTTCACATTGTTCAGTTTAGTGTTTCAAATCTAATGATCCTCATTTGCATTGTTTTGATCAGTACATATTGTCTTGATATAGCGTACTATTGGGATCTTGTAACATAATTGTGATAATTGAATAAATGTTGTTCTTGATCTTTAGAAATCCATAGAAAGCATGTTTGTTCTTGATTCAACATTGATGTAAAGATCTCCAGCCTAGTTTACTTGATGTTCTTTCCCCTATTGAAGGATTTTACAATTGGAGAGACATATAACTAGGGCTTTGCATCTAACTCCACATTCGATCTAATCGAAATGTATTTATCATGCCACTTTTGTATTTTGGACTCTAATCCATCCATAAATTTGTGGCCATGCTGTACTTGATCAAATATGAGAATGTCTTGAAGAATTTGACCTACTAGGCTTAACCTTAAGATAACTTTTGTTGACCTTTCAGGTACTTTAATGCTTCATGATTTGTATAAATAACTTAACTATGAGGCAATAGATAATGTTGCCATATGGTGAGAACTCGAATTAGATAACAAAATTCCGTATCATAGGCAAAGTTGTTTAAAGCAGCTCCACTCAACTTGTTGTTGAAATAGGCGATAGGTGGTCACTCTTACCCAAGCACTATGTTGATCACTATGCCAAATGCATCATACTCAAGCTCAAATACCTTGTCTAAGTTGGCTAGGGCTAATATTAGTGCTATCATCAACTTCTCACTTATCTCCTTAAAATTTCTTCAAGTTCTCTCCAATCACTTAAATTTAGAGTTCTTCTTGGTTAGCTTAGTTAGGGGTACTAATAGGAATTGAGATACCAGGCCTTTAACTTGTAGCCAAGCCCGAGGGTTGAGGGAATGGCAAGGCGAATCCTCCTGCTCCATTTGACTCCTACCGAAGCTGAGTATCTCCTTATCAATCAACTTTGCATGCCAAGCCATATGACTGCCCACTTCTCAAAGGTTTTGTATCGAATTGTAGAGTACCGAAACAATAGCCAAATGACGCACGCTTATACTCATGTTTGAGCTAACCAATTGCTTGGCATCATCGTTGCCGAGAAGTCGAGAGAGAGACCAAACTAGTCCTTAGTCACCCTTGCTCGGATAAGTAATATGATCTTACTCTTTTGTCTACATCCTCTAACGGCATCACCAATACATCTCCACCATGTGTAGAAGACCACGTATAGAATCTATTGCACTAATTATTGTTTTTCTTGAATATTCATTTTTATCCTTTGTATTCTTTGCACATTACTTCTTTTGGAAATACCCTTTTTTGTCTTTTCCCCTTTTTAGGTAAGTTGCCCTAACTTATCGAGTATAAATACCCTTGTACTTGTAGCCAGAATTAGCTTATCATTAATACACTAAATATTCTTCCTTGTGTAAGCACTATTTTATTTACTCTCATTTCACTTTTATTCTAATCCTTAAGCAAGACTAAGTGGCGATTAATCTCACTCGTTCAACTCGCGTGTCATATTGAGTTGTATCGTGAGTCTTCGGAAGTTGTACTAGTGTGTCATATCCTTTGGAGTTGTTTGTAGGTTTGCTTACTTTCATTTCATTTTATGTTCTTCTATGTATTTCCCCATTACTCTTTCAAGCTTTTGACAAGCTTAGACCCATCCTTATGACTAGCCTTGTCTGTTCTTGGTTATAGCTCCCATTATCTTGGTACCAGAGTGGAGGTTTCATTTGAGCTGTAGCACTTGTTTCGAAGTTTTGTCTATACTCTATTTTGCATGTGTGAAACAAAGCAAGTTACTGCATTCGTTTAACTGCTGTGTTTGCTAGTTGTTAAGTTCCTAGTTTATGGAAGCGTTTGCTAAAACACTTAATCAAAGAGTTTGAGAATTGAACCTATTAGAGAAATGATGGACCCAAATGTTAACATTAGTGCTGGAGATGACAATAGTAGTGTTATCTACTACGGTTAACAATCTTAAGGTACTCCAAGAAGCACAGATGATAGATTTGATGAGGTAGCTAACCTCTTAGTAGATTTAACTTGAGTTGTTAATGCATTGGCTTATCAACCTTTTGAAGCCATGCATAACACCCTACAAGCTACCTGACATGCAAGAGGTCAGAACTCAACTCGATAAGTTTGAGGTGGAGAGGTAAGCGGATGAGTGAGGAGAAGGATTGATTTGGGAGATCTAGGAGAAGAGGATGAAGAAGAGTATTATGAAGAAGAGAAGCGGGCTCAAGCACCCTAAACATCCGACCATGTGAAGCTTCAGATTTTGAACTTCAATGGGTATGGAAGTATGGATGAATACTTAGATTAGGAGGAGAAAATAGAACTTGTTTTTTAATATTACCAATATGAGGATCACAAGAAAGTGAGAACTGTTGTTGTTGAGTTCTCTGGATGGCGGGTGGAAGAATTTCCAGGCCATGAGGAGACGAGAAGAATACAAAGAGATAAATACTTGGCTTAAGAGAAGAGAATACTCAAAAACAGATTTGTGCCGAAAACTTATTTGCAAGATACTTTTACTCAGCTTCAAAAGCTAAGATAAGGAGGTTGAACTATTGACGAGTATGTCTAGAAATTCCAGATGCTCATGATTTGTTGTGAAGTGGAGGAACTACCAGTGTGAATAGTCTCTAGGTTCCTTACTGGCTTGAGGAGTGATATTTGACATATTATGGAACTCCAACGATTTACCACCAAGGATGAAGCCATACGGATTGCCTAATGAGTAGAAAGGTAAAGGAAAGGCCAAATGCTAATTCGATCATTGACTAGCTAACCTGTTTAGTCTAGCCAACCTATTCAGTCAAGCTGACCTATTCAGGGAAGTTATCGAGGTTGGCTAAGTGCCAATTTGGTGAGATGAGGAGATATCAGAATTGAACAAAAGGGTTGAGCAGAAGGCAATATTCTGATCTAAACTTATGAGAAAGGGCAAGGGTCTGGTAGGAAGATGAGCTAGATCAAGTGCTTCAAGTGCTAAGGGTTCAGACATATGGCTGCTTAATGCTTGAATTGAAAGACTATGATAATTAAGGGTGACTTCCTGAAGCTGGAGATAGAAAGTACTAATGAGGAACTAGAGGAGGAGGATACTACCTAGAAAGAAGCTCTTCATGAGAATGAACTGATTGAGGAGGATGTGTTTGTCAAGGACTTAGATCAGTTGGTCCTAGTTGTTTGATGCACAATGAACTTAGAACCCTCATGCGAGGAGGAGTAGAGAGAGTACTTGTTTCATATCACCTATAGGGTGAATGATCAAGTGAGTGTGCTAACTGTGGATAGTGGAAATTGCACCATTGTGGCTATCACGAATTGAGGACGACCCAATCGTGGCAGATGCAGTATATTGTACGAAGAACCCCTGACTGGTTACCCTTCCAATCATGAACTCTTCATACAATATACAAGGCTCTACAACTACTAGTATCCCAAGAACTTACAAATTCATATGATATCATCACATAAACATATTTATATAAAATTTAAACTACAACATTTACAACACATAGTAATTTATTACATCTAGGTCTCTATTACTGCTAAAACAAAAGTACATAAGTAATAATCTACATATTCTGTTCTCTCTCAAAACACAGGATGGCTCACTCTTACCCAAGTCCCCAAGCTAACCTGTGGCATCCCTCGGCCAGCTTCTTCGAACAAGTTATCCTGCAGCAAAAGTCTAAGGGGGTGTAAGCCTAAGCTTAGTGAGCAAAACCCTTAACCACACCATAAATAAGTTATAAATACATTATATTCACGCATATGAATAAATGATCAAATAGAATGCCAAACAATACGTATAGTTAACTAGTCCATATACGTAACTCAGATTTAACACTTTTCGAAGTCAAGGTTGGAGTATATACGGCACCAATCAGATCCGAGTATTATACTAGAACTTACTTTACTACGAAACTCTACGTTCCCTATTTAAATCAAACAAGTCTTTTATTTTCATAAAAACCAAGTTCTAGTATAATCGGGAGTGGGCCCCCGTAGTCTACACTCACCCCTAAACGAAGGCCTCTAAACTTGACCTTCAGCCAGGCGGTTGGCACCTCTAACGCTTGGTATTCTCGTGAGCCAAGGTAAGGTCATTTTATACGAGTGCATCGTACAGAACCAATAAATTAATAATATTAACCCCCGAATGGCCTCTCTTTACCTTCGTGTGATGTGACGGCTGGAATTGTGTCTATGCAATGCATGTTAATGCATGTACCAGTTTCTTTTTATAAGCCGAGTATAATTAAGTCCAATTATGTTGTGACCATTGAATAGTACATACAATCATTTTCTAAACTACCATGTAGCAAACAAAGTGTTATCTGTACTTGAGGTAAATTCACAACTCAGTATATAATAACATACACAAGCATTTCCTGACCCTACACAATAGTCAATTAATAATAACATTTAGGTCCACTGTCTACAATTACATACAAGCCTAGAATCATAAAGTAAATACTCACTCGGCCATGATGACTCGCTTTAGTCGTAGTAATCAATCGAGAGATCCTTACCCACCTCGGAATCACCTGATCATTACGACATAATAACGCTAGTAAGTAATTAAATTAACTAGTAATTCTAAATATCTATTTACCTAATTTTACTTAAATTACTATCAACTTTTATCCGGTTAGACTTTATCACTAATCGTATGTAACTTTTTCGTTCTATTTCTGATATTTATGAATTTATAGTCGTTTTTTATTGTTTTCGAATGTACGTTCACATGGTGATGTCCGTTTTAGATGTTAAGACCCATGTTTTACGATATGGACTAAATTTATGAAAATTTTAACTATTGAAGCTTAATTATTCTTATTGCTTATATTTATATCCTATGTTTGTGCTTAATGATTTGGTTAGCCCTTAGATTCTTATATTTAGAGAATTTTACCTTGCTATTACTAATTCATGTACTTAATTAAGTTTAATCTAATTTAGGAAGTGTATTAGGGTTTACTAATTTATGTACCTAATTCTTATGTAATTTTTTTATTTCTTATTTTATAAACTTATGCTTATGTTATCGCTTACATCATCAATCGCTTGTGTTATCGCTTATGTCATCTTTTAATTGCATTATTACTTACCTCATCTTTTAATTACATATGCCTTACCTCATACTTATGTCATACTCAAGTGTCTTATGTACACTTTACATAAACTAAATATATACTTATACCTTCATTATACTTATATATATATACTTATATTTATACCATATTTATACTTGTACATATGCCCATATATACATATGATCACATACGTATTTTCATACTAATTTCGTATGCCAAAATTTCCTCTTAAGAAGCTTCTCTAATTTCATTCTTTTTGTGTTTTAAGAGTGTATTTAGCATGGTATATGTATGTATAGTTAGTATATGTCTTAGTTTAGGTTATGTACATAATGAATACTTATGTACAAAGGTCTCTATACTTGTATTTCTCTAGTATTCCCTTATGTACATATACTTAAAGACATATACACATGCATGTCCTTCCACTTCACCATAATTTCTACCCTTCTACACCTAAAGATAGAAACTTTATGCTTCTTCAATATGGATACACATAACACATAATTACTTATCTAATCTATCTCTTCACCTAACTAATAAGTAATATAAAGCAATACATAATAACATAATTACATACCTTAATTTGTTCTTGAAGTATGGAGACAAATTTGGAAGTGAAAGGGAAAGGGAAAGGGAAAGGTCATGACAATGGAGTGGGGTAAGGGTTTGATTCTTATTGTCTTGTGTTGTGTTTGAAAAGAAGAAGATGGTGGGGTTTAGAAGGAAAAGAAGCGGACGACAATTAAAGGGGAAGAGAGGAAAGGAAAGCTAAAAGAAAAGAAATCATTAGATGGTTTAGATATTTTCTAAAGTGTAAGTATCTTTTGTTGACTTTTTTACATGTTGACTTTTGTCAACATGTGTTGACTTAGTCAACCTTTTGACTTTGGTCAACATGTGTTGATTTGGTCAACTTTCCAAAAGCATATACCATTTAGTATACATAATGTAGTATTTACGGAAAATTAAGAGAAAAATTAAGGAAATAAGGTATTTGGTAAACTGATTAGTAAAAATAGATCATGAGATCTTACTTTAGGTATTTATATCCTATATACATCATTTGGTAGGCTACTTAGTATAATTAGTATGAAAAGTATTAATTAAGGTATTAAGGTTTACTACATTTAACCTGAGTATTAACTATACCCCTAACTCCATGTAATGCTATTCTAATTATATACTTAGAAGATGAATGTGATCTATGATACAATATCTTAGTTTCTAAAGGATTTCTTAAGGATTCTAAATATGTATGTATGATTGAAAGTTATCTCTAATTTTTCACTAATGATTTGGCAAAATATGAAGGTTATATTATCAATTAAGGTTTTAGGGTATATTATGACAAATTGGTGCTTGTATGTCTTTAAGGTTTTAGTTTTAGGGTTTTTATCAATTTCAAATGAAATCTTTAGTATGTACATACATTTTGGGTAGAAAAATTTTATACGCGATTAACTAGTTATTTTAGGATTTTCACTTTCATTAGCCTTATCAACTCCTAAATTGTGTAACATACTTAAGTCTACTTCAAAAGCTAGATAAAAAAATTTAGGGGTTTATAGTGGCATCAATTGATCTGGTCAGCAAATTGAAGTTGCTGACTGTTGCACATCCAAGACCATATAAGTTGCAATAGTTAAGTGAGAAGGGAGCACTACATGTCACTTGCCAAGTACTACTGTCGATCACTATCAGAAATTACTTTAACCAGACTCTCTGCAACGTACTGCCCATGTATACTTCCTATGTGTTGCTAAGAAGACTGTAGTTATTTGATAGAAGAGTTATCTATGACGATTATCGAAGCATGTATATGTTTAAGTAAGAAGGTTGGAAGATCACGCTAAACCCGATGTTATCAAGTGAAGTTAACAAATTGCAGGCTAGACTTGCTCACGAATTGAAGAAGACTCTAATAATAAGTAGAGCCAAGCTCCGAGAGGCTATTTAAGCCGACATGCCGACCTTCTTGTTGGTCAAGCATCTCTTAGAGTTGAAGGAGCAGGATGAACTACCCCTAGAAGTAAAAGAGTTGCTAGATGAATATGCTGATCTGTTCGTAGAGTAGTTACCGAAAGAATTACCACCATTCAAAGGCATTGAGCATTGAATTGACTTGGTACTCGACACTACCATGCCAAATAAGCCAGCCTATCGGATGAGTCCCGAGTAGGCTTCTAAACACCAATTACAAGTCAATAAATTTCTAGAGAGAGGGTATGTTAGGAAAAGTCTCAGCCCTTGCATTGTACTGGTGCTTCTAATGTTGAAAAAGGATGGAACCCGATAGAAGTGTGTTGACAACCAAGTAGTAAACAAGATAAAGATAAAATACAGGTATCTTATCCTCAGGTTGGAAGATATTTTGGATGAATTGTGTGGAGCTAAGATCTTCAGTAAGATTAATCTAACATCTAGCTACCATCAAATCTAAATGAAGCCGGAAGATGAGTGTAAGACTGCTTTCAAAACTTGGCATGGACTTTATGAGTGGATGGTCATGTCATTTGCTTATCGAATGCCTCGAGCACTTTCATGAGATCGATGAACTATGTGCTAAGGTACCTAATGAGGAGTTGTGTTGTAGTGTATTTTAATGACATCTTAGTGTACAGTGCTAACATGCCGAGCCACTATGAACATCTACGAGCCGTGTCGAATGTCCTTCGTACTGAGAGATTATTTGGTAACCTTAAGAAATGTTGCTTTTGCTAGGAGGAAGTGGTATTCTTGGGCTATGTAGTAAGTGGAGAAGACTTACAAATGGATGACGGGAAGATTCGAACAATCATTGAGTGCCTGACTCCTACCACTTGTGTCAAGGTAAGAAGTTTCCATGGACTGGGTTCCTTCTACCAAAGGTTTATTAGGAATTTCAACACCCTTGTTGCACCACTTACTAAGCTGATAAAGAACAATACCGATTTTAGATGGGGAGAAAAGGAGGAGAGAAGTTTTGATGAGATAAAGGAAAAGTTGACCTCCACCTTTATATTAGTTCTACCTAACTTTGAGAAAATATTTGAGTTAAAGTGTGACATGTTAGGCATTAGGATAGGCACTATCCTAATGTAGGAAGGCTAGTCAATTGCCTACTACAATGAGAAGTTTAGGGGACCTCAACTAAACTACTCTGTATATGACAAAGAACTTTTAGCACTGATCTGAGCATTGTAAGTATAATAGCATTATCTATTACCAAGAGAATTTACCATCTACACTAACCATGAGTCTTTAAGGTATCTTCGAAGCTAGACAAAGTTGTCGAAGTGGCAGGTGAGGTGTGATGAGAATTAGGTTACTGGACCATTGACTTCCAATTGAGCCTAAGGACTAAAGGGACTAGCAAGGTAGATCCTCTTATTCCAACTGACTCTTACCGAGGCCGAGTATCTCTTTGCTGAGCTACATGACTTCCCATCTCTCGGAGATTGCGCACCAAATGCCAGAATGCCGAGATACTTGCTAAACTATATACGCTTGTTCACTCAAGCCCAAGCCAACCACTTATTCGGTATCACTTTTGTAGAGAGATCGAGAGAGAGAGACTCCAAATTGACAAAGACACCCTTACTTGGACAAACCATTTGAACATACTCTTTTTTCTGCATTCTCTAATAACATTGTCAATACATCTTCACCATGTATATAGGAGCTCAGATAGAATCTGTTACACCAATGATTATTTTTCTTGAATATTCATTTTTACCCTTTTGTAATCTTGTATATTACTTCTTAGGGGTAATACCTTTTTGTCTTTTCCTTTTTAGGTATATTGCCTTAAATTTTCAAGTATAAATACCCCTTGTACTTATAGTTATAAATCAAATTAAACATTAATACACTTGACATTTCTCTCTCATAAACCTTACTTTGTTTACATTCATTTTACTCTTATCCTGACCCTTAAGTAAGGATAGGTGGTGAGTAACCTCATCAAATCATCTTGTACGTCATATTGAGTTATGCAGTAAGTCTTCAGAAGTTCCATTGGTGTGTCATATCCATTGGAGCTGTTCGTGGGTTTTTGCTTACTTTCTCATTCACATCCATCCTATCGTACATTCCCCATCACTTCCTTTTCAAGCTTTCGACAAGCTTGGACCTATTCAACGAGCCTTATCTATTCTTGGTCATGGTTTGCACCATCTTAGTATCAAAGCGGATGTTTTGTTTAAGTTGTGGTTTGTGTTTGAAGTTTTATTTATACTCTATTTTACATGTGTGAAATACAACAAGTTACTATGTTTATTTGATTGTTGTGCTTATTAGCTGTTACTTTTTCTAATTTGTGGGAGTAACTACTATATCACCTCCTTGAAGAGTTTGAGCTTTGAATCTATGGAGAAAATGACTAACCCAAGTGTAAACATTGGTGCTGGAGATGACAATAGTGGAGTTATCTACCATGGCCGACAGTCTCAAGGAGCTCCTAGGAGCATTGATGAGAGACTTGATGAGGTAACTAGCCTTTTGGTACATCTGACCCGAGCTATTCATGCGTTAGCTTGCCAATTGATAGAGGCTATGCAAAATATCCCACAAGCTACTTAACCTATTAGAGGTTAGAAACCAACTCAACAAGCTCGAGGTGGAGGAGTAGGTGGATGAGTAAGATAAAAGATAGATTTAAGGGAACTAGATGAAGAGGACGAGGAAGAGTATTTTGAACAAGAACGAGCTCGAGTTATTAGAGCATCTAACCATGTGAAGCTTAGGATTTTGAGCTTCAATGTATTTGGGAATGCTGATGAATATCTAGAATGAGAAGAAAAAGTGGAGCATGTTTTTTACTATTATCAGTACAAGGATTATGAGAAAGTAAGAATTGTTGCTGTTAAGTTCTTCGGTTATGCTACCATGTGGTGGAAAAATTTCCAGGCCAAGAGGAAATGAGAAGGCTACTAAGAGATTAACAGTTGGCAAAAAATGAAGTGAATACTGGGAAACAGGTTCAGGCTGGATATTTATCTATAAGATATCTTTACTCGGCTTAAGAGCTGAGACAAGAAGGCCAAACAATTGATGAGTATGTTTAGGAATTCCAAATGCTGATGATCCGGTGTGAAGTGGAGGAACCCTCAGCATGAAAAATCTCTAGGTTTCTTACTAGGTTGCGAGGTGACATTTGAGACATTATAGAACTCTAATGGTTTACCACAATGGATGAAACCATAAGAATAGCCCAACGAGTAAAGAGGTAGAGAAGAAGTTGAGTACCAAACAAAATGCTGACTAACCAACCTGGACAGGGAAGTCATCGAGCTTAGTCAAGTACCGAGCTGACTCAAAAGATCGAAGTCTGAGTCAAGCAAAAAAGTCAACCTAATAGTGTGTTGACCCAAACTTATGAGAAAGGGTAGAGATTTAGTAAGAAGATGAGCTAAATTAAGTACTTCAAGTGCTAAAGGTTCAGACATATGACTGCTTAGTGCTTGAACCAAAGGACAATAGTCATCAAAGGAGACATCCCGAAGCTGTAAGTAAAAAGTACTGATGAGGAACCTGAGGAAGAGAAGATTACTGCCAAGAAAGAAGATGTCAAGAAAGAACTGATTGAAGAGGATGTGTTTGTTGAGGACTTGAACCAGTTGATAATGGTTGTTAGATGCACAATGAACATAGAACCCTCACGCGGGGAGAAGGAGAGAGAGAATTTGTTACATACCACCTGTAAGGTAAATGATCAGGTGCGTGCCCTCATTGTGGATAGTAAAAGTTGCACCATTTTAACATTAGCTGATCTCATTACAAAATTGAAGTTGTTGACTATTGCATATCCAAGGCTGAATAAGTTGCACTAGTTGAGTGAGAAAGGAGCACTACATGTCACTCGACAATAAGTATTACTATCAATCACTATTAGAAATTACTCTAACCAGATTCTTTGTGACATACTACTTATGTGCACTTCTTACGTGTTGCTAGGTAAACCATGGTTGTTTGATAGGAGAGTTATCCATGATGGATACCGGAACACATATACGTTCAAGAAGGATAGCAGGAAGATCACGTTGAACTTGATGCTGCCAAGTAAAGTTAATAAACTATAGGCTAAACTTGCTTACGAATCGAAGAAGACTCTAGTGATGAGTAGAGCCGATCTCCCAAGGCCATCAAAGCTGACAAGCTGACCCTCATGTTGGTTAAGTGCCTATTGGAGATAAAGGAGTGGGGTGAACTACCCTAGAAAATAAAAGAGTTGCTGGATAATATACTGACTTGTTCGTAGAAGAGTTACTCAATGGGTTACCCCTAATTCGAGGCATAGAACACTACATTAACTTAATACTCGGCATTATACTGCTGAATAAGCTTGGCTATCGAATGAGTCTCGAATAGGCTTCCAAGCTCTAATGTCAAGTTAATGAGTTACTAGAGAAAGGGTATGTTAAGGAAAGTCTTAGCCTTTGTACCGTGTCAGTGCTTTTAGTGTTAAAAAATGATGGAACCTTGCGGATGTATGTCAACGGTCGGGCTATGAACAAGATTACGATCAAATATAGGTATTCTATTATGAGGCTAGAAGACATGATGGATGAATTGAGCAGAGCTAAGATTTTCAGCAAGATTGATATGAAATCTAGCTACCATCAAATCTACATGAGGCTAGGTGTAGATACCTAATTTTTGCCCCTTTTTATTTTTCAGAATAGGTTATAGGGTCTTAAATTAGAAAAAATAAAAAAAAAATAGAAAAATAAGAAAGTAAAAAAATATGAGGTTCAGGAAAACACCAAAAAATAGAAAAATAGGAAAAAGAACACAAAAAATAAGAAATTTATAAAAAAATACCAAAAAATGGAAAAATTTAGAAAAATAAATGAGAAATTTGAAAAGTTACAAAAAATAAGAAATTTAAAAAATAATAAAATTCTTTAGATAATTTGAATGTAATAGATTTTTAATTTAATTAGACTTAAAATAAAGGATTGTTGAGCTTGTGCATATATTTAAATCTAGCCTAGGCTAACTTTATCATTGCACATATAGATAAGGTATAGGCTAACGGTCTAATGAATAAGCATATGGATAAAGCATTAGGTTTAGTTAGAGTTTAGGGGTTCGAAACTCATTGGAGCTATGAAATTTTTTTTTTTTTATCTTTTTTCCTCTTAAACTCCACGCGTGGCAACATGTTAGGCCTTTACTGGGCCATGTGTTTGAAATTGATACATGGCGTTTTGTGATTGGACTAAGCAACAAAATTTTTTTCCCCCATTTTTTTCTCCCCTTTCCTCTTCTTCTTTTCACGTTCTTTTTTTCTTAAAAAAAGTCAACAATTAAAAAGGGGGTAGGGGGGGGTTTTCATTTAGAAAAAGATAATACAACTACACATAGGCAATGGGGGAAATTTGATTTTGGAACACACATGCACACAAGGTGGGACCTACATACTCTCTCTTAGCGTCTTTATTTCTCCACTACACTCTCTCTCACTTTTGGACTCACTAGACTCTCTCTTCCCTACACTGGCTCTTTCTCTCTCTCTTAGACCGGCTCTCTCAACTTCTTTCTCCTTCAACTGAAAAACTACACAAACACATACGTATAACTCTTTCGGCCACCCTAGTCTTCACACTCTCTCTCTAGACTCTCTTCTTCTCTCTTCATTACATATACACTCTCTCTCTTTACTCTTACCCTCGAGTCGAACTCATGCATACACAAACTACATCTGTAGCTACTTTGCCCTTTCTTTCTCTTACTTGGCCTTTACCCCAAACCTACAGTTGACCGCACGGACCACCCCTCTCATGCATAGCTACTCTAACTATGGCCATACTCCATTACGATACCGAATACATAGACCCAATGCCTTTAGCCCACACAAACGCACACCATACCCCCGACGACCACAACCTACCAATTATCTCCCTCTCACATACACCATCCACTAATGCACAACCACCCATAGCCACTTCCACACCCATAGCAACTTGACTACTACCACAACTAAAAACCCACATAGACACTGTACTCTCGATCACAGGACCGAACTGCAACTGACCTTGATCTACTCTTCCCTGCTTGTACACAACCCGAACATGACCATTACCATCCAACTAAACAACCCACATCACTTCCCTTGCACACGAACACTCTTCATGCGACCCACCATTGCGACTACCACCAACGGCCACCAAACGTAGTGGCATAAAAACAAACCCCCCAATCCCTAATGGAATAGTTATGAAAGTGGCTTTTCTCGTTGATTTTGGCCATCGAAACAGCCTCTAAAGTGTCGATCTAGTTGCTGTCGTCATCTACCCAGGAAACCTACTCGGATCCACGACCGACCCGAGGTCTGACCTACCCTAATCGAACCGACTTGACCCGGCCATCCCCTACCAAAGCCCCATTCCGACTCGTACCCTTATTGTATAGTTAGATTCGATCCTTATTCTATTTATTTCTGCATTTGTTTTATTATTATTATTATTATTATTATTATATTTCTTCATGTATTAAATTCCTTGTAATTGTACTTTGTACTTGTAAAAAAAAAAGAAAAAAAGGAGAAAAATAAAAAAATAAAAAAAGAAAGAAAGAAAGAAGTAGTTTATTTGTTTATTTATTTAGTTTAATAGATAAAATAAAATAAAAAAAGAAGTAAAAAGTAAATAATAAATAAAATAAAATAACCGAGCAAAAATAAAATTAATTTTATCACTTAAGAAAAATAACTTTTCAGAAATAAAAATAAATGAATTCTTTTTCCAAAATTAAGACTCTTTAGAATTTCCAAAATAAGACCACAATTTAAGACCGTTAGGAAATTTTCTTTAAATAAATTAAAACAGGTAAAAATGTAAACCCGACATTTTTCCAAAATTAAAATCAATCAATCCGCTATATTTTTGGTAAATGAACTACGAAAGTCTGATTTCAAATAGCGAGTACATAAGCACCTATACGTAAGTACGAGATAACTTAAAATGTGGAATGTTTTATTTTTTCCACTTTTAGATATTCGTGTAAATTGATTAATTTTAGTTGTGTGTAAAATGATTAGTTGTTTTAGAAATTAAAAAGGGTACATTTGAAAAGCAAAATTAAATTCGGGAAGTTAAAAAGTGGTACCTGTTTAAGGTTTAATAATTTAGCCTATGGATCTAGATCTCTAGTTTTCAAAAACCGTTTTATAAAATTGGTTTTAATTATTAGACTAGTGGCTAAGCTATAACCAATTCACCCAATTGGTTATAACTTAACCGTTTTCTCGACTCCGGTCAGGTAGTAACTACAATATATTTTCAAATTAAAAAATGTTTTTCTTTAAACCCTAATCGAGGGTCTGTATTAAATGGGTAAGATATAGTATTGATCGGTTTAAAGAAGACTTATTTTATAAAAGAATCAAGAGGGTGAAAAACCAGACTCGATAGCTTAGCGACTCCATTAGAGAACGTCAAGAAGGTTAGCCATTTAAAAACATTCCAAAATTAAAATCGCTTTTCAAATTACCTATGTTGTTTTGTTATTTGTTTATTTATTTGTGTATTCATTTGTTTATTTGTTGTTGACTTCGTGCATATATTTGTTTTAATTAGCATAATCATTTTGCAAATAGCATACATTTAGACATGGAGGGTTCATTTGTTACATCAAAGATGCATGGTAGATGTAGTCAGACTTAGGCCGTCTTAGGACCCTAGGAGTAGGGTCATTGTGGGGTAACCACCGTACGTGGCTGATTAGGCTACCCCCACTTAAGCTCGTTATGGCCAATGAAAGTGTTTTCTAAAAATAGGTAAGGTCATAGAGCTTAAAGACCTTTTTAAACCCACCTTGATTGCATATACTTCCCTCCAAGCTTAAGTTAATATACTATCTTTACGAAATTGGAACTCTATTGATCGTTTAAGAGTTTTTACAAAGAAGTTTTCGAAAATTACAATAGGGTTGCAACTTAAGGAGTAATGTATTAACCCAAACGACCCTAACATCTACATATTTCCACATTTTTGTTTTTCTTTTGTTGCATTGATGACTAATCCTTGTCCATAAAATGTGTAGACTTAGGATGGTAGACAACCAAGCAAATGATCAAGCGAACAATAGGCCACTGGACACCTTTAGGATTCGTGAGCAGATGCTGAGAGATGAAATTGCCTATTTGAAGGAAAAGATTGAGTGTTATGAGGCTCACAATCAAGCCTTAAGGTCACTTCTAGCATAGGTCACTAGGGATACCTATGAGATGATGGACGACCTTAAGGCCCATATATAGGACATAATGTAAGATTTTTCCAATTGAGATCTAAAGAGCCTATAATAAAGTTTTAGAATAAATGTTAGGATCTCTACCTTTGTTTCTGTATTCTAATCTCTTTCAAAATAATAAAGCTCTCTTTAGTTCATTACTCTTCATTTGTTAACATTCCCATCTTTGTAAATAGTTCTTCAATAAACATTTATTTAACCACTATTTGTTCTTATTTAAGGAAATGTAAATAAAATCCTTAGACTTGTAAATAGAAACCCAAAAATCACCGTCCTTATTTGTAAATTATTTTTTGAAAATAAAACTTTACCTTTCTCTGAAAAAAAAAAAATCAAATAAAATGGAAAAGTTACTAATGGTTATAAATCCTTATGGGTCTAAGGAGCCAACACAAGCTCAGGCCTTTAACCCCCTTAAGTGACTAACCTAATGGTTTCTAAACCACACTAGGTTCCTCAACCTATTAAGGAAGCCAAACATGAACCCCTTAGCCCATTTAACCCCAATACAAGCTCTTAGCCCATTCAACAAACACGTGCCCTTTGGCCCACTCAAGCTACTAGCCTAAACACTTGGCTTTCAACCCACACCAGATTCTTTAACCTATTAAAGAAGCCAACACGAGCCCTTTGTCCTATCTAATCCAAACATAAGCCACTTGACCAACACCAACCTTAGGCCTATTCAAGTGACCTACCTAAATATAGGCCGCTTGGTTAGGCATTTAACCTAACCTTAAGCTCATTTAATCAGCCTACCTAAACATAAGCCACTAAGCCAGGCAGCCAATTCGAAAATGAACCATGGCACATCAAGGTAGCCAACCTGAGCACAATCCTCCACTCCTAAAAGTAACCAAGCTAAGCCAAAACCCCTAATCTATTTAGAAAGCCAAGCTTAATCATTGGATTGAACCAAAACACAAAGTCAAATATCGGGGTATGAGCATGATTTGAGAAACTGGGGGGCAAAACTAATCCTCATCCTAGGAAAATAAAAAACAAACTCCTCCTTAAGAAACTAGTAACTCACTTTTTGAAAAGTTTAGGTTGAGAAGAGGCAAGTTGTATCCTATACACCAACCTGAAACACTTTGAAAGTTGAGCGACATAATGGTAAGGATACTTTGGACTCATTCCTTAAAGAAGGTCCACTTTGAATATGATACGTAGATTAAAATGAAGTTAGGCATTCATTTCTAAATCCTAAACACAATCATCTATTGTTTACCCTATTGGACCTATTTGGAGAATTTCCAAATTCAAACCCTGTCAAGAACCATCCTGCAATTGGGCAATTAGTAGGTTTAGGTCACTGATTAGAAAATAAGGGTAAGATTGGTTTATGCTTGTTTAAGTAACACTAATTCAAAAACCACTTTTATTTCTGATAAATTATTTTTCTTTGAAGTGAAGAAGAGCCAATTTCCTTTTTAAGCACTTCAAGCCCATACACTAGAAACTTATAGATTTAGGGCCCTAAATCACTTAAAAAGAAAAACTCAGCAATGGCAACAATTACTCTTGGGGGCAAAAGAAAAGAGAGAATAGTAAGAGATAATGGGGTAATACAATTAATAAAAAAAGAAGAAGAAGAAGAAGAAGAAGAAAATAGACCAAAGAATTAAGCCTGAGCGTAAGATGAAAGCCCCAAGAAATATTTCATATCCCAGCAAGGGTAGTTAAACTAAATCAAAAGGATAGGAGTCAAAGCCTACATAGCCTTAGAAACATAAAGCCCTAAATCACATTCCAAAGCCTGAAAACCTAAAAAATCTATATCCACTCTAATACTCTGAATCCTCTCTTACACTTACTAAATCCCATAAGGCCTCCCTACCTACAATACCACCTTTACACAAGTAAAAGTTCTTCCGATGTTGAAAGATAATTTATCTTTAATAAAAATTGTTTTTAAAGCTAGGGCAAGCATATTTCTAATTTTTCCCCAAGGTTCTTGATTTGTACAGCCGAGATTAATAAAAGTATTTTTGTCAAAATAGGTCTCTTCATTAATCCTTTGTGAAAACCCTTAGACCAAAAAGCCTAAATTCATAATGATTGAACCGAAAAAGACCTAACGAATTAATCAAAACGTATCACTTACAAAATGGACTATAATTTTTGGAGCTGAAGTCGAGAGCAAAATCTAGACTGAGAGTTGGTGAGGAAGACCTCTTTGACTAAACTAAATTGTGAGTTACCTTTTCCTTAAGGAAAGAATGTCTTGAGATTACAAAAGCCTTATGAGAAGCTCTAAGGTTAGGGGCATTAAGAAACTCTACATGATTACCAAGGATAGGGATGACTATAAGATTGTTCCTTAATAAGATTTTATACCCATTGTCAAAACTTTCAAAAAAAAAAAATGAAAAGGAAAAAAAGAAGGGAGAGAAAGTAAAGGCTTGTCACAAAATTCTTGTCCAATCCATGTCGACTTGCGTAGCCAAGCTTTCAATCCATATCATCCGTTTCCTTTCCAAGGTGAACATTTTTTTTTTTAAACTAACCTTAGTAGTTTAGATTTTTTTTCCTTGTTACAATTTCTTTCTCAAATCAAGAGGCCATCCCTAATGCATTTTTTCATAAATAGTTTTTTAACTATCTTCCTGTAAATACTTTTCTAAGTTAAGAAGTCTTTGTTTTCCTTACCTTAATTCTTCAATCCTTCACCAATTTCCTCTAAGGGTTCAAGCTAGCTCTTAGAGCGTTGTCCCCTTTTCTATTCTTTTTAGGGTTCTAGCTAGCTTTTAGGGCACTGTCCCATCTTTTGAGGGTGTTAGCAAACTCTTAGAGTACTAACCCCTCTTTTATTCTTCTTAGGGATTCAGCCAGCCTTTAAGGTGCTATCCTATCTTTCATTTTAAGGATTTCGTTAGCTTTTAGGGCGTTATCTCATCTTTCTTTCTGAGCTGCTAGCCAACTTTCAATGCCTCCATCATTAACTCCATATAAGGTCTTTAGCAGGCCCATAGGGTGTTTCCCTCACCAACTTTCTCTTAGAAGAGCCCACAAGGCACGTCTCCTCATCAACTTTCTCTTAGCAAGCCCACAAGGCGCTTCTCTTCATCAAATTCTCTTAGCAAGCCCATGGGGTACTTTCTTTCACCATTTTCTCTCGAGCGAGCTCACAAGGTGTTTCTCTTTCACCAATCTTGTAGCAACCCCATAGGGTACTTCTCCTTTTCAGGTTTCAATTTAGGGTCTTAGCTGGCTCTAGGAGTGCTTTACCCATTTCACCTAGGTTAGTTAGCTTAAAGGAGCACTACCAAGTCTTTTAAATCGATCAAATTCTAGGGTTGCTAGTCCTTGAGAGATGCTCCCACCTAAGATAGTTAGCTCAAATGCGAAATACTAAGTTTTCTAAATTGATCAAATTTTAGGGTTGCTAGTCCTCAAGAGACGCTCCTGCCTACGTTAGTAAGCTCAAAGGAGCACCACTAGTTCTTCCAAAATGATCAAATTCCAGGGTTGCTAGTCCCTAAGAGATGCTCCTGCTTAGGATAGTTAACTCAAAAGAGCACTACTAGGTTTTCCAGATCGATTAAATTCAAGGGGTTGTTAGTCCTCGAGAGACACTCCCACCTAGGTTAGTCAGCTCAAAGCAGCACTACCAAGTCTTCTAGATCAATCAAATTCTAGGGTTGCTAGTCCTTTAGAGACGCTCCCACTTAGGATAGTTAGCTCAAAGGAGTAATATCGAGTTTTCTAGATTGATCAAATTTTAAGGTTGCTAGTCCTCAAGAGATGCTCCTGCCTAGGTTAGTCAGCTCAAAGGAGCACTACCAAGTCTTTCAAATCGATCAAATTTTAGGGTTGCTAGTCCTCAAAAGATGCTCTCACCTAGTTTAGATAGAACAGTAGAGCACTACTAGGTTTTAGTTCAGGGTCTTACCTAGCTTTATGAGCACTTTGCTCGCCTTATTTAGTTAGCTCATGGGGGCATGACAAAGTTTTCTCTTCCAGTTTAGGGTCCTAGCTAGCTTTAGAAGTTCTTTTCCCACCTTAGTTAGTCAGCTTATTAGGGCACGACTAAGTTTTCTCTTCTAGTTTAAGGTTTTAGCTAGCTCTAGGAATGCTTTGCCCACCTTGGTTAGTCAGCTCATTGAAGCACAACCAAGTTTCCTCATTTAGTTTAGCGTCTTAGCTAACTCTAGAAGCGCTTTGCCTACCTTGGAGAGTCATCTCATTGGGGCACGACTAATTTTCCTCTATTAGTTTAGGGTCTTAGCTAACTCTAGGAGCATTTTGCTTACCTTGGTTAATCAGCTCATTAAGGTATGACTAAGTTCCCTCTATCAATTTATGGTATTAGCCAGCTCTAAGAGTACTTTGCCCATCTTGGTTAGTCAGCTCATTAAGACATAACTAAGTTTTTTCTTCAGTTTAAGGTCTTAGCCAACTCTAGGATCACTTTGCCTACCTTGGTTAGTCAACTCATTGGGGTAAAACCAAGTTTTCTCTTCTAATTTAGGGTTTTAGCCAGCTTTAGGAGCACTTTGCCCACTTTGGCTAGTCAACTCATTGAGGTATGACTAAGTTTTCTCTTCTAGTTTAAGGTCTTAGCTAGCTCTAAGAGCACTTTGCTCACTTTAGTTAGTTAGCTCATTGAGGCACGACTAAGTTTTCTCATCCAATTTAGGGTCTTAGCCAACTCTAGGAGCGCTTTTGCCCGCTTTGGTTAGTCATCTCATTGGGGCATAACTAAGTTTCCTCTATCAATTTAGGGTCTTTGCCAGCTCTAGGAGCACTTTGCCTGCCTTAGTTAGTCAACTCATTGGGGCACAACCAAGTTTTCTCTATCAATTTAGGATCTTAGCCAATTTAAGGAGCACTTTACTCACCTTGGTTAGTCAGCTCATTAGGGTACAACTAAGTTTCCTTATTCTTTTTAAGGCTTTAGTCAACTCAAAGAATGCTTCGCCCATTTCACCTTGGTTTGTCAACTCATAAGAGCACGACCAGATTTCATTTCTTCTTTCTATCTTTTGATTAGCTCTTAGCGTGCCATTCTTCTCTTCACCATATCCTCAATGGATTAGACCTAAAATAGTTAGCTAACTATAGCACTTCTTAGGATAAAATCTACCCTTAGGGCAAAAATAATGTTTTATTTTGTCTTTTAGCAAAGTTTTGCTTAAACTTCACCATAAAGAGGAGCAACTGTAAATACCTAATTTTTGCCCCATTTATTTCTTAGAATATATTATACAATCCTAAATTAGAAAAAATAAAAAAAAATAGAAAAATAAGAAAACCCAAAAATATGAAGTTCATGAAAACACCAAAAACTAGGAAAATAGGAAAAAGCACAAAAAATAAGTAATTTAGAAAAAATACAATAAAAATGGAAAAATTTAGAAAAATATGAGAAATTTGAAGTTACAAAAAATAGGAAGATTTGAAAAGATAGGGAATTAAAAAAATAATAAAATTCTTTAGATAATTTGAATAGAATAGATTTTTAATTTAATTAGACTTAAAATAAAGAACCATTAAGCTTAAGCTTTGATTTAAATTTAGCTTAGGCTGACTTGATTCATATGTACAATTTAATTGTACATATGGATAGACCAACGACCAACGACCTAATGGATAAGTATATGGATAAAGCATTGGGTTTAGTTAGAGTTTAGGGATTCGAAACTCACTAGAGCTATGAAAATTGTTTTTTTTTTTTTTTATCTTTTTCTCTCTTAAACTCCATGCATGGCTACACGTCAGGCCATTATTGGGCTACATGTTTAAAATTGACACATGGCATTTTATGATTAGACTAAACAACAAAATTTCTTTCCCCTATTTTTTTCTCCCCTTTCCTCTTCTATCTTTCACTTTTGTTTTTTTAAAAAAGTCAACAATTAAAAAGGGGGGAGGGAGGGGTGGGATTTTCATTTAGAAAAATATAATACAGCTACATACAGGCAAAGGGGGAAATTTGATTTTAGAACATACATGTACATAAGGTGGGACCCATACTCTCTCTCTTGATGTCTCTCTCTCTCCACTGTACTCTCTCTCTCTCAGACTAACTCTCTCTCAACTCTCTTTCTCCCTCAACTAAAAAACTATACAAATACACACATATAACTCTCTTGGCCACCATAGTCTCACTCTTTCTCTCTCTAGACTCTCTTCCTTTCTCTTTGCTACACACTATCTCTCTCTACTCTCACCCTTGAGCCGAACTTATGAACACATAGACCACATCTGTGGCCACTTCACCCTTGTCTTCTCTCACTTGCTCTTCATCCCAAACCCATAGCTGACCGTACGAACCACCCCCTCTCGTGCACAGCTACTCCAACCATGGCCATACTCCATTACAACACTGAACATACAGACCTAATGCCCCTAGCCCGCACAAACATACACCATACCCCCGACGACTACGACCACTACCTAATGATCTCCCTCTCGTACACATCATCCACCAATGCATAAGCACCCATAGCCACTTCCACATACATAGCAACCTGACCATTGCCACAACCAAAAACCCACATAGACACTCGATCCACTCTCTCTCTCTCTCTCACTTGACTTACATTCTCTCTCTCGATCATAGGATCAAACCGCAACCGACCTTGATCCACTCTTCCTCGCTCGCACATAACCTGAACATGACTGCTACCATCCAACTAAACAACCTTCATCACCTCCCTCGTCTATGGCCACTCCTCGCGTAACCCACCATCGCAACCACCACCAATTGCCACCAAACATGGTGGCATAAAAACAAAACCCCTAATCCCTAATGGAAAAGCTATGAAAGTGGCTTTTCTTGTTGATTTTGCTCACTGAAACAGCCTCCAAAGCATTGATCCAGTTTCTGCCATCATCTACCTAGGAAACCGACCTAGATTTGTGATCGACCTAAGGTCTGACCCGGCTTGACCGAACCGACCCAGCCATCCCAAACTGAAGCCCCATTCTGACCCATGCACTTATTTTGACCCGTGCACTTACTGTGCAGTTGAATCTGATCCTTATTCTATTTATTTAAGCATTTGTTTTATTTTTATTTTATTTTATTATTATTATTATTTTTATTTCTTCATGTATTTAATTCCATATGATAGTAGTTTGTACTTGTAAAAAAAAAAAAAAAAGAAAAAAAGGGAAAAAGAAAAAATAAAGAAAGAAAAAAGTAGTTTATTTGTTTATTTATTTAGTCTAATGGATAAAATAAAATAAAATAAAATAAAAAAAGAAGTAAAAAGTAAATAATAAATAAAATCAACTAACTGAGCAAAAATAAAATTCATTTTATCACTTAGGAAAAATAACTTTTCAAAAATAAAAATAAATGGATTCTTTTTCCAAAATTAAGACCCTTTAGAATTTCCAAAATAAAACCACAATTTAAGACCCTTAGGAAATTTTCTTCAAATAAATTAAAACAGGTAAAAGTGTAAACCCGGCATTTTTCAAAAATTAAAATTAATCAACCTATTATGTTTTTGGTAAATGAATTACGGAAGTCTGATCTCGAATAGCGAGTATATAGGTACCTGTACGTAAATACGAGGCGACTTAAAATATGGAAAGTTTTATTTTTCTATTTTTAGATATTCGTGTAAATTGATTAATTTTAGTTGTATGTAAAATGATTAGTTGTTTTAGAAATTAAAAAGAGTACATTTGAAAAGCGAAATTAAATTCAAGAAGTTAAAAAGTGGTACCTATTTAAGGTTTAATAAATTAACCCCTAGATCTAGATCTCTAGTTTTCAAAAATTGGTTTTAATTGTTAAACTAGTAGTTAAGTTATAACCAATCCACCTAATTGGTTATAACTTAACTGTTTTCTCGACTCCGGTCAGGTGGCGACTCCAGTATATTTTCAAATTGAAAAACAATTTTCTTTAAACTTTAGTTAAGGGTCGGTATTTAACGGGTAGGGCTTAGTATTGATCGGTTTTAAGAAGGCTTATTTTATAAAAGAATCGGGAGGGTGAAAAACTAAGCTTAATACTAAGAGATGAGTGGAAAACTACGTTCCAGACTCAACATAGACTTTATGAATAGATGGTCATGTCCTTTGGCTATCGAATGCCTCGAGCACTTTCATGAGACTGATGAACCATGTGCTAAGACATTTAATAGGAAAGTGTGTAGTGGTGTACTTTGATGACATCCTTATCTACTGTGTCAAACATGCTAAGTCACTGTAAACATCTCTGAGCCATACTGGATATCCTTCGTGTTGAGAGATTATTTGGCAATCTTAAGAAATGTTGCTTTTGTCAGGAGGACGTAGTATTCCTAGGTTATGTAGTAAGGCTTATGAGTGGACAATGAGAAAATCTGAGCAATCATTGAGTGGCCGACTCCTACTATTTTTGCTGACGTGAGAAGTTTCCATGGATTGACTTCATTCTACAAAAGATTCATTAGGAATTTTAACACCTTCGTCGCACCACTTATTGAGATAACAAAGAAGAACACTGACTTTTGATGGGGAGAAAGGGAGGAGAGGAGTTTTGCCGAGATAAAAAAAAGATTGACCTCTGCCCCGGTGTTTGTTCGACTTGACTTCGAGAAAAAATTTTAGTTGGAATGTAACGCATCAAGCATTGGAATAGGTACTATCCTAATGCAGGAAGGCCGACCAATTGGCTTCCAAAGTGAGAAGCTTAAAGGACCTCAGTTAAATTACTTTGTATATGACAAAGAACTCTTGGTGCTGATTAGAGCACTATAAGTATGGTAGTATTATTTATTATTAAGAGAGTTTGTCATCTATACTAACCACGAGTCCTTAAGGTACCTTTGAAGTTAGACTAAGTTATCGAAGTGGTAGGCAAGATGGGTTGAATTCCTTAAAGGATTTAATTTTGTAATAAAATATAAACAAGGAAAGAGCAATGTAGATGCCAATGCTCTTTCGAGAAGACATGCATTCCAGAGTGAACTGTAGACCAAATTATTTGGGTTTGCAAACATCAAAGAACAATACTTTGGGGATCCACACTTTGGACCTGTGTTTGTGTGATGTGTTGATGGAAGAACAGTAGACGAGTACCATGTGAAAGATGGCTACTTGTTTCGAAGGGGAAAATTATGCATATCGATTTGTTTACTACGGATCTGTTGATCAAGGAAGCCTACAGTAGAGGACTATTCGAACATTTAGGGAGAAAGGGACATATGAATTACTAAGTAGTCAATTCTTTTGGCTGAGAATGAGGCGGGAAGTGCATTGAATTGTTGAAAGCTGTGTCATGTGCAAAAAGGCCAAATGCTAAGCCAAGCAAGGGAAATCAATGCCTTTGCTTGTTCCAATAAAACCATGGACTGAGTTGAGCATGGATTATGTCCTCGGATTATCACAAATTGCCCAAGGCAAAGATTTTATAATGGTTGTCATGGATTGGTTTAGCAAGATGGCGTACTTTGTGCTTTGTGCTAAAACTAAAGATGCTTCAGCTATTGCTTCTCTTTTCTTGCAAAAGATTGTATGGTTACATGGTATACCGAAAAGTGCAATCTCTTATGGCGTTGGATGGGGACCAAACTACTATTTAGTACCTCTTATCACCCCCTAAATTGATGGCCAAACAGAGGTAGTTAATCGTACTTTAGGATCACCGCTCTAAGCTACAGTGGACAAAAACCTAGTTGATTGGGACATCTAGTTACTAATGGTTGAATTCACTTACAATTAGACAATACATGATACCACCAAACAGACCCCCTTTGAAGTTGTCTATGTTTTAATCCTAAGTTAACCCTCGATCACACCCCTATGCTGAAATCCTAGCAAGAACACCCAGATGCAAGGACCAGAGAACATTCCCTTCAACACATCTATGACAAAGTCACTTAGCACATCGACCAAGCTGCCAGAAGAATGCGAGAGAAGACTAATGGTAAGATGGCTAAACAATTCTAGTAAGGAGACTTAGTATGGCTATACCTCAGCAAGGAATAGTTTTCGAGCAAAAGGAGGAACAAATTATCTACAAGAGCTGAAGGACCCTTCAGGTTCCTCTAGAAGATCAATGATAATGCTTACAGGTTGGAGCTGCCTAATGATTATAGGGTATCTAACCCCTTCAACATTGTTGACTTCAGTACTTATCACCTTAATAAAGAGCTAACCGAAGATTGTGCAAATCTGATTTCAAATCCAAATCAACTCGAAAGAAATGATGGGAATTAGGCTATTGGACCATTGACCTACAATTGAGCTCGAAGACTAGAGGGATTGCTAAGGTGGATCTTACTGTTCCAGCTAACTCTTGCCAAGGCCAAGTATCTCTTTGTTAAGCAACTTTGCATGCCGAGCCGCATGACTTCCCATCTCTTGGAGATTGTATGATGAATGCCAGAATGCCGAGATACCTGCTAAACAATGCATGCTTACTCACTTAAGCCTAAGCTAACTACTTATTCTGCATCACTCTTGTTAAGAGACCAAGAGAGAGAGACTCCAAATTGACATAGCTACCCTTACTTGGAAAAATCATCTGATCGTACTCTTTTGTCTACATCCTATAATGGCATCGCCAATACATCTTTGCCACGTATATAGGACCCTGCATAGTATTTTTCTTGAATATTCATTTTGACCTTTTTGTATTCTTGTGCATTACTTCTTAGGGGTAATACCCTTTTTATCTTTTCCTTTTTAGGTATGTTGCCCTAAATTCTTGAGTATAAATACCCCTTATACTTGTAGCTATAAATCGGATTAAACATTAATATACTTGGTATTTGTCTCTCATAAACATTACTTTATTTACATTCATTCCACTCTTATCCTGACTCTAAAGTTAGGTTAGGTGGCAAGTAACCTCATCGGACCATCTCATACGTTATATCAAATTGTATTGTAAGTCCTTAGAAGTTTTATTGGTGCGTCATATCCATTCGAGCTGTTCATGGGTTTTTGCTTACTTTCTCATTCGCATCTATCCTATCGTACATTCCCTATCACTTCCTTTTCAAGCTTTCAACAAGCTTAGACCCATTCAGCAATTGACCTTATCTGTTCTTAGTTACGGTTCGCACTAAGGTAAGTCGAATTCCTTGAAGTATTTAAGTTTGTAATCAAGTAGAAACAAAGAAATAGTAACGTGGTTGCAAATGCTCTTTCGAGAAGACATGCGCTTCTGATAGAAATGTAGACCAGGTTGTTTGGGTTTGCAAGCATTAAAGAATAGTACTTTGGGGATCCATACTTTAGGCCCATATTGCGTATTATGTCGATGGAAGGACAGTGGACGAGTATCATATAAAGGAGGGATACTTATTCCGAGGAGGGAAATTGTACGTGTCAACCTATTTACTAAGGGAATTATTGATCAAGAGAGCCTACAGTAGAGGACTCGCCAAGCATTTTAGGGAGAGAAGGACCTATGAACCGTTGAATAGTTGTTTCCTTTGGTTGAGGATGAGGCGTAATGTGCACCTAGTTGTAGAGGGTTGTACCATGTGCAAGATATCTAAATACTAAGCCGAGCAAGGGATTTAATGCCTTTGCCTATTTTGATGAGACCATGGACTAAGTTGAGCATGGACTTTGTTCTCAAATTACCACAAATTGCCCAAGGCAAAGATTCTATGATAGTCATCATAGATAGGTTTAGCAAGATGGCACACTTTGTACCCTACTCTAAAACTAACAATGCTTCAACTATCTCTTCTCTTTGCTTGTAGGAAATTATTAGGTTGTACGGTATGTCGAGAAGTGTAGTATTCGATAGAGATTCAAAGTTCTTAAGCCATTTCTAGAGAACTCTAGGGTGATGAATGGGGACCAAATTGCTATTTAGTACTTCCTGTCACCCCCAAATGGATAGCTAAACAAAGGTAGTCAACAGTACTTTAGGATCACTACTCTGAGCTATAGTAGGAAAGAACTTGGCTAATTAGAACATCTACTTACTAGTGGTTGAATTTGCTTACAACCAAACAATACATTACACCACCAAGCAGACCTCCTTTGAGGTTATCTATGGTTTCAATCTTGAGTTATCCCTCAATTACACCCTTATACCTGTTTCTAACAAGAAGACTTTGACACGAGAGCCTGAGCATAGTCCCTTCAACACATTTACAACAAAGTCACTCGGCATATCAACCATGCCACTAGAAGAATGCAAGAGAAGGCCAAGGGTAACGCAACTAAGCAATTCCAGTGGGGGGACTTAGTGTGGCTACACCTTAGCAAGGAAAGGCTTTTTAGCAAGAAGAGGAAGAAGCTATCTACAAGAGTTGAAGGACCTTTTAGAATCCTTTAGAAGATCAATGATAATGCCTACAAGTTAAAGTAACCTAAAGATTATGGGGTTTTCGACACCGTCAACATTGCTGACCTTAATCCATATCACCCTGATGGAGAGTTGATCGAAGACCATTTAGATATGATCCCAAATCTAAATCAACCCGAAAGGAATGATAGGAATCAAGCTACTAGGCCTTTGACTCATAGCTGAGCACAAGGGTTAGAGGGAATGGTAAGGTGAATCCTCTTGTTCCATCCAACTTTTGTCAAAGCCAAGTATCTCTTTGTTGATCAACTCTACATGCCAAGCAGTATGACTACCTACTTCCCAAAGATTTTGTACTGAACTTGTTAGATATCTCTCATACATTTTAATGATAACAAAAGGGTTAAAAGCTAATGAATCTTTAAGAGTGTAGGCTTATAGAAGGTTTTTTAGAAAGTGTAAATTCACAAAATTAAGTTGCATTCAGAAGCTTCAAATTGATTGTAAATAGTCTACTGTGAAAAGTCTTTAGAAAGTATTACAAAAGCTTTTATAATAAGAATTAGTAAAGCACTTTAGAAACTTCAAAAACAAAAGGCTGATACTCTTCAGAAGGTTGTTTAGAAAGTAAGTTTAGAAAGCTGATGTTGAAATTAGTTTTTAAATCAGATTCAGATTAATCAAGCTCTAGCTCCACTAGATTAAGTGTATTAGAAAAATACATTTAATCTCGTTTCACTCAAGATGGAATCATGATCTATGGGGATTATTTTTAAGTGAAAATATATTTGGATAAATCAAGATATATACAATCTTGGATAAGGATAAGGTTGATTAGATTTTCGTAGGATTTCAAATTTTGAACACAAGGCTTATCTAGAAATAGCTAACAAAAGCTTATCTTTTTAAATTCAAAACAGAGCTTATCTGGTGATTACAGATTAATGAATATCTAATCTAAACAAGATAAGGAGAATTAGCTTTGAATTTTCAAATGATTGAGATCTTCTCACAAAAATATCCAAGGACTATCCTTTACATTCTAACGATTAGATAATTATGAAAGTGAAGATAATTTTCAAATTTTTAACCGTTGGAAAAACTCAATATAAAAGGAAAAGGGATTCAAAACGTTGATATATATAACTCTAAAGGAATAGTATCGATGCATAAAAATTTCTTGATCAATTTTTACCTTCTAAAAAGCTTAAGAAATTTCTTCAGATACTTCTTTAGAGAGCTGCACCTAATCAAAGTTCTGCAACAAGCGTTATTTCTTTCAAATGCAAAATTATTTGAGACTTGTACTTTTGTTTTCACTTGTAATCTCTATTCTGTATTGTAGAGAAAAGATAGTTTGTACTTTGTAGATCTGTATTAGCCTAGATTATAAAGGGGTTAGATAGGTAGGGTAAAGTATTGTAAAGTCATTGTGATGATTGCTTGTAATTTGTTTGTAATTTGATTTAGTGGATTAAGTGGAGTGGCACCAATGAAGTAGACTGGGTCCCCAGCAATGGAGTTGGAAGAGAGCAGTAGGCAAAAGGCTGAAACTTTATAAAATCTCTACTTGATATTCTCCTTCCCTACTCTTTTAATTTGTGTTATTTAACTATTGTTTGATTGTGTATTGAAATACCACTATTCACCATATTAAGTTATTAAGAGGGGTAATTTCATTTTCGTTTAACGAAAAAGTTTTCAAAAGTTTAAAAATATTAATTCACCCCCCTCCCTTCTTGATATCTTATACGAGACCAACAAAATTATAGAGTGCCGAGACAACAACCAAACTACATATGCTTACACTCACATTCGAGTTGACCAATTGCTTGACATCATCCTTCCTTAGAAGCTGAGAGATAGACTAAACTAGTCCCCAGTCACCCTTGCTTGGATAAGCAATCTGATCATACTCTTTTGTATGCATCCTCTAATGGCATCACCAATACATCTCCACCATGTGTATAGGACTACGTGTAAAATTTATTACACTAGTTATTGTTTTTCTTGAATATTCATTTTTATCCTTTGTATTATTTGCACATTACTTATTTGGGAAATACTCTTTTTCATCTTTTCCCCTTTTTGGGCAAGTCACCCTAATTTATCAGGTATAAATACCCTTGTACTTATAGCCAGAATCAATTTATCATTAATACACTAAATATTCGTCCTTGCATAAACATTGTTTTGTTTACTCTCATTTCACTCTTATCTTAACCCTTAAGCAAGGCTAGATGGCAAGTAACGTCAATAGACCAACTCGTGCGTCATATCGAGCTATACCGTGAGTCTTCAGAAGTTCCATTGATGCGTTATATCCTTTGGAGGTGTTTATGGGTTTGCTTACTTTCATTTCATTTTATTCTTGGTTATGGTTTGCATTAAGTGCCATAATAGTATTAAAGTTGAGAATAAACCTTCTATAGAATGAAGCTAAATCATGAAACCACATACCTAGATTCCTCTCTTTGAAACCACATATCCAAGGAACATTTATTCATGCCTTAAATTGCCGAATAGTTGTTCAACTTAAAGGATATTAAAGATTGCTCTTCAGTGCTTGGCATGTACATTCAGGTCAACATTATACATAAGAATGTCGTCAAACTAAACCACAATACATTTACCAATCTGCAGTCTTAGTACATGATTCATGAGCCTCACAAATGTACTTGGTGAATAAGTAAGCTCAGATGGCATAACCATCCACTCATAGAGACTGTTCTTGAATGATGTCTTTCATTCATCTCTAAGTCTCATGTAAATTTTATGGTAGCCACTCTTCAGGTCAATCTTTAGAGAAGGTCCATGTACGATGGAGCTCATCTAGCATGTTATCTAATCGAGGTATTGTATATCAATGTATGTTAAGATCTATCCTTTTTAGGTACAATCAAAGTAAGGGTGAGATAGGGACACATACTTTTTGAAATGTACCCATAATCTATAAGCTTATCTACTTTCTGCTTGAGCTTGGTAGCTTACTCAAGATTAAGTATATAAGCTAGCCTATTAGATAAGGTGGCTCTTAGTTGGAGGTTAATACGGCACTCAGTTCCTCTAATTGATGGTAGTTTCTTAGGTAGCTTCTTGAGGAATAAATCTTTAAATTCTTTAATCAACTCTTGTACTTCCTTTGGTAAGTATTCCATATCCTTCAACTCTAGAATTTGTTGGACTAATAAGAACATTGGCTCGTTCGAACTAAGGGTTTGGGTCAATTCTCTTGAAGACGACATTGAGGACTTCTATCTAGCTTTGGAGAGTTGGACTTGAGCCTTTTAGACTTTCTATAAGTTCATAGGGTATAAGACATTCTTCTTACCATCTTTCTAGAATAGGTATGTGTTCTTATAGTTGATAAGGATCGAAGAAACAGTAGCGGATCTCGAAAAACCCAAAAGGGCTGGGGTGGGGGCAGTGTGTGGGGGTCGGATGGGTTTGATGGACAGGAAGTGAGATAGTTGGGTTTGACGGTGAATGTAAATGGATATCACACACCATGACACAAATACAATTAGGGGTTTGAGCTCAAAATAAGGTTCAATACAACTCACGAACACTAAATGTTGCTCGGGATTCAAATGAAGGTTAGATGCAACTCACTAACTGGTTCAAATGAAGAGGTTCACCACAATCTCAAGATCAAGATCGATAAGAATGTAGGAGAGATGAAAGAGTTTGATGTACACTTGATAATTTGGAAAATGCTAGCTTAAGAGTAGTCTTGCTCAAAAAGGGAAAAGATTCCAATCGTAGGAATATACTTTTCTATCCGATTTTGTTTATTGACGTCTTTGTATGTTTATCTTTGATGTTTATAGATGTTGCTATTTATAGCAAGTCCTAAACTCTAGTAGCAAAATTATAATTAATGTACAAGGCCTTAAACCCTAAAGAATTGGGCCTATAAATAAAATAAAGGAAAACATGTATAAGAATACAAAATTGTGTGTTTTACAAAGGAAGTCAGCATGCAATTACTCGTCATGTCCTGGAAGGAGTAATATCCGAACCAAACTAGGCCAGAGTTGGATGTACAGGTTTGGGAAGGAGTTCTTGAAGTCTTGCAGTGTTTGGCCAAAACATTAGAAAGGTTGGCCCATAATTATTGAGTTCTGAAATCAGTCAACACGAGTCTCTTGGTATTGTGCTGAGTGGTTCTTTGGTCACGATACTCGGTCTTGTGATATCTCGGCATCTCAACTGATGACAAACTTGATGTCAAGTGTTTATCTTCTTCCCTTTCATCCTTTTGGCTTCAGTTCAACCTCGACAAGCATTGATAGGCCTTGGCTTCAAGATGATCTACCTCAGCTTGGATATAGTCGGAAGCCAATTCCCATCATTACTGTGGGTCTGAAAGGAAGTCACCTTCGATGTTAAATGTTGAGCACGAACCGGGATGCCGAATAGGCTCCTTCTCCCTTTTCGCTTTACCATGGGTGCTAAGTGTCTCTAGATTTCCTCAATACTCATCGGGGTTAAGCGATAGCTCTTCCCATCCTTCTAAATAATGTAAATATTGAGGAATCCATCATGGATCACTTTCAGATCAAACTCCCATGGTCAGCTAAGAAGTAGATTTACGGCATTCATAGGCATTACGTCAAAGTCAATTTCATCCTCATACTACCTTACCTTGAATGCAATCCACACCCTTGTCATCAAACCATTTGAATCCATAAGGTCAGGGGTACAGGTAGGTTAGCAATTTCATCTTTTCTACTAACTCGGTAGAAATGATGTTGGCGTAGCTACCTCCATTAATAACCAGGAAACAGGTCTTCCCATTCACTAGGCACTGTATGTGAAATAAATTTTCCCTTTGTTTAGGATCTGCCTTCCTGTTGGCTAGTTAGCTCATCAAGGATAAGAGTTTATCTAGATTTTTGGCATAGACCTCTTCTTTGATCAATCTGTCTTTTGAGCTCTTATCACTCTAACTCTCTATTTGAGAGTTAAGTCCTTTTCCTTTCAAGACCATAATCCTCTTATTTGGATACTGAGAAGCAATATGTCCGTAGCCTAAGCACTTTAAGCACTTCACTTCTCGAATCTTATTACCGGGTGCCTTCTCTTTCTTGGCAATCTTGTTCTTAGCATGGATAGGTCGGCTAAGCTCTCCTTTATCCATCTTCTTTTCTTGCCTTCTCTCGGCATACCTTTTAGGCTTAGGGTTACCTTGTTGAGGTCAGCTAGTTAGCCTCTAATGCCTTCTTCTCCTCTATCTCTCTACTCTTAATGCCAAATTGATTAGCTTATCCAGATAGTTGAACAGCTGCAATTCAACTATGTCAACTATATCATCTTAGAGTCCACTCAGGAACTTAGCAATGGTGCGGTCTTATGGCTCAACAATCTCACATCTCGTCATTAGAGTTTCAAACTCCTACAAGTATTCTTTAATCGTGTTTCAACCCTATCTAAGGTGCTAGAAAACATGGAGCATCTGTAAACCTCACAAATTTTGCTTTCTAAGTATAGAAATAAACGTCTAAACTGTAGATGATTTTCCAAACTCAAAAGAGCCAGTAAGATTTAAAACCGATTAAAATCTCGAAATCATTAATTAAATCCCTAACCGCATATGAAGACCCTAAAACCTCGAACCTCATCAAAACCCTAAGATGACAATCGAAGATTTAATCGCGTAAGAATATATGAAACCCTAAATGTGTAAAAACAATAGAGATTGTGCCCTAAAGTAATAAGAACCCTAAAACTATAACTTTAAGGATATAAAAGCACTAATTTACCATGATATACCCTAAAACCCTAATTGATAATATAATGCTCATATTTTACCAAATCACTAGTAAAAGGTTAGAGATGACCCTCATTCATGCTTATATAATTCGAATCCTCAAGTAATCCATTAGAAACTAAGATAATGAGTCATAGAATATATTTATCTCTTAAGTATGTGATTAGGATAGTCTCACTTAGAGTTAGGGTTATAGTTGAAGATTAGGTTACATATAGTGAACTTTAATACCCAAATTAGTACTTTTTGCACTTGTTATCCAAAGTAGTTTATCAAATGAGATATATAAGTTATAAAGACCTAAAGTAAGACCTCATCAACTATGTTTGCTAATCAATTCATCAAATACCTCATTTCCACTCATTTCCTTCATTTTTCCCTTAATTTCCCTTAATCTCTACATTATGTACACAAAATTACATAAGCTTAAGGAGAGTTAACTAAGGTCAAAATGTTGACCAAGTCAACACTTTGAAAAGTCAACAAAAGACAATAAGAGATAAGGAAAAATATCTTAACTTAATGATGGCTTTTCTTTTCTTCCTTTTTGATTTTTTTCTCCTCCTTTTCTCTTCAATTGCCGTCCACAATTTCTCCCTCTAGGTCCCACCATTTGCCTTCTTCCATAATGAAAACAAAATAAAGGAAACAAAACATAAATCCCCCTCCATTGCCGTGAGCTTCCATCTTCCATTTCACCTTCAACATCTTCCTTTTTGTCTCCTTAATTTCAACATAAGCAAAGGTATGTATCTAAGTTGCTTTATCTTGTTTTATCTTCTTCATTAGTTAGTTAATTAGGTAGATTAGATAAGTAATTATGTGTTTAGTGTTGTCTTGAAGAAGAGGAAACAAAGTTCTCATCTTTAAGTGTAGGAATTAGGAATTGTGAAGAAGAAGAAAGGAAGACAAGAGTACAAGTCTATAAGTATGTACACATAAGGAAATACCAAAAGAGTACAAGTATGTGAACCTTTGTACATGAGTAATTATCATGTACATAACCTAACATAAGATCATATCTAACTATACATATCTATACTACACTAAATACATACATAAGAACACAAAAGCATAGGATTAGGAAGCTTTTCTTAAGGAAAAGCTTATGCATACGAATTTTAGTATAAAAATACGTATCCAACCTTATAGGTATATGAGTATGTATACATGTATAAATACGGTATAGATTTAGGTAGATGTATAAGTATAAGTATGTATAAGGCATATGTACATAAGTATAAAGTAGGAAACAAAATGTACATAAGACATGTACATATGACATAAGCATAAGGTAATGCTTATGTAATCAAATGATGAGATGAGTGATGAGGTAAGCATATGATGATATAAGCCATGACATAAGCAAGTGATGACATAAGCAATGACCTAAGCAAATGATGATGTAAGCATAATATAAGCATAGATTATAAACTAAGAAAAGAAGAAGAGTGTATCATAATTAGGATCCTAAATTAGTAAACCCTAATACACTTTCTAAATTGGATCATACTTAATTAAGTATATGAATTAGTAATAGTAAAGTAAAATCCTCTAAGTATAAGGATTTAAGGGTTAACTAACTCATTAAGTATAAATAAAAGATATAAATATAAGTAATAAGAGCAATTAAGTTTTCATAGTTAAAATTTCTCTAAATTTAGCCCATATCATAAAACACGGGTCCTAACGTCTAAAACAGACATCACCGTGTGAATGTACATCCGAAAACGATGAAAAACGACTATAAATTTGTAAATATTGAAAATAAAATGAAAAAGTTACGTACGATTGGCAATTAGGTTTAATCGAATAAGGGCTGATAGTAATCTAAGTAAAATTAGGTAGGTAGATGTCTAGAACCATTAGTTAAGTCAACTACTTATTATCTCTGTTATCTCGTAATGATCAGGTGATCCCGACGAGGGCGAGGATCTCCCGATCGGTTATTATGACTAGAGCGAATCGTCATAGTCAAGTGAGTACTCCCGATGACTCTATACTTGTTTGTGCTTGTAGTTAGTGCACTTAAATTGAATATCAATAACTTGATGCATGGGGTTTTTCGGGATATGTGTGTGCTTGATATTACTTAATTGTTGTGAGAAATATTGCTAAATACAATAATTGATGATTTGATGGTATGATTGATTTTATAAGATTTGGATGGTTTGCTGATATTGATTGATCACCTCATAATTTGACCTAATTATGTTTGGCTTATATTAAATTAAAAGGGTCATGCATTACCCATGCATTGCATTACTTATTCTGGCCGTCACTTCACGCGGTTGGTAATGAAGGGCCTTGGAGGGATGGATTCCCACATGATTTGATTGGTACCGTGCAGGAGCATGGGTACAACAAGACCCTACCCTTGGCTCGCGAGTTTTATTGGCGCCGGAGACGCTAACCGTGGGTGGCTGGGGGTCACGTCTAGAGACCACCGCTGTAGGGTGTGAGTGTGGACTGCGGGGGTCACCTCACCGCTAGGCCTGGGACTTTGTGAACTATTGGATTTTTTTTTGGAAATGGAAATGTGTTTTTGTGAAATACGGAATTCAAAGTTATGGGTAAAAAAAAAAAACCAGGTGCTAGAGCCCGGTCGTGATTGGTGCCGATGAATCTCCAACCCTTATCTCGGAGGGTGTTAAAATCCGATATTATATGCAGTACCGGTCAACTGCATATATTGTTTGGCATTCTGCGTGTGCATGCATTCATATGGTTGTAATAATTTGTTTGATAACTTGTTTGCCAGTATGGTATGAGGGATAGCTCACTAAGCTCTTGTAGCTTATTCCCCAATAGTCTTTCTTTTGCAGGTTTACATACGATGGGATTGGGATAAGTCTCGAGTGCTGAGGGCGAGATGAAGATATGTACATTAGTGTTAGGATTAGTTGAGATTTTTATAGATGATACATAAACACTCTTTGTAGAAAATATTCACATGTTAGAATTTAATATAATTTAATTCTACCTGCAGTTTTATAATGTTGGTAATCCTGTCTTATTATTTGGTAGGGGATACCGATTCTCTGCGGTTCTGAGAAACTGTGGGATATCGGACACCCATAGTTATTTATATTTGTATTTTACAGTAAATTAATTACTTAAAAATTAATAACCTTAGTGATTAATTATTCAAAGTCCTGCAATCTCTGACTTGCAAGATGGTTTTCATATCATGGGTGCACACATGTTATGGAAATTTTAAGTAATCCTACTAGGCCCCCTTTAGGGTCCTGACAGCATCTCCTACTTGAAATAAGTCAACATGAGGTGCTAATTCATCAAACATTTCATAAGCCTCCAAGTTCTGATTGGCTCCTCTCCTTTAGCATCTCGCTTGGCAACTAGCTTATCCCACCAAAGACTTACATACTCAACAAGGGATAAGGAAGCCAACTTAACCTTTACTCAATCATCACACTCTTAGCACTCGAACAACTTCTCAACTCAGGGAACCTAGTTAAGGAATTCTTTAGGCTAACTACTTCCATTAAAGGTCAACAGTTTTAGCTTAACATTGTCAAGTCCTCGGCTAGGTGCTCAGGGTTCACACCTTGCATTCCGAGCTGGTTGATTCACCTCGGTTTAGCTACTTCTGTTATAGCTCTACTTAGCTACATCTCTCTTCGGCTTTGGTCCTCTTCTCCAGGCTCCTTGGTTCAACTCGGAGTCAACACTCTTATGATTACCTCTTCTTGACATTGGATGGTGTTCTCTTCTTTTCGGCTCAGCAACTCTTCTTGACTGTCGTTCATCATTATCAAGCTCATTGGAACCACTTCCACTGGTGGGTGTTCGCTCCCTTCTTTCTTCTCAACCATCGAATTTACGACCTTTAACTAAACTAGTAAACTCTTAGATGGAATCAATGAGATTTTGGATCTAACATTCTAACTTATCAACACGTTGTCTCAAACTTCCATGAGGACTGTCACCAGTGTTGTTGACACTATCCTCTGATATTCTTGTCCATACAATAATTTTCAAGAAAATTGAATAAACAACAAAACACAATCACAGTAACCTAGAAACAACCATTACTCAGCTTCTGCAATTACCACTATTGATAAACACTTCCACAACAACTAGAATTTACTACTGAAATTAATGTTACTGGACTCAAATGTAGTATAATACCACAATTACTAAAAACATGAATAATACACTGGTTATGGAATCATTATTAGAAATGTTCAAACTACGAATCAACTTTAAAGAACACTAGCACATACATCTCCCCAAAGCTCTTATACCAATATGATAAGGATAGAAGAAACAATAACGGATCTCGAAAAACCCAAAAAAGGGGGGGTGGGGTATGGGGGTCAGATGGGTTTGATGGACAAGAAGCGAGATAGCTGGTTTTCATGGTGAATGTAAATGGATATCACGCACCATGACACAAATACAATTAGGGATTTGAGCTCAAAATAGGATTCGATACAACTCACGAACACTAAATGTTGCTTGAGATTCAAATGAAGGTTAGATGCAACTTACTAATTGGTTTAAATGAAGAGGTTCACCATAATCTCAAGATCAAGATTGATAAGAATGCGGGAGAGATGAAAGAGTTTGATCTTCACTCGATAATTTGGAAAATGCTAGCTCAAGAGTAGCCTTGCTCAAAAAGGGAAAAGTTTCCAATCGTAGGAATATACTTTTCTATCTAATTTCGTATATTGACGTCTCTGTACGTCTATCTCTAATGTTTACATATGTTGCTATTTATAGCAAGTCCTAAACTCTAGTGGCAAAACTGTAAATAATGTATAAGGCTTTAAACCCTAAAGAATTGATCCCATATATAAAATAAAGGAAAACATGTATAAGAATACAAAACTGTACGTTTTACAAGGAAAGTTGGCATGTAGTTACTTGGCATGTCTTGGAAGGAGTAATATCTGAACCGAATGAGGTCGACAGTTGGATGTACAGGTTCGAGAGGGAGTCCCCAAAGTCTTGCAATGTTTGGCCGAGATACTACAAAAGTCAGCTCATAATTGCCGAGTTCTAAAATCAATCAACACAAGTCTCTTAGTATTATGCCGAGTGGTTCTTTGGTCTCAAATACTCGATCTTGTGATATCTCGACATCTCGGCTGATGACAAACTTGATGTTGAGTGTTTATCTTCTTCCCTTTTGTCCTTTTGGCTTCAGTTCGGCCTCGACTTCGGGAAGGTCTGCCTCGACTTAGATATAGTCAGAGGCTGATTCCCATCAATAGCCATCTTACAATACTTGGTGATCGAAGAGCTAATGTCTCTCTAAGAGTTTGATCTACACTCGATAATTCGGAAAATGCTAGCTCAAGAGTAGCCTTGCTCAAAACGGGAAAAGATTCCAATCGTAGAAATATACTTTTCTATCCGATTTCATATATTGATGTCTCTGTATGTCTATCTCTAATGTTTACAAAGATTGCTATTTATAGCAAGTCCTAAACCTTAGTAATAAAATTGTAATTAATGTACAAGGCCTTAAACCCTAAAAAATTGGGCCTATAAATAAAATAAAGGAAAACATGTATAATAATATAAAACTATGCGTTTTACAAGGAAAGTTGGTATGCAGTTACTTTGCATGTCCTAGAAGGAGTAATATTCGAACCAAATGGGGTTGACAATTGGATGTATAGGCTTCGGAAGGAGTCCTCGAAGTCTTGTAGTATTTGGTCAAGACACTAGAAAGTTTGGCCCATAATTGTTGAGTTTTAGAATAAGTCGGCACGATTCTCTTGGTGTTGTGTCGAATGGTTCTTTAGTCTTGAGTACTTGGTCTTATGGTATCTCGGCATCTTAGTTGATGACAGACTTGATGTTAAGTGTTTATCTTCCTCCCTTTCGTCCTTTTAGCTTTAGTTCGGCCTCAACTTCAGGGAGGTCTGCCTCATCTTGGATATAGTCGGAAGCTGATTCCCATCAATAGCCATCTTACAATATTTGGTGATCAAAGAGCCAATGTCTCCTTAGGAGTATATGCAATGTGCACATTAGCATCATGTCACATTAAATTTTGTCATAGTATTTGTCCTTAATTGTGATGGGTACACAACATTGTTAAGTAACAAGCAAATCCCCCTTTCATATAGCCAATGTAGCCAATATGGTCAAAGATGAGATAAAGTCGAAAATTTCAGCTTAACTAGTGAAAACACGACCACATTTGTGTAGCTCTCTCCATCGATGATCAATGTACATAGATTCCCTTTGATTCTATAGTTGATATGGAATAAGTTTTCTCTTTATTCATCCTTATTTGATGAGATAGTTCTAAGTACTCACTACATAACCATGCTTATGTACTAACCTTGTTTAGCTTGCACTACAGCCTCCTAATCACCATGAAATTCATCAAATTTATCTTCCACCTCTTCTATTTTCACTATAATCTCATCCTTGTCGGTAGTTTCCACTTCTAGATGGAGTTCTTCACCTTTAGCGATCATAACTCTGCAATTTGCACATTAGGAAGCCATATGTCTAAAATTAAGGTACTTAAAACACTTGATCTTTCTAGTCTTTTGACCAAAGCTTTGTCTAATCCCTATCTTCAGCTTGGGCTCAACCAATTTTCCTTATCTTAATAGTCTTCAACTAGTTCACTGTTAGGATCATGTCTGATTACTTCTTAGTTGGCCTTAGTTGCCCATAAATAAGTTGGCTCTATAGTATAGCTTAGACCACTACAGCTCGATTAAGTTGGGTTTACCTCTATCTTTCTACTCTTTGTGTAATTCGGATGGCCTCATCAAAGTAGTCTACTCGTTAGACCTAAAAAATATTTATATATTTATCAACAGTTCTTCCTCCATGCCTTAGTTTTTGAAGTTTCTCCAAGGTATCTTGCATGTAGTGATCATATCTAAACCTTCCTCAGGTTACTCTTTTCATTTCAGTCAAAACTTTGACTTCTTGTTGGCCATCTCTTTTACAAGTTGTCTGTAAATTATGCCACAACATAGACGCATAATGAGAAAATTCTAAGGTGACCAAGTATACTTTTACAAGCTCTTTGTACTTGTACCAATGAAATAACTTCTAGACTTTCTCTTCTTAATCAAGATATTCATCTGCATTTCCATTACTTGAGAAGCTCAACATTTTTATTTTAAATACTTAGTAGGCTTAGGCTACTCTATCTTCAAAGTCATAAAAATTATTATCCTTCTCATCTTCCTTTTCTTTGACTACTTCATCTAGTTAAATCCTTCTTCGAGCTAGTCTATCAACTCCTCTAGCTTGATCATTTCTAACTAAGTTTATATGTTCATTGTTAGAAACATTATTCACATTAACTGTTGCTTCGTACACATAACATATACCATAAACAACTTGATTATCAATAGGTAAAGCATCTACAAGTTTAGCTTTAACCATCTTTTTTATAGTTGTAGACACTCCATTCCACCCCTGCCCATAGTTTTAGTACTTTTTTAGAAAAATGGTCTTAATTTAAAAAAAATAGAAAATAAAAAAAATTATAAAAAATTTAAGAAAATAAGGAAAATAGAATTTTTAGGAAAATAAAAAACTTAGGTTATTTTTAAGATCAATAGGTCACATGAAGAGAGTTTTTTTCCTTTTTAGAGAACCCAATACTTAGACCAAAGTCTAAGTTAATTATGTCTTTTACCATATAAATTGATTAATTTTAGTTTCAAACAAAGCTTCAATTGGATTTAAATTAATCAATTTATTAGATTAATTGTACAAATAATGAACTAAAGCTCAAAAAATTGTCAAATTAAATTCGTTTTGAAATATTCTTCACTTAGTGTTGAGGTATTTTCAATTTTGTGAAAGCCGATCTAATTAGGCTTGAATCAACCCCTTCTAGTTAAGACTAGTCCAGTCTATTTTGAGTGTTTATACCCATTTAATTTGCACAACATCATAGGGTACATGCGAACAATCCATTTAGTTAAGGAATTGAAAATGCATGGCATAGGTCCACGATACAATTCACATTAGGCATGCATGCTTTATTTTGTTTACTTTTACACTAAAAATGTGAATTGAAGACATGTTTTTACTATCTTCTTCACCCATGAGCTTGTGCACTTGCCCTTCTCAACCAACCATCTTTTCTTACCTTTTTCCATCGATTTTCTTCATGATTCCACCCAATTAATGGTAGAACCATGAAGATATAGTGGCATACTACTAATATAACCCCATAATATGTCTAGATTTGAGTGATTCATAGATCAAATTACAACGTGAAAAAAAAAAGAAGATAAATATTCAAGATTTTAGCTTTGCATTAATCCATCGAAGTTGAGTTGAAACGAATGGTTTGAAGCTATATTTCATTATTATAAGTAAGGATATTGGATTTTAACAAGAAAAATCAACCTAAATCGCACTATTTTCCTATGATTTGAAGATTGAATCTTCTTGGCCATTAACGGCCTAACCTTTCCAAGCTAGCTTCTTTCCTTATAAATTGGACATCCCAAAGCTCTTTTGATCATGAAGCACTCATTTAAAACATCAAAACAATAGCACCTAACCCTTTCTCTCTCTATGGTTTCACCCCTCTCTCTTTCTCTATGTTATGCTTCAGTTTAAAGCCTCTTGAGCAAATTCATTCCTATTAACACAATCCCTACAACCTGAGCTTTCGATCCCTACCCTTCTCATCCATTGTCGTACTCCCAAACAAGAGCTTCACCTCTTGCAGTTTAAGACCAAAGTCTTGTTACCATCATCTAGTGACTTTGACTAGCCCCCGTACAGCGGTGACCACTTCATTGTGTTTGCTGCACTTAAAAACCTAAGACCCAATCTTCCTTCAAGCTCTCTCAACCACCTTAAACCTAGATAGGTACTACCTTAACTTTCCCTTTTTCTTCAAAAACGTATGGGGTCATAGAATTAAGGACCTTTAAAACCTACTCTAATTGCATTTATTATCAGTAAACATTCAGTTAATACAACAGGCGTTGCAACCCTACTAATGCTCAAGTGTCTTAGAAATTTTTTGTAGCACTTAACTATTATACCTACCCCTTTTATAAATAATTCTGTAAACCTTAGGAAAAACAATAGTTGAACCTTAACCCAAGTCTGAGTGTTCTAAATTGTACAATAAGTCGATAAGGCTAGTAACAATAAAAGATTATGAAGTTTAATAAATCAAATATAACATCGATAACAAAACCTTAGGAATTGATTGAAACCCTAAATCACTTACTAAAACCCTAAAACTAGTTTCCGCACCATTGCTCAAAACCCTTAAATCGCTCAAAACCCTTAAATCATAAATATAAACCTATAAAATAGTTAAATATTACTTAATAGTGATAAAATTATAGTTGAATACAATTTTCGACTAAATCACCTATTCGCATGAAATTGTAACGAAATTGCCATAATAACTTGTAAAAATTATAATTGTAATGGGTATCAATTAAATTGATAAAATTTCATAAAAATTTAAAAATTAAGTTACGAAGAGAATCGTTATAATTTATATGATTCGAAAAATTACATATATTTGTTAATAATTTTCATTTTCCTTCTCTTCTATTTCCAATTTATCTCTTTTCTTTCTTCCTTTCCTCAACTCAATCTCACCTCCTACACAAAACATAACAAAAACAAAATCAACAAAATGAAAGCTAAAAGAAGCAGCCTATGTGAGGATTAAATGGACATGTGTTAAGTATATAATAAAAGAGAAATGGAAATGATTAATTTCTGTCATGTTCTCATTAATTGGAAGTTATCTTAGCTTACATTTTAAGCTAGTAACCCACGTGAGCAAGAGAAAAATATAAATATGAAAAAAGAAAAAAAAAATTCTGCACAAACACAAAATCTAGAAAGCAAATTGTGAGGGAAAGAAAGAAAAAGAAAGAAGGAAGAAAAAGAAGAAGAAAAGAAGAAGAAAATAAATAAGTAAGTCATTTATTTTTCTAGTGTAGATGTATATTATGTAGTATATATACGTATAAATATAGTATTTGTATGGTATTTTGTACATATAATATTACTAAGTCCATATATATGAGCATAAACACATAAATTGAATTATTATTATTTTTTTTTAGTATACATATGATTAGTATTAAGTATTTATATTAAATAACAATAGTATGTCTATGTATATGTATGTATCGTGAGTTATATATATATATGTAACCATGTATAATTATTTTCCTATATATATATATGTAATCGTGTAGTATATATATGTAGTAGTATATTTCCATAAGTAATAATATATGTATATAAGACATATAATATGGAGTATATGTTTTATGATATATGGCATAATATATGTATAATATATAGTATACATACTATATAACAAATATTATATAAATATATATATACTGAATATATAAAATAGGAATAGGTATTTATAGATTATTTATATATATTTAAGTATTCAGAAATTAAATAAGTAAATTATTATGTATAAATACAAATACATGAGTATATATATATGTACATAAGAGTAGGTTTATTTTCATATAATAAGTATATACATATATATATATATAGCATATAACATATATTATATATATAGTATACCGAAAATATATATAGATATATATATGTATGTATAAATCATGAAGGACATAAATACTAAGAAAATGAAAAATAATAAAAATAATAATGGTCATAAAAATAATAATAATCATAATAAAGTTAAAAATCTCAAAAATAAGAAATTATACTCAAAATAATAAAAATATCAAATATATGATTTAAATAATTATTAAATCATAAATATGTTAAGAAAAAGCGAAAATCAATAGTTTATAATTTTTAAACTTAAATAATAATTTTTGTGGTATTTTTATATCACAATTTACGTTATGAGTCACAACGTCCAAAACGGACCTTGTTATGAGAAAATACGCTTGAAAACGATCAAAATAGACTATAAGTTCATAACAATCCGAGCTAAAACGAAAAAGTTACACGCGATTCAATAAAAAGCTCGAATCGACAATTTCACATAACTAGATAAGATAGACCTTACAAATTATAACACTAGTTAGTTTTAAATTCCTAAGTTTACAAATTTTCCTTATTCTCAGGTGATCTCGATATCGACCCTAAGCTGCCCATAGATTATTAAGATCCCTGAGCTAGTCATGGCCGAGTAAGTTTTTCCTTATGATTCCATACTTATTTGTACTTGTAATTAGTGAATCTAAATTATGATTTATGAATGAATGCGTATGGGATTGAGTTATGCTTGTGTGTGATAATTGTTATTACTGGTGAATCTACTTTAAATTTCAATAATATAATGTTTATTGCATAGTAGATTCACTGGATTGATTGTTTGTAATTTGGAATAATCACCGATTAAATATGACTTAATTTTTTATTCGACTAGAAAAGTTAACTTGGATCATGCATAACTCATGCACTACATAACTAATTCCAGGCAGTCACATTACACGGAGGTAGGGAGGGCCATACGTGGGTTGATTATTGATTGTTATTGATTTCGTATGGTACACACGTACGATATGACCTTACCCTTGCTTGTAGGATGACTAAGTGTTGGAGGCACCAATCGCCTAGCTATGGGTCGAGTCCAAAGGCCTTCGTTTAGGGGTGAGTGAAGGCTGCGTGAACTTACTCACAATCATATGTAGAACTCATTTTGATAAGGTTAGTAATGGATGTACCATTACATTTGAAATATGAAACACAGAGTTTCGTTATGAAATAAGTTCTAATATGATACTTGGATCTGACTGTACCGAAGAATCTCTAACCCTGACTTCAGAGGGCATTAAATCTGAGTTGCATGCAATACTTGATCACCTGTATGTATTTGTTTAGCATACTGTTTGTTCATGCATTCATTTGGTTGAATTTAACTGTTGTATAAACTTGATTGCTGTATGGTTGAGGGAAAATATCTCACTAAGTCATTAAGCTAGTAAACTTATACCCTTATAGTCTTCTTTCGTAGGCCGACCTCTTTATGGAGTCGAGCCGCCGCATGCCCGAGGTTAGTTTTCTACACGAGGTCAGTGTGGGAGCTGGATGAGGACGGAGAGTACTTTTGTCTTATTATAGATTTGAATATGTAATTTTATAATTGTCTAACTTTAGACACGTTTCAGACTTTGTATCTGTAAACTTTTATGTAAATGGACTATGTGTTATGTTTTTATAATATTATTATTTGTCATGAAATAATATTGCTTAAGCTTGCGCACTCTTGGTAGTTAGTAGTCGTTGCAGCCTTATGTATCGTATAAAAGGGTCGTTGATTGTAAGGGAATTCAATCTGCAATCCTTTGTACGGTATACGGCAATTGCCACGACTAGCTCCCTCAGGTCGTAACAAATTCAAATAACCTTGTTATATTTACTAGATATATATAGAAATTAGGATCATTTTTTTTTCTAAACACTGAATCAATAGTGGCTTGTAACTCAAAAAATGATTTATTAACCTAACATTTCTACCATCTATATGCTTCTATTCGCATTCCTGCATTTTTTACATCAAGCAACTTTTACTCTATGAACTACCTAAGCCCACAACAATGGTAAGTAACCAACAAATGAACAATTAGAAAGTTAATAGGCTACCAAATATCCTTGGAATCCGTGAATAACTACTGCAAGCTGAAGGTACCAATTGGAAGCAAAGGGCTAGACATGATGAAGCTTTTAAGTGAGCCTTTATTAACCTAAGCCAAAGAAAATAAAAAGGTCATGCAATAGGCTATGGAGATATTGGATAAAATTGCAACCTATCTACGAGAACTAGATTAGGAATTTTCGAATGAAGTTAAAGAATAAATGTTAGTCTCCTCGCTTTGTTACCTTATCTTCTATGTTATCAAAGTAATAAAAGAATTTGTTTCATTTTAGAATCATTCTTAATAATTTCATTAATCCTTTATTAGTATTCCTCATCTCTATACAAGTCAAAGTTCACATTTGTAGCATTCATCTAACCATTGATTTTCACTTGTTCAAAGGAATGTAAATAAATCTTGTAGGCTTGTAAATTGAACTAAGCAAATCCCTTCATCTTTATTTGGTTTTTAAGGTTTTCGTTCCTCCCTTATAAAGATAGTTATATCTTCATTTCTCATCTATATCTTGAACTTATTTCTCTCTCTCTCTCTCTCTCTCTCTCTCAAAAAGAAAAAAGAAAAGAAGATACTAATGGTTACAAATTCTTTTGGGATTAAAAAAAAAAAAACATAAGGTAACCCTGCCCATATCCTAAGAGGCAAAAGAGAAAGCACCATGACCACCTCATGAAGACATCTAATCCAAACACAAGCTTTCTACTCATTAAGGCAGCCAAAACCAACTCAAAACCCTTGGCTTATTAAGGCAGCCAAGCCTAAACATGAACCATCAGCTATTAAGGTAACTAACCTAAGCATAAACCCTCGGCCCATTAAGATAACAAAACTAACTTAAAACCTTTAGCCCATTAAAACAACTAAACCCAAACATGAACCTTCAACCTATTAAGACAGCCAACCCAAACACAAATTCTCATCTTATTGAGATAACCAACCTAAACACAAACCCCGACCTATCAAAGTAGCTAAAACTAACCTAAAACCCTTGGCCCATTAAGGTAGCCAAACCCAAACATGAATCCTCAATCCATTAAGGTAGCCAACCCAAGCATGGACCCTTAGCAACACAAACATGAACCCTCAGCCCATTAAAGTAGCTAAACCAACCTAAAACTCCTAATTTGTTAAAGAAACTAAGCCTAACCATAAATCCTTGCTCATTAAGGAAATCGAATCAAAACATGAAGCCAAATATAACTCCAGTCTCATTAAACATGGTCGACATGATTGAATGCAAGGAAACCCCATTTTGAGTTTGACCCCTAGTCTAAACAAAAAGGTGATCCAAAACTCCTTTACCTTGAACATAAATGGTGATATTAATACTAGACCACTTGAATCTAAGCATCAGGTTAGTATTTAAGGAATGAATCAAGATCAAGCATAAAAGAGAGCCAAAAACAAAAAGAAAAAAGAGAACAAAGCTAAGGGGCATCTAGCCTATAAGTCTAGGATAATTGTCTTCTTAAGCATTGAGAACATAAAAGGTACATTAAAGTAGGTACACATGAAGAAGAGCGTACCATTGGTATTTGATCTTTGAAATGTAATTTTGAGCTCAAATTGAATGAAAGATGTCTTTTCACATTGAGACATGTTTTAATGGATTTTTTCAAAGAATGGGGGGCAAAGTTAATCCCTACCTTGAGGTAGATTAATAAAAACTCTTACTTAGGGAAATGGTAACTCACTATTAAAAGGTTTGGAATAAAAAGAGGTAAACTATATCCTATACACTAACCTTTAAATACTTTGAGAGTTGAGTAACATCATGATGAGGATTTTTAAGACTCATTCTTTCAAGGAGGTCCATTTTGAGCTTGATATGTAGATCAAAGTGAAGTTAAGCATTCATTTTCAATATCCCAAATATGATTATCATTTGCTATTCCCATTGAGCCTATGCAAGGAATATTTTAAAACTAAACCTTATCAAGAATTACCCAATTATAGGAGGTTAAGGGTCCTTAATTAGGATAAAGGATAAAAATTGGTTTGTACTTACCATAGTGGCATCAATTTAAGGATAATTTTTATTTCTAATAATTTATTTTATCTGAAATGCAGAAGAGCTTACAATAACCTTATACATACAATCTTAACACTCTAGGATGACAGTTGCTTTTTGGGGTAGAAAAGAGAAAAGGTAATAAAAAACAAGAGGATGGGAAAGAATAAAAAAGGGAAAAGTAACAAAAATAAATGATAAAGAAGAAGAAAAAGAGAAGAAAGAGAGAGAAAAGGAAAGAAAAAAAAAAGAAGAAGAGAAGTCTAAAAATTGGGTCCAAATGCAAGAGAAAACCCTAAAAAGGTTTACCCCATCCCAATAAAAATTAGAAACCTGAACATAATTCCCCTTGAAAAGCCCAAACTTAAAGCCTAAACATGGCTTTAGCCCCATTAAAAGCCTCAAAACACAAATCCTTCATAGTCATCACATTTCAAATCATAAACACAAAACCTACTTATATATCTTGAATCACTAACATAAGATCTTCCTCCCAATAATTCCACCCATACTTAATAAAAGCTTTTTTGATCATAAGGAATAATTCATCTTAAATAAAAATTGTTTTCAAAGTTGGGGTAAGCACACTTCTAGTTTTCCTAAGTGTTCTTAACTTCTAAACCTAAGTTAAATAAATAATTCTTTCAAAATAGGCTTTCTCATTAATCCCTCTTGAAATCATTTTGCAATATTAAACCAAAATGACCTAATAGATTGATTAAGGCATATCACTTGCAAATTAGGCCATAATTTTTGGAATGGTTATCAAAAGTGAAATTTGAATCGAGAGTACTTAATACTGTTTAACTAAATTGATTTTGAGTTACCATTTCCATGGGAAAGAGGTATTCAAAGTTACAAGGCCCTACGAGGAAGGTCGGCATGTCATTGAATTAGCCCTGACAATACTAGGATCAAAAGATATTTTCATAGGCTAAGAAGAATATAAAATGCCTCACATGGTTACCTAGGAAAGGAATGTTTTAGTATTAGGCTCTTGCTTCTCAATAAGAATTTATATTAGTTAGCAAACTTCAAAAATAAAAAAGAAAAAAAAAAGAGAGAAAGAAAAAAAGAAGGAGAAAAAGAAAGAGAGAGACAGAAGATAAAGGTTTTTTTATAAGTTTCTCCATCCATTTTCAAACTATGTTGGCTCAAGTGGCTAAGCTTTCAAGCTAAGTCATTTGCTTTCTTACAATGTGGTTGCACCTTTTAGGTTGACCTTAATAGTCTAAGTCATCCTCCTTGACATAGTTGTTCTCATGGTTGATGTCCGCCGGCATTTTTCAAATCAAAGGACCTTATCGCTAGTGCTTATTATGTCCTAGATGGCATTCAATGAGAAAATTTCTTTCTTGTAAATATCCAAGTCACAGTCTTTCAAAATGATTATATAACCTTTGTTGCTTTTTCAATTATCTTTTCGAGTTTTAACCAAATCATAAAGCATTGTTAGTCTTACATATTATTTTGGTTTGTATGCCAACTTGTAAGGCACTTTCCTTTCATTAACTTCTTTTAGGTTTTAGCTAGCCCATAGGGCGCTTACCTTTCATCTATCTCTTAGAGATTGAGCTAGCCTATAGGGCGCTTTCCTTTCATTAATATCTCTTAGGGTTTCAACCTACCTGTAGTGATGGGAATTAGCCTTTGACTACATCCAAGCCGAGGCAGACTTGTTTGAAGCCAAGGTCGATCAATGCTTGTCGAGGCCAAGTTGAAACCAAAAAGATGAGAGGAAGCAAAATAACCACTCGACCACAAGTCTATCGTTGTCCTAGTAGCCAAGAGACCACATTGCTAAGAGTAAGATCCACTCGGTATGATAGGGAGAGAATAATGCTGACTAACTTTATCACTCAACAATTATGGGCTAACCTCCTTAGTGTCTCAGCCAAGCTACGCAAGGCTTCTGAGACTCCTTCTTGAACCGGTAACATCTTTGGTATCTAAGCTTTAGGGAGACACGCGTACTAGTGATTCTTCAAAGTTTTATTCATGGTTTAGACATTTCTATTAGTCATCATTCTTTAGTGTAGTTTATTCGTATTTTAGTAGTTATAGTATTGTGCTGTTGAGTCGAGTAATAGTAATTTTAGCAGTTGATTCTAATCGTTATAGTGTTTTTGTTGTAAAACGTGTTTGTTTGATTTTCTAGAAGTTATTGTACGTACAAAAATGTAGGAAGATAGTGTCAACAACACTGGTGATAATCCCCATGGAAGTTTTAGATGACATATTGATAACTTAGAATATCATATTCAGAATCTCATTGACTTAATCTAGGAACTCATTAGTTTAGTTAGAGGCTACAAACGTGATGGCTAAGATAAAAGAAGGGAACGAACACCCACAAGTGAAAGTGGTTTCAATGAGCTAGATGATGTTGAATGACAACCAAGAAGAGTTACCAAGCTAAGAAGAAGAGAACACCAACCAATACCAAGAAGAGGTAATGACAAGAGTGTTGACTTTGAGTTGAACCAGGGAGCTTGGAGAAGAGAGTTAAAGTCAAATGGAGATGTGGCTGAGCAGAGCTCCAACAGAAGTGACCAATCTGAGGTGAACCAACTTGTTCTGAATGCAAGGGATGAACCCTAAGCACCTGGTCGAAGACTTGATAATATCAAGCTTAAACTGCCGACCTGAAGAATTCCTTGGCTAGGTTTCTCGAGTCGACAAGTTGTTTGAGTGCTATAAGTGTGACGATAGAACAAAGGTTAAGCTGGCTTCATTATCCCTTATTGAGTATGCAAGTCTTTGGTAGGATAAGTTGAGTACCAAGCGAGATGTTGAAGGAAAAGAACTGATAAGAACTTAGAGGCTTATCAAGCAATTGATGAACCAACAATTTGTGCCTACTTACTTCAAGCAAGAGATGCTCTTACTTTTCAACACCTGAGGTAAGGTTGAAACACTATTAAAGAATACTTGTAGGAGTTCGAAACTCTAATGACAAGATGTAAGATTGTCAAGCCACAAGACCATACAATGGCTAGATTCCTAAGTAGACTCCGAGATGATATTAACGACATAGTTGAATTGCAGCTGTTTAACTCATAAGACAAGCTAATCAATTTGGCATTAATAGTAGGGAGACAGAGGAGAAGATGGCATCAGAGGCCAACTAGTCGACCTCAACAAGGCAACCCTGAACTTGAGAGGTATGCTAAGAGAAAAGGGCTAGAGAGGAAGATGGAGAAAGGAAAACCTAGTCAACCTAACCATGCTAAGATAAAGAGGGCTGAGAAAGAAAAGGCCCCTTAGCAACAAGGCTCGAGATGTAAAATGCTTCGAATGCTTAGGTTATGGATACATTACGTCCTAATGCTCGAATAAGAGAGTTATCATCTTGAACGGCGAAGGGCCTAAGGCTTAAATTGAGAGTCAGAGTGACAAGAGTTCGAAAGACCAATCAATAGAAGAAGATATATATGCCAAGGACCTAGATAAACTCTTAACTATGGCAACACAAGCGAACCTAGAGGCAGATCTTAGATAAAGGGAAAATTTAGTTCACATGCGATGCCTAGTGAATGGGAAGACCTGTTCCCTAGTTGTTGATGGAGGTAGCTGCACCAATATCGCCTCTACCGAGTTAGTAGAAAAGATGAAATTGCTAACCTACCCGTACCCCCGACCTTATGGATTGAAGTGGTTTAATGACAAGGATATGGTCCATGTGCATAATCAAGTTTAGATTGCATTCAAGGTAGGATAGTACAAGGATGAGATTGACTTTGATGTGATTCTAATGATTGCCACAAATTTACTTCTTAGCCGACCATGGGAGTATGATCAAAAAGTGATCTATGACGGCTTCCTCAACACTTATACTGTTCAAAAGGATGGGAAGAGCTATTGCTTAACCCTTATGAGCGTTGAGGAAATCCAGAGACACTCGACACCCATAGTGAAGCAAAAAGGGAAGAGGAGCCTATTTAGCATCTCGACCTATGCTCAACAGTTAACGTTAAGGACGACTTCCTTTCAAAACCGCGATAATGATGGGAATCGGCCTCTAACTACATCTAAGCCGAGACAAACCTGTCTGAAGCCAATTCAGAGTTAAAGTTAGAAAGATGAGAGGAAGAAAAATAACCACTCAACCATAAGTCTGTCATCAACTAAGTAGCCAAGAGACCACATTGCTAAGAGTAGGATCCATTTGGCACGATGGAGAGAGAATAGTGCGACTAACTTTAACACTCGGAAATTATGGGCTGAACTCTCTAATGTCTTAGCCAAGCACTCTAGGCTTCTAAGACTCCTTCTCGAACCCATAACAAGTAGGATGATATCCCTTCATTAATTTCTCTTTGGTTTTATAGCTAGCTTGTCATGACCTTAAGAGAGACCTAGTAAAACTGCTTAAAATATTCATATTATGTATGTACATATGATATAAAAATTGCCTTGCAAGTTAAAAATTACAAGATTCTAAATAATTAATTGTTAGGGTTTCTGATTTTTAATTTATTAACTTGCTGTAAAAGATATATAACTGTAGATATTTGATATTCTACAGTCTATCAGAACCGCGAATAGTTGATATCTCCTGTCAAATAATAAGATAAGGTAAGACAAGTTTATAAATTACAAGAAATGCTAAATTGGGTAAGACAACCTTATAAATTACAAGAAATGCTAAATTATATAGAACCTTAACATATAAATACTTCTACAAAGAATGGTTTTGTACTAGCTATACAGTTCTTAATTAACTCTAACACTATTATACATATCTTCAGTTTGTACTTTGCACTCGAGATCTATCCTAATCCTAGTTTAATTGAGCTTGCAAAATAAACTATAGGTAAAGGAATGAGTAAACCACAACTTAGTGAGTTTATTCCTCATCACTATTATTCAAGCAAGTTATCAAACATTATTGGCACACATGCAATCTATTTATATGTGAAACAAATGTATACGTAGTAAATGCAAGTAACACATCCATAGGAGTTTGAAATCATGGAAGGTGTAGATTTACATCGTCTATATGTCAATTATCCTTCGTACTTACCCACACAAGGCATCTCACCTTAACTGCACGAGGTTGCTTAAGAGCATCATCCCTCGAGACAACACCTAACTATTACTCGAATTGAGAAAGAAATACCAATCCAAATAGGAAGATCCTAACTAGGGCTATTCACTATCAACAAATCATATCTAAGACTCCTTAGGCATAACTAAGCGAGTCCTCTCACTATCAAAATATATCCAAGGCCCTATGGGTACAAATATACAAGTCTTCTTGCTATCAAAATATATCTAAGGCTCTACTAGCATAAATTTGCGAGTCTTTTTACTATCAATTAGAGATACCATGCTAGCGTTACCTCAATGATAAAAATATCATCAACAAGCACTATGAGCCCTCACAAAAATCATATAAAACTATTTAAGATTAGGAAAATGTTTTCCAAAAATATTTTTGTAAAAAAATTGCAAAGCTAGTACTTTTTATCAATATACTAATTAAGTCATAGACATGCAACAAATATAATAGGTTATTTTAGTCAAATTTTATATTTACCAATTTAAAGAGTTGATCACACGGATAATAATACACAAACAAAATAGTCATTTTGATATACAAACAATAATAACCAGCAAAACATGACATAAATATCATGCACAAGTAGATGAAAGTCATTAAAACTCTCTTACCTAAATTAATGCTCATTTTCCAAGCCTTTGAAATTTCTAGAACTTAACAATTGAATATCTAAAAGATAATGAAACTAATAAGTATTCTAAAAAGCTAGGCTCTTTAGTTAACTAAATGTTTAATATAGTTTGTCTAATTTCCTACTATAACCCAAGTATAGCATGAACATATGGGATGAATAGAAAATAGATTTGTATATTTGTAAATGATTGCATATTACATATTTATTTATTTACTCTAAAGGTTTATTCTAATTATTAGTTTATAGTGTCCATTAGCTTAATTATTTTACTTCTCTTTTTCGATTTATCTTAAATTTTAGTTGCGTATAATTTTTTTCAATTTAACTCTAATTTTTATAGTCTTATTGTTAATTTTTATTATTTTCGGATGTACTTTCATATAGGAAGATCTAGTTTGGATGTTGAAATCTATATTTTTCATTATGGGCCTAAAATGTTACAAATTTTGTTATTTTAGCCCAAATGTTTTTATTTATTATTTTATAGCTTTTCCTTATTATTTTATGACTTAATTAATTTCTAAACTTTATATTTTTAATTATTCTTATTTTTTAGTGCATTTTACAATAATTTTTTTATTTCTCCATTCTAAGCTTAAATTAGTAATTATGTTAATGTTTGTTATAATTAAAATTTTCTAATTAATTAATTATTATTTTCTAATTAATTTTATAATTTATGGTTTTATTAGAAATTTTCAAGAGGTGCTAATGCGGCACTTTCTCATTGGTCCACATGGTAAATTTGTTATTTCTTCTAATTTTTTATATTTCTCTAGTTTTGTAATATTAATATACTTATATATTATCATAATTCATTAAAAATTACAAATTCGGCTTTAAATCTCCTCTTATGGGTCACAAACCATCTTCATATATATATATATATATATTTATTTATTATTTTACTTTAAGAAATTGTAATGTTATTATGCATGCACTTGTATTTTTACATATATATACATATATTTATACTTATATTATACTAATACTATGCGTATATTTATAAATGTACATATATGTATGTACATGTATTTATAGTATATTATACTAATATTATACCTTTTTTTATATATGTATGTCTACATATATATTTATGTTTTCTTAATCTATTTTTAAGGAAATTTGATATTATATATATATATATATATATGCTTATGTAATTTTTGGTATACATGTATATACATATAAATACTTAATTTACCTTAAGTATACATTTANAATATATAATTAATGTTCACTATGTAACACAAATATATAAAGTATGCAATAAAATTAAATTCAATTAATTAAACCAATATAACACTAACATACATATATATACATATAAAGTTACAAATAATTACAAAACAATATTCTTAATCTTATTAATTTTGTAAATTAATTTGTTACTCTTTACATTTATTAATATTTTAAAATTATCTCTATTTGTTCATTAGTAATTTTATGTAATTACGTGTGTCGGTTGATAATTGTACTTAAATTAGGGTTTTATTACTATAAGAGTAAATTTATATATGTATAAACTTAAATTTTTATTTTTAAGGTTTTTATCAAGTTTAGGTATAATCTTTAGTCTTTACAGACATGCAGGGTTTAGGGTTTTTATATGCAATAAGAGTTTCATATAATACATTAGTGTTTTTGGTATTCATTTTAGGTTTTAAATTTAAAATTTTAATCAATTCTAAATTTATCGATCCCATTGACTTCTATAGTATTTAAATTTAACTCTATACTCATGGGGTAAGTTTAAGGGGTTTATACGGCTTATAGGGCATTTTCTTTTCATCAATTTCTCTAGAGGGTTTTAGCCAGCCCATATGGTGCTTTTTCTTTGTTGACTTTTCTTAGAGTTATAGCTAACCCATATAGTACTTCTCCCTTTCTAACCAGCTTTAAAGATTTAGCAAGCTTAAGAAGCACCTTTCTTACCTAGGTAAGTCAACTTAGAGAAGCACGACTAAATTTCGGATCAATTTCCTATTTAAGGTTGCTAGTTCCCTAAAGATACTCTCGCCTCGATTAATCAATCTAGAGGAGCACGAACAAGTTTCAAATTGCCTTCTTATTTATGGTTACTAGTCTCCTAGAGATATTCCAACCTTAGTTAGTCAACTTAAAATAGCATAACCTAATTTTAAATCAATTTTCCATTTAGGGTTACTAGTCTCCTAAAGATTTCTTCACTTAAGTTAGTCAACACAAAGGAGTAAAACTATGTTTCAAATTAATTTTCCATTTATGGTTGTTAGTCCCCTAAAGATACTCCCACCTAGGTTAGCTAACTTAGAGGAGCACAATCGGGTTTCAAATTAATTTCCTGTTTAGGGTTGGTAGTGATAAATGTACACATTTATCTCCACTTAATAGCACATATTCAAGCATATAATCCATATGTTTATGGTGAACTTTGCTTAAAATTGATAAAATATGCATTCTTGGATTAATTGCATTAGAACTATTGATAAAGGATCAAAAGTCATGTTTTAAACAATTAATATATCAATTGCATAGAATCAACTACTATTGGGAGATATGTGCATTTTTTGTTATATAGAACAAAAGAGTAGCTCCTAATTGATGTGAAAGTGCAACTTTGACATAAGCTTTTAATTACAGATCTGATCAGTCCTGGAGAGCTGCGAATTGTTGCTAAATACAGTAGCCTATGTTCATGTTGCATTATCCAACATGATATAGCAACTGCATGTGAGAGCAGACATGTATAGCAGTGATTTTCAATCGTAGTAGCTGATCTTAACAACGGGCCAAAGTGTTCATTGAGAGCAACCTACAACTGAGCTTACTCCCTGCTAATCAACAAGGGAGCTGAATTTGTTGAACTAGTAGCAGCCCTAAGCACCAACAGCTGATGACCCGAGCTCCTCCATCAACTGAGCGGCTGCACTTTAGTTTGAAGGAGTTCATTAGTTGTAAGTGCTGGAGAGCGGATCAAGTGTGAAGCTTAAATGTGGACCAAAGTTGATTGTAGCAGCAATTTACCTCTATTCCAAAGTAGCTCATGTAAAATAAAGGCCAAACACAACACACTAGAGCATCACCAATTGATAGCTGCAATTGACGCAGCAGCTGAGTTCCACATGAAGAAGCTGAGCTGCTCTTTGTGTGGTAGAACAGAACAACCTGACCTGCAAGTTAAGTACCCAAATGGACTTTTCAACAGTAGACATTAGCTGCAATTTGAGGAAAAATAGTAGCTCCATCTTACACGCTTCTAGCAGACCACAAGTCTAGTAACACTAAGCTACTGTCCTGTCCTCTTGAGCCTTGCTTGGACAGCAAAATTGGATGACCTACAGTACATAGCAGTTGTAGCACGCTCTATAAAGACAAACCGAGCAGCAGTTGCATTCAACCAGAGTAATTGCGAATACTTAAACTTGGTGTTCTCCAAACTCTACCAAGCAACCAAGAACCACAATCAAGCGCTTGAGGCCATGGACTTTGAATTGCAGCAGTCGAGAAACTAAAAGCCCCTGTTGGCACTCCTTAGGATGATAGATTAGACCACAAACCAAGCTTCCAAGCACTTCACAATCAAGACCAAGTTACAACAGCTTTATGCTCTTTTATTTTGAGTTAAACCTGCGTGATCTTATTATCCTCGGTTTTATTGCGGGCTGAGAGCAGCACTAGCTCATTTGGAGAGTTACACGCTAGCTGAAACAACTAGCAGGTCGTGCTCCTTGATTCTTCAGTAGCTGAAGTCAGTTACATAAGTAGAGCAGCCAATTACTGAGTTTGAAAGCCAAATACGAATTGGAAAGCGAAGAAAGTGGTTCTCTTTGACAGAGTGCAGCTGACACGAGCTGCAACATGTTATTGCAGGCCGCGTGTATTGATTTGCAGCAGCACACCACACCACAGCAACTCCCCGGCATCCAACAACAGCTTCTTGACTTCAAACCGAGTAACAATAGCAGTAGGCCAACATGAACAGCAGATTAGCACACGCACATGGCAAAATGGAGGGCTTTACTTGCTGCACCATGCTAGAACGAGTAAAAGAAAGTGAATGAGAATTTCATTTTAACAATAAGCTGCAATTTTCAGTAGCAGTCGAGTGCTACACTTCAATCCTAAGCACCGATTATCCATTGAAGTGTCAACCTGCAACGTAGACAAAAATAGTAGATGTTAGCCTCTTTTATTCCATTTACACATCACGTGGAGGACTGGAACATTATTTAAGAGTGGCTAAATTTGATAAAGACCGTATATATACATATGGGCTGCATTGACTAAGTGGAAGTGAGATGCTGCACGTGGAATGAAGCTTCATGTCACAATTCAAAAGTCCACCTGGAGTTAGAATTCAAAGAAAAACACAAGGGTCCATCGTCTTAATTAAAGTATTTGCCATGACAATTATATAGGGCAATACGGGTAATAAAAGTCCAGAGGCTTCATTAACGCACATAAGAGTCTGACATGTGAAGGTCATCCAGTTGCACACGTGTTAAGGGAATTCATTTGTTGTTGTGTTTGTAATTTGTCTTTAAAAAATTATCAGAAAAGGGGGGCCGATTCTTAATGAAACAGGCTAGCGTGTGGGCCTAGGTCAACAGGACGGAATTTTGGGGAACAAAAAGGAGGAGAGGAAAAAGCTAAAAAAGAGGGACGGACGGTAGAGAATAGAAAAGGAGAGAGAGTAGCTTAGTGTTAGTGGAGAAAAACATTAGTCGGAGCTTTCGTTATTTTCGAGTAGTATTGTGTATTCAACAAAAGCTTTTAATTTTTCTTATTAATTATAATATATTTTCTTCAATTTCAAGGTACTAAAACCTTTATTTTAACTCACAATAGGAATTTCCATATATCAAATGCATCAAGAATACTGATTTTGTATTGAGAGTTAAATTTAAATATACTAATTAAGGTGTTTTCTTTTCGTTATTATTTTAATTATTATATGTTTTGATTCATTTGAGTATTGTGATGCGATATTATACTTAGTATTTATTGAGTTTTACATTGATGGATTTAATGAATTAATTGTTTTATATTTTGTTCTAATATCGATTTTGAGTATTTAAGCATTTTTCTATTGTGCTCATTATTTATCTAGTTAGAGCTTGGCAAACACTTTTTAGTTAAATAAAATTAGAGGATATTTAAAAGGCTTTTGATAACTTGTGATAAACATAGTTTAAATTTTTGAAAAAGCTCGTTATAGAAATGTATGGGTTTTGATTAAATTTATAAACTCACGCATTTGATGCAGTTGAAAATATGGTTTGGATCATAGGAATGTGCTCAAACCATGTTTCTAATTATAATAGAAATTTTAGTGTGAGTGGATTACTATTTACTCCACTATTTACCCAATAATTATAAATAAATCTTCTTGATGAGTGAATTTATTCTATAATTAGAACTTCGCTACTCAAGGCATCATATTGACTCAAATGAGAATAGATTTGCAAATCCCAAATTGATCCTTTTTTGCATCTCTTAGACCCAAGATCCTCATAGTATAGTTACAACATTCGATTTAGTGTTCACCTTATTAATTAATTTTTAGTCCATCTTAATTCAACTCTTGATAGCTTAGCTTAGAGAAAAACTTCATTAGTTTAGTACTTAGTACCTAGCTCCTTATAGAGTATGACCTTAACTCGCCGACCATATTACTTCTACGTTCCAATTCACTTATCGGTTCATATTCACATCGAGTCAACTAGCCCCCTAGAGATGCTTTTGCCTAAGTTAGTCAATTAAAGGAGCACGACTAGGTTTCGAATTGCCTTCTCATTTAAGGTTGCTAGTCTCTTAAAAATGCTTCCACCTAGATTAGTCAGTTCATAAGAGCACAGCCAGGTTTCAAATCGATTTCAAGTCAGTTTCTCATTTAAGGTTGCTAGTTTCCTAGAAATGCTCCCACTTAGGTTAGTCAGCTCCTAGAGCATTACCTCTTTTTTAAATCCTTTGAGGCCTTAGCTAACTCTTAGAGTGCTACCCCTTTTTAGAATCCTTCAAAGCCTTGGTTAGCTCTTAAAGTACTACCCTTTTTTAAATCCTTTAAGGCTTTAGCTAGCCCAAAAGGTGCTACCCTTCCTTAAAACCTTATAAGGTTATAGTCAGCTCTTAGAGCACTATACTAGTCTAAAAACCTACCTTTGTTTCTTGGTCAACTCTTAGGGCATTACTTTCCTCTTTTAGAAGATCTTTTACCTTTCTCTTAACGCTTAGTGGTTTAGGCCTTAGATAGCTAACCATTTGTAGTGCTTCTTAATGCAAGTTTATCTCTAGATAAAAAATGATGTCTCTTTTATCTTTAGGATAAACTTTTACTCAAACTTTACCATAAAGAAAAATAGCTGTAAATACCTTATTTTTATACCCCGAACCCTTACCAACACTACCCCACCCCCCATCTCCCTTCCCTCCTTGTAGCTTTAGTTTTTTTTTTTTTTTTTTTTTTTAGAAAAAGGGTCCTAATTATAAAAAAAATTAAAAAATAAATAATAGAAAATACAAAAAATTGAAAAAATAAAAAAAAATGAGAAAAAAATTAAAATTAGGAAAATAAAAGTCTTAGATCATTTTTAGGATCATTAGGTCACAAAAAGAGGGTCTTTTCATTTTTAGGATAAAATAAAGTCAAATATGCACACAAATGATTTGACAATTTATGAGTTATATTTAAGAGCATTAGGTTTTTCATAAAACCCAATTTTCCTACCAATGTTTGAGTTAATTTTGTGTTTTACCACATAAATTGATTAATTTTAGCCAATTGTAGTTTCAAACCGAGCTTCAATTGGATTTAAATTAATCAATTTATTAGATTAACTAGATGAATAATGAATCGAAGCTCGAAAAATTTTCAAACTAAATTCATTTTGAAATATTCCTCACTTGGTGTTAGGGTATCTTCAATTTTGTGAAAGTCAGTCTAATTTGGCTTGAACTGGCTTTTCCCAATTAAGACAATTCTACTTTAAGTGTTTATACCCTTTTAATTTGTACATCATAAGGTATAGTCCAACAACCTATTTGGTTAAGGAATTGAAAATGCATTATATAGGTTCGAGGTTCAATTCACGTAAGGAACATGCACGTCTATTTTGTTTTTTTACACTATAAACGTGAATTAAAGACTTGTTTTTACTATCTTCTTTACCCAAGAGCTCATGCACTTGCCCCTCTTAGCCGACCATCTTTTTTTTTTTTCTTTTTCCTTCGATTTTCATCATGATTCCACCCAATTAATTAATATTAGAATCATAGAGATATCATGGAATACTACTAATGTCACCTCATAACATGTCTAGCTTCAAATGATCCGTGGCTCCAATCAAACTATGAAAATCGATAAAAAGATAAGCATCTAAGATTTCAGCTTTGCATTAATCCTTCAAATCCGAGTTGAAATGAATGATTTGAAGCTGTATTTCATTATTAAGAGTAAGGATATCAAATTTTAATAAGAAAAATCGACCCAAATCGTCCTATTTTCTTATGATTTGAAGATTGAATCTTCTTAACTATTAATGACCAAATCAACCATTAATGGCCTTTCTAAGCTAGCTTCTTCCCTTATAAATTAGACCTCTTAAAGCCCTTTTGATAATCAAGCACTCATTCAAAACATCAAAACAACAGTACTTAGCCCCTTTTCGCTCTCCACAATTCGACCCACTTCTCTTTCTCTAGGTTGTGTTTCAGTTTAAAGCTCCTTGAGCAAATCCACTCCTACTAACATGATCCTTAAAACCTAGGCTTTCAATCCCAACTCTTCGCATCCATTTCTATGCTCTCAAATGTGAGCTCCACCTCTTGGAGCTTCAGACCAAACCTTAACCACCATTATCTAGCAACTCCAACCACCCCTTATGCAATAATGACCACTTCATTGTGTTCACCACACCAAAAAACCCAAGACCCAATCTTGCTTCAAGCTCCCTTAACCATAGCTTAAAGTGTATACCTCAACCATCAACAACTTACCTTCCAAAACCACTAAACTACCACCAAACGTTGAAATGCCTCCAGGAAACCTACTTTTTCCAATAAAAATCATGTCAAAATGCAATTACCTGGTTGAAAAGACCTTAGAAATCGCTATTTGAAGCTATGTTGTTGCTGCTATTGGACTTTGCCTACGACCCGGATGTGACTCGACACCTGATCTGAAGACTCACGTAACCCAACCTATTAAGACCCTCTTTACCCCATCTAGGATCTGCACCCACTTCCAAGTTATTTTCTTCTTTCTTTTTTTTTTAAATTTTTTTAATATGAAACAAATATGTATATAAATATTCCAAAAAAGAAAAATCCTTTTTCACAAGTTAGGGCAACGTATGACTAATAAAAAAATTGTTTCTTTCATTTTATTCTTACAAAACTAAATTTTTCTTAAAAAAATCTTTTTTCACTTAGAAAAAATCAATATTTTTAAAAATAAATAAAAATCTAAATACCCTTCACAAAGTTAGACCCCTTTTAAATGTTTTTTTTTTTAATGGCACCACTCAAATTTAGGACTATTTTTCTATAATTAAATAAAATGGTTAAAAACTTAGAATCGACCATTTTCCTAAGTTAAATCAGTCAACAAAGTGAAGTTTTACTTTTATAAAATTAAACATAGAAGTCTAGTCCCGAATAGCGAGTATGTAAAAACTTGTGGGCAACTACATGGTGACCTAAAATAAAGAATTTTTTTATTCTCTTTTGTAAATAAATTAATTTCTTATTTTCTTCTTTTTTTTTGTAAATAAAATTAATTTTCTTTATTTGTAAATTTAGAATTATTCTTTCAAGTCAAAAATGGTATTATGAAAAGTAAAACTAAATTCAAAAGGTTATGGTGGTTTCCATTTAGGATTTAATAGGATAACTCCCAAATCTAATATCAATAATTTTCAAAATATCATTTTTGAAAAGTGATTTTTCCACAAGCTAGTGGTTGGGTTAAAATCAATCTACCTAACTAATTTTAACCTAACCCCCCTACCCAACCCCCACCCCCTCCCCCTTTTTTTTTGGAGCTTGATCAGGTGTTAACTATAGAATTTTCAAAATTAAAAGAAAAATCAAGTTTTCCTTAATTCATAATAGAGGGTTAGTATTAAGTGGGTTAAGGTCTAGTATTAATCGAATTAAAGAAAATAAAACCAAAAAATGAAACTTAATAGCTATCACTATAAGATTGGCCACAATAGTGTCAGGTCATGAATCTATTTGTCCGCTGTTCATAGGGTTGCTAACCCTATCTTCTTTAACCCAACATGTCACTTTTGACATCACCTATGCCTTTATGAACACTAGGGTTTGACATTTTAGTTTCTAAATCTTCACAAACACTATTATACGACTTAGGCACTAAATTCACACCAACAACTTATACATAGAAACACTCCAACTACTTAGTATTATACAATACCTATAAACGCTGTCAACAATTCCAACACTACTATTACTCTTCATAATGTTCTCTATTATTCACTCAACAAAATACAACAACCACATTGCTATTACAATCTGGCACAATACATAACTTTAAATATGGTAATAACTATCAAGACCCTAAAGGGGGCTTAGTAAGATTACCTAAAACTTCCATAACATGTGTACACCCATGATATGAAAACCATCTTACAAGTCAAAGATTACAGGACTCTAAATAATAAATCACTAAGATTACTAATTTTCAAGTAATTAATTTATTGTAACATAACATAACATATAAATATAAATAACTGTAGATATCCGATATCCCATAGTTCCTTAGAACCGCAGAGAATCGGTATCCCTTACCAAATAATAAGACAAGATATACCAACATTATAAAAGAAATACAAGAAAAATTAAATTATCTACAATGGATGTTTATGTATCATCTAAAGAGCACTCAGCTATTTCTAATACTAAAATACATATCTTCATCTCACACTCAGCACTTGAGACTTATCCCAATCCCAATGTAAATAAACCTGCAAGAAAAACTATGAGCGAGTAAGCATATAACAGCTCAGTGAGTTCATTCCTCACCATTACCGGTCAAACAAGTTTTCACACATTATTATCACATATGTAGGCAAGTTACCTACATACAACATGAATGCATGTGCGATAAATGCAAACAACACATCTATAGGAGTCCAGAACTATGGAAGGTGTAGAATTACGTTGTCTACACTTCAATTATCCCTTGTACTTAGCCGCATGAGGCACCTCAGCTTACCCGCATGAGGCTACCTAGGGGCACTACCCCTTTAGGCAACACTCAACTATTACCCTATTTGAGAAAAGAGTTTCAATCCAAATAAGGGAATTCCAAATCAGGACTATCCACCCTCCAAGACCCCTTGAGCACAAACTTACAAGTTCTCTCGCAACCAAAATTAACTAAAGCCTTACAGGCACAATAAAGCGAGTCCTCTTGCTATCAAGTGGATCAAGTGGAGAACCCATGCTAGCTTTACCTTAACGTTAAAATATTATTTGTGGCTCCAGAAGCCCTTATAGAGATCATATAAAAATATGTTTAAGGATAGAAAAGCTTTTTTCCAAAAACACTTTTCTTAAGATTTTTGCAAAGCTAGCACTTTCCATCCATACCTTTACCAAGTCATAGACATGCAACGGGTATAATTGGTTATTTTGGTTTAATACTTATATTTATCAATTTAAAAAAAATGATTATATAGATGATGGCATATAAGCAGAATAGTCATTCAAATATACAAGCAATAGCAAGTAGCAAAACATTATACAAGTAATACGTACAAACAAGTAGCAGGTCATTAGAACTCCCTCACTTGGATTATTGCTCATTCTCCAAGCTTTAGGGTTTTTAGAACTCGATATTGAACACCTAAATCAAAATAGTAAAACTTATAAGTATTATGAGAAGTCAGACTCCTTCATTAACTAAAAGTCTATTGTAGTTTATCTAGTTTTTCCCCTAATATAACCCAAGTATAATGTGTATAGAGTTTATCATACTCAATGGGGTTAATAGTAACTATTTTCTTATATTTGTAAGTTATGAAACTTCCTTTATGTATTTTGTAACTTTTTCATTCTAATTTCGATATTTGCGAACTTATAATCGTTTTTCATTGTTTTTGGACGTACGTTCACACGGTGATGTCCGTTTTGGACGTTAAGACCCGTGTTTTACGATATGGACTAAATTTATGGAATTTTTTTTTTAACTATGGAAACTTAATTATTCTTATTTCTTATATTTATATCCTTTGTTTGTACTTAATGATTTAGTTAGCTTTTAGATTCTTACACTTAGAGAATTTTACCTTGATATTACTAATCTATGTACTTAATTAAGTTTAATCCAATTTAGGAAGTGTATTAAGATTTACTAATTCATGTACCTAATTCTTATGTACTCTTCTTATTTATTATTTTATAAACTTAAGCTTATATCATCGCTTACATCATCAATCGCTTATTTCATAAATTATGTCATCATTTGCTTATGTCATGGCTTATGTCATCTTTTAATTACATCATTACTTACCTCATCCTTTGCTTACATAAGCCTTACCTCATGCCTAAGTATATTATGTACACTTATGTGCATTTATATATATGTCAACTATATAACTACACCTTTACTATACTTATATGTATACTAGTATACTTATACATATACTTATATATATACCGTATTTATACTACATATGCCCATATACCTATACGGTCATATACGTATTTTTGTATAAATTTCGTATGCTAAATTTTCCTCTTAAGAAAACTTCCCTAATTTCATTCTTTTTGTGTCTTAAGAGTGTATTTAGCATGGTATAGATATGTATAGTTAGTATTTGTCTTAGTTTAGATTATGTACATAGTAAATACTTATGTACAAAGACCTCCATACTTGTATTTCTCTAGTATATCCTTATGTACATATACCTAAAAACATATACACATGCATCTCCTTCCATTGCCTAAAGATTTCTACACTTCTATATGTAAAAATTGAAACTTTAAGCCTAAATCAACATATATATGTACAATACATAACTACTTAACCTAACCTAACTCTTTTTCTAACTAGTAAAGAAGATGAAGCAAGACATAGTATCATAAGTACATAACTTAATTTTGCTCTTGACAATGGATGAAAAGTTGAAAAGGAAAGAAGAGTGAAAGGGGAAGGGAAGATACGGTTGGAAAGGGGAAGAAGAAAGCGATTTTGTTTTGTGTTATTTTGTATTTGAAAAGGAAAAGAAGTAGGGTCTAGGAAAGGGAAAGAAGTGGAAGGCAAAAGAGGAAAAAGGAAGGGAAAAGCCAAAAGAAAAGAAAAGAAATCATGAGAAGGAAGATATTTTTTTTCAAATGAAAGAGACATTTTTGTTGACTTTTCTAAATATTGACTTTAGTCAACATGTGTTAACTTAGTCAACTTTCCATACATAATGTAGTAATTAAGAAAAATTAAGAGAAAAATTAAGGAAATGAGGCATTTGGTGAATTGATTAGTAAAAATAGATGATGAGATCTTACTTTAGGTATTTATATCCTATATACATCATTTGGTAAGCTACTTAGTATAACTAGTATAAAAAGTACCAATTAAGGTGTTAAGGTTCACTACATTTAACCTAAGCTTCAACTATACCCCTAACTCTATGTAATACTGTCCTAGTTATATACTTAGAAGATGAATGTGATCTAGATGCAATATCTTAGTTTCTAAGGGACCACTTAAATATTCTAAATATTTATGCATGATTAAAAGTTATCTTTAGTTGTTTACCGATGAAATGGCATAATATGGAGGATATATTATCACTTAAGGTTTTAGGATAAATTATGGTGAATTAGTTCTTTTATATCCTTAAAGTTATAGTTTTAGGGTTTTTATTATGTCTGGGTACAATCTCTAGTGTTTTTACACATTTAAGGTTTAATATATTCATACGCAATCAAGTCTTCGATTGTTATCTTTAGGTTTTGATAAGGTTCGAGGTTAACTTTTGCAGTTACATATACTTGAGGTTTTAAGGTCTTTGTATGCGATTAGAGGTTCAATTGATAATGTAAGGTTTTCATATTCATTTTAGGTTTTGAATTGAGATTTTTAATCGATTTTAAATCTCATTAGCTCTATTGACTTCAGGAAATCATCTACAATTTGGGCGTTTGATTCTATACTTAAACAGCTAAATTCGCAGGGTTTACAATGACTACCGAGAATTTCAAGCATAACAAGCATGCACACTCTCGATCAAAACCTTAAGCTTTGATACCAGGGTTTTATGATGTATCTAAGCATGTTAAGTAATCACTAGCACTTAAAAATGGGGTAGATCCTTCTTGGTAAATGAGAAAGTTTATAGAAGGTCTTAGCAACTACACGAGGTACTTTGAAGCATATGACTCACCAATGAGTTCAATGTATTAGAAAACTGTGTTTTATATAATGCATAAACAAAGTCCTAAGATTCATCACCATTGGTTCTCACTAAGAATTAGATAAGTAAATTAAGCAACTTGGACAATAAATTCTCGAGGGATTAAAGAAAAAAGTGTATTGAATAATATTGAACAAGATGATTTTGGCTACAATAAAGAGGAGCTATTTATAGTAAGCTCCTATCAAAATGAGGGAAAAATAGACACTACATAAATGTTACATTATTCATAACTAACTAAAATTGTAAAGATGCCAAAATGCTAAAAGAACAAAAGGAAATATATTTTAACGCATTTAGAAAAGGCGAGACGTATATAGAATTTCTTGTATAGGGATGGTAGGGGCATTAGCACTTTTCAAGTTCATAAATGTCTACAAGGTTGCAAAGAGGTTAGCGAAGATATGGAGGAGCTTGCAACAAGTAAGAAGTCTTCCTTAAAGCATTAGTTGAGTTGTTTATTCAATAGTAGAGCTATTAAGGAATTATAAGGAAAAGCTTTAACGAGTCTTCATGCCATTCCGAATCTATTCATCCATTTGTTCGATAGCTCCTATGTTGTAAGGGGAAGTTTGGGATTAGGGTTTGCAAAGGGGAAAGTCACTGATGTTGAGTTGAAGAGTGTTGTGGAAGTCTCTATTTGAAAATAACATATCTCTGTTCATAAGTTAAGCTCCAGAACCATTAAGGAATTGAATCGGGCAGGCCTTAGACTCAGCCCACTAATATTATAAAGGAGATAATAAAAAAGCCTACATGTAGGTAGAATAGATAAGAGTGGGAATTTGATATAGTTATTTTTTCACATGGAGTAAGATGATGTGTCAATATATTATGAATTCAAGGATCTTGGGGGACCCCTATGTAACCAATTTTTAACGTTACTAGATGAATACATTAGTGACTAAAAAAAATCTATGAAAAAGAAAATAAAACATTGTTTCCCCAAATTGCCTCTCATATTTGAGATCATGTGCTATATATTCAGAGTGTATTGCTTCATTGCTTACTTGTTGATTTAAAAAAAGAAAATAGAAAACATTACATCTTGTAGTTAACTAACACCAATTGGTATTAGAGCTAATTAGTGATGGTTGAGCTAAGGTTAAAAAAATTGAAGAATTTCTGAAGAGGGCCATGTAAGAGCAAGCTAATAAGCAGGATTAGTTGGCGCAAACTTTCAACAAGTTGTTCAAGTAATAGCAAGCTTCCTTGACATACCTGCAACAACAAATGATAGAGGTGGTTAAAGTCATTAACACTAGTAGTTCACCTTACAAAGTGCAAACACCTAAGGAAAATAAAGATAATGTCTTCTAAAATACAGTAAATGCTAGAACACCAAATCCATTTACAAAAATAGACATAAAATATCAGCTATCTAATCGTTCTACAAAATTGGGAATTCCTACATTTAGGGGTAAAGATTTAAAATTTTGCTTAATCAAGGCAAAACATTTCTTTGAGATTGGTGGGACTCCACCTCAATGTAAGGTTAAAATTGTAACCATACATATGGAAATTTTGGCATTGCAATGGTATTATTCTTTCCTTTGTACTTGCACATCACCTATACTTGTCAGTTGGGAAGAATTAGTGTTGGGTTTACAATCCCAATTTGGTGTGCAATCTTTTGAAGACCTAACAGCAGAATTTAAAGAATTGTTCCAAAAGGGTACTGTAGAAGAATACTGGAATGAATTTGAATACCTATCTACCCTAGTGAACCATCCTGAACACTACTTAATTAGCTATTTCTTAACTAGCCTACAACAAGAACTTCAATACCCTATTTAAATGTTTCAACCCCAATCATTGCAACAAGTTTACACTTCAACTAAACCAAAAGAAGCTACCTTTAATGCCTCTCAAGCCACCCTTAAAACCCACAAACCACTAACATTGACACAATACACTAATTATAACACATCTTCATACCCTTTCTACTCCAAACTGATGTCATTTAACAAAGCCCAAAACCCATTACCCAATACTCGGGCATCTAAACCTTCAACCAACAAAATCCTAAACCTGCCACCTTACCATCCTAAACTACCCTAATACATGACTTTAGAAGAACTGGAAGAGAAATGGAGGAAAAAGCAATGCTTTTAGTGTGAAGACCCTTTTGGGCTTGGACATTTATGTAAACAAAATGCTCTGAGAATGTGAGTGATTGAAGGTGATGAAGAAGGGTAAAAGGATAATGAAACTATTATTGATGAGATGCCTATTGAAGAAGAATTATCCAAACTTACCTTATGCTCATTGGATAATCAATTAGAAGCTGGACTTATGAGGATGCATGGTTACCATAAAAAATGAAACCTTAACATATTGGTAGATAGTGAGAGCTCTTTAAATTTCCTTGATACCCATGTTACTAGGGTATTAGGCTACCAAGTAGAGAAGATTAAGCCATTCAAGGTAGTAATAGTTGATGGAACATCCTTAACTTCAGATAGTAAGGTAATATGCTTTTAATTGATCTTACAAAGGTGTGACTTTTCAATAGAAGTTTTCCTTCTATTGCTAAATGGTTATGGTATGGTCTTCGGCATTCCTTGGTTGGTTAGATTGGGTAATATTACTTGAAATTTTCAAGACTTACCATAAAGTTTGATTGGGATGAGAAGTGTTGCTAATTAAGTGGTAGAAATAAAGTTATTGGGGCTGTTAAAGGCAAAACTATAACTAAATTGTTGGAACAGAGTTACCATACAACAGTTGCAATGTTGGGTTGTACAATTGCAAAATATTAATCAAGAAACTATTATAGAACATGTTATACTTCCACCTTTGCTAAGTTTAATTGAAGAATATCATGACTTGTTTGAAGAACGTTATGCTCTACCACCTCTAAGAAGTAATGATCATAAGATCACTTGCAAGAAAATGCACATCTAATTAATTTGAGGCCATATGCTCACTTCTTGTCATTAAAAAAAAAAAAATCTAGAAGAAATGGTAAGGGAAATGCTTAGGCAAGGAACTATAAAGCCTAACCATAGTCCATTCTCTTCACTTATAGCCTTAGTTAAGAAGAAGGACAACACTTAGAAGATGTGTATAGAAATAAGCTTACAATCAAGGATCAATATCCTATACCTTTGGTAGAAGATTGTTTGATGAGTGGCATGGGGCTTGCTTTTTAGTAAGTTAGACTTGTAGTCTCAATATCATCGAATTTGCATGGACCCTAAGGATATTTATAAGATTGCCTTCAAAACTAATGAAGGCCATTAAGAGTTTAGGTTATGCCCTTTGGCTTAACCAATGCTCCTTTTTCCTTTCAAGGGTTAATGAATGACTTATTTAGACCCTAGTTGAGGAGATTCATGCTAATGTTCTTTGATGACATCTTAGTTTATTGTAGCGACCCTAGGAGGGGCCTAGTAGTATTGCCTCAAATCTTCATATCACGTGTGCACCCATGATAAGAAAATCGCTTTGCAAGTTAGAGATTACAAGACTCTAAATAGTTATTTGCTAGAGTCTTCAATTTTAGTTGATTGACTCATTATATATTATAAATAATTATGGATATCCATTTTTTTCCACAATTCCTCAGAACCGTAGAGAATCGGTATCCCCTACCAAAATAATGAAATAGGATAGACAATTTTAGAAAATTCTAAACTTACTAAAGATAGTAAACTTAAATGAGACATTAGTCATTTTTTGGAGCATTCCGAATTAAACTACACAAGCTTTTCATCATACTGATTCAATGGTAGCACTCTGCACTCAATTCCTATCCCCTTTCCCAACTATCGATCAACCTGCAAGGAAAAGAACTGTTGGGGTGTAAGCCTACGCTTAGTGAGATAATTACCTTCGTCAATACCGCATAGCAGAAATTTATTATATGCACAATCATATGAATGCATGAACAATCAGTATGCCAAAAACGCATGTAGTGACCTAGGAACTGCATACGACTGAGAATTACACCCCCTGAAGTCGGGGTTTGGAGATAATTAACCAACCCAAACCAAAATCTGGGTTTTAGACCTTGGGTTTTAATTCATTAGCACTACTGTGCTTAAGTCAAAACAAAACTATGTATATATATACATATATATATATTTTCATTACCGAATAATAAATCATATTTCCAAAATCCCAAGTTTAGCGGTGTGGTGGCCTCCGCAATCCACAATCACACGCCCTAAGCAGAAGCCACAAGACTCGGCCCTTCGCCGGCGGTTGGCGTCTCCCGGCGCTTAGTGAGCCCATCAGCTTAAGACAGAGACTCAATATATATGATGGCGTAGCTAGTGCCCAATCCTGCAGGAAACTCGTATTCCTGTGAGTCCCCTCCCATCTTCTGCATGAAGCGGCAGTCGGTGTTATCCGTATGCAATATGGGGAATGCATAATTCATTTTGAGTTCTTAATCGTACAAGTGATTAACTTGATTTTTAGAGTGACCAAACAATTTCATTCCATACAATTCACATATATATATGCATTACAAGCAATTCCCATTATTATATATAATTAAAAAAAATCATCACATTCATCCATAAATTCAAACACATGCATCTCCCATATCCCACAAGCATCCAAATTTATATATATAGTTTAGGTGCATCTATTTTACAAGCACAATCAAGTAAAGAGTCATTGGGAATTTACTCACTCTGCCATATGGGTCAGTCAAAGTAATCCGGAGGTAAGTCGTCTCCGTAAACAGTATCCCCTGGTCATTGAAATAATTTTTATAAGGAATTGAAGCAAACTTAAGAAACTAAGTAAATTTTCCTTAAGTTATACTCTTGACTAGTTTTCTAAATTTTTCTCGGTTTTTACCTTAAGTTCAATCGCGTATAACTTTTTTGTTTTAAATCCGATTTTTATGATCTTATAGTCAATCTTCCTAAGGCTAACAACCACTTCTTGGGCCCTTTAGTGGGCTTAAGTTATCAAATAGGCTTGTTTTTGGTTCAAACTAAAGTTAATGACTTTGGTGGGCTTATGGGGCCTTAGGTGGATTTCTTATGGGCTTCAAAACAACTTCTCTTGGTACTTTAAGATGCTGATCAGATTTTTATTGAAGGCCCATCTTAGAGTTCTAGGCTTGTTTTGAGAGTTTTAAGCTCGGTTTTGAGTTTTAGGCTTTATATGCTTACTATACTTGCTTTAGTTAATATTTTCACTTTGTTCTTTCACTTTTATCATATTTTTAAGCCTCATTTTCCCACGTTCCAGATCTGTTCATGTTGGTCCTAAAGGGTCCTTACTTGGTTTTTCAACTTGTTTCATCATTTCTTTAAGTTTAGGTGGTAGATTATGCACTTAACTACTTGTGTATAAATCTTAACTTAAGTTTCCTTCCATCAAATGATCCTTTAACTCATGCTCCACATAAAGAAATAAAAGATCTTATACTTAATAAAACCTCCATATCATAGCTCATGTCATACAAAGTTGGTTTCTTCATAAAACTTCATGTGATGGATTTTTCCTTAACTTAAGTCTAGATTTGAGCATGTTTAACTTAATGGAAACAAAATCAACATCCAAATGACTATGGAACCCTCACGTCCAGCATGCTTATCCTCCATTAAAGTTCTCATTTCAAGATTTTCTTAACTTAAAATCTTCCATTCAAAGCATTAAACAAATGTCCATACAAAACACCAACTTTACATGCTCATATTTCAACTTCATGTAAGGGTTTTAGGGTTTGTTTCTTAAAACGATTTTTTGGTGCTATAACAACTCAAACCTTACTCATATCTTCAAGAAATCCAAGTCTTCTAACATAAATATTAATCCACACATCACAAGAAACACTTACTCGTCCTTAATGCAAAGTTTGGTGGTTGTGCACTAAGGTTCCTCTTAAGCCTTTAACTTTGCTTCCTCCTTTTTGCTTACCCTTTGAAACCCGAATCTTTTGGTCTTTTAGAAAGGGGTTTATGGAAGATTCTAATGGTCTTAAATGATCTTAAATGATGAAAGAAAATGGCACATGAGCAAGGGAAAAAATGCCGTGAGTTGAAGCTTCAAAATGGAAGAAAAATGGATTTTGTGAGGTAAGGTTGTTTCCCCTTTTTATGTTTGTTTCAAAAGAGAGAAAGATGAAGTGAAAGTGAAATTGAAAGTGAGAGAAATGGGGAAGAGTGTGGCCGGTTGGAAATGGAGAGAGAAGGAGTGCTTAAATGTCTTGGAAGTGTTGTCTTAAAGCTTACAAAAAGTCAACAATTGCAACTCTTAATGATGTAAGCATTAAAGGGTAAATAGTGATGTGTAAGGAGAAGTGATTGATGGGTGAATGACAAATGCATGGCCTCCCTTTCTCCCCTTTTTAGATCTGCCATGGGAAGTCTTTTTATGTCATAGAGTAGTCTTGTCACCTTTATTAAAGTTAAGCTCATGATTTCTTGTGAAAATTTGTCCATATGTAGTATAAGTGAAGAGGTGATAAGGAAATTGTCTTATCACTAGATTTTGATAAGTTATCAATTGATAAATGATTCCAACTCTCAGTTGATAAGTTATCTAAGGTGATTAGTTGGTCTACTTATTTATGTGTAAGGCTTATGCATGAAGATAAGGGCATAGCTTTATAGAAAATTGTTTTAGGATTTTTATCTTACATTGTTTTGTGATTTATGATTTGATTTTTGTAGAATTGTGAAATTTTCTAAAGTTGAATGAAATTATTCAAATTAAATTATCGATTAATTATTTAGGGTTAAAATTCCTTAATGGTTTTAAGGTTTAGGGTTTTAAGTAGCTTTAGAGCTCGCAGTTCTTCAAGCTCGGGTTTTATCGACAATTGGCTTTTGAATTGTAAAAATTTAATTTGTTTCTAAATATAAACTTAAGTTTCTAGTTTAGTTGATCCTTTGGGAACGTTCAGAATTTACTCGTACTCAAATCCTATGCCTACTAACAGTAGGGTTTACAGTTAGTTTACTTATTCATGTACACAAATCTTATGCATGAAGATAAGGAGATTGTTTGATTTGAAATTCTTTTGGGGTTTGTCTCTTAAATTGATTTGTAAGTTATGATTAAATTTCCAAAAAATTATGAAAGTTTCTAAAATTGAATAAAATTATTCAAATTAAATTCTTAATTAGCCACTTAGGGTTATAAGTCCTTAATTGTTTTAGGGTTTTGCATTTAGAGTCTATGGTTCTCGTATTCGAGTTTTATCGATAATAGGGTTTGGAATTGGAAAATTAAATTCGTTTTTAAATGTAAACTTGGATTCTTAGCTTAGTTTATTCTTGGGAATATTCGGGAAGTGTTCTTAGTTGAATCACAAGTTTGCTAAAAGTAGGGTTTAGAATTTATCCATACGTAACATGGCTTATGAGTGAAAATAAGAGAATTGTCTCGTATGAAATTCTTTTAGGGTTTGGTTCTCGAATTAATTTGTAGGTTGTGATTTGCCTCTTAAGAAATTTTCAAGTTTCCTAGAGTTAAATAAAATTTATTGAAAATATATTTTTAATTATTTATTTAGGATCGTAAGTCCTTAATCATCCTAGGTTTTAGAGTTCGAGTGAGTTTATGCATGTTTTAGAGTTCGAGTGAGATTATGTATGTTTTAAGGTTTTTCACCAACTTGGAAATAATTTACTTACACTTATGAGCTTAAGGATCAATTGGCTTAATTATTTAGGAATATCGTTTTATTATGCAACATATATATATATATATATATCATATGATAATTTTATTGATTTATGGCTTTTCAAGCGTTAAGATAATTTTATAGAGTTTTAAATTTATTTTTTTTTTATTATTATTATTTTTTTTTTTTAGTACACGTATGTAGGGATTGGGGTTTTCTTGCATGATAAGAGTTTCCAAATTGGGTCTTTCAAGTTCGTTTTGAGTTCTAGGTTCAAAATTTTAGTCGGTTTTCATTTTATGTAGTTTTATTGACTTAGAGAAATGTCTACGACACTCGAATCCGATACTATGTTTAGGAGGTTGAATTTACAGAGTCTACATTTATAGCAATAGCATGGAAGACCATCTTATTCACCTTCAGTTGATCCTAGAAATTCTAATGAAGGAAGCTTTGTTTCTTAAGAAGAGTAAGTGCATATCTAAAGCAACTTATATTGAGTATTTAGGTCATGTGATCATTAAGCATGGAATGACCACGAATCACAAAAAGATTGATGTTGTTGTTAATTGGCCTCACTTAAATAATATAAAACAGCTTCAGAGTTCTTAGGCTTGGCAAGTTATTATAGTAAATACATTCAAGGCTATGGTCTACTTACTAGTCCACTCATTAATCTGTTAAAAAAGAATAGTTTTAGTTGGAATCAAGAAGTTAATGAAGCATTTGAAAAGGTCAAGAAAGCCCTTACCCTTGCTAAAGGGAATTAGCTTCCGACTATATCCAAGTTGAGGCAAACCTATCCAAAGTCGAGGCCTATCAAAGCTTACTGAGGCTAAGCAGAAGCCAAAAGGACGAGAGGAAAGAAGATAAACACTCGTCATCAAGTCTATCGTCAGCCAAGATGCCGAGATACCATAAGGCTAAGTACTCGAGACTAAAGAACCACTCGAACAGCATTAAGAGACTCGTGCCAACTGATTCTAGAACTCAGTAATTATGGGCTGGCCTTTCTAGTATCTCAGCCAAACACTACAATGCTTTAAGGACTCCTTCCCGAACTCGCACATCCAACTGCCAACCTCGTCTAGTTCGGACACTACTCCTTCTAGGACATGCCGAGTGACTGCATGCTGACTCCCTTTGTAAAATGTACAGTTTTGTATTTTTGTACATGTTTTCCTTTATTTTATTTATGGGCCCAATTTTTTAGGGTTTAAGGCCTTGTACATTATTTATCGTTTTGCCACTAGGGTTTAAAACTTGCTATAAATAACAACATCTGTATACATACAGAGATATATAAATAGAAACGTCAATATACAAAATCAGACAGAAAGTATATTCCTACGTTTTGGAATCTTTCCCTTTTTGAGCAAGGCTACTCTTGAGTTAGCATTGTCAAATTATTGAGTGTAGATCAAACTCTTTAATCTATCCTGTGTTCTTATCTATCTTGTCCTTAAGATTGTGGTGAGCCCCTTCATTTGAACCAGTTAGTAAGTTGTATCTAACCTTCATTTGAATCCTAAGCAACATTTAGTGTTCGTAAGTTGTATCGAACCTTATTTTGAGCTCAAACTCCTGAATGTGTTTGTGTCTTGGTAAGTTATATCTATTCACATTTACCGTCTAAACCAACCATCTCACTTCCTGTACGTCAAACCTATTCGACCCATTCTAACCTATTTCAAGATCTGCTACCATTCCTTTAATCCTTATCACTTGCCCAATCTCAAAGTTACCCAACTGTGCAAAAACTTTTGTGATAGAAATAAACACAAGTGATAAAGGTGTAGGGGCTATTCTCATGCAAGAGCACTACCCTATAGCCCATTTAAGGAAAACACTTGAGCCAAAACAAAGGGGGTTATCCATATGTGAGAAGGATATGTAGGCATTGATTTACCCAATTAAGAAATGGAGGCATTACTTAATGAGGTGACAGTATATAATTAAAATGAATCATTGAAGTTTGAGATACTTGTTAGAGTAAAGGGTTGTGATACCTTGCCAACAAAAGTGGTTAACAAAATTTCTAGGATTGGATTATAAAATCCAATATAAGGATGGGACCAATATAGATGCCGATGCTTTATCTTGGCTTTCTAGTGTAGACTTGAAGGCACTCATTTATACTACAACCATTTCTTAGAAATAATAGAGGAGGTTAAGATGCAATAGGGTTTTTCAAATTAGGCACTTAGTATTAATAATGAGGCAACTCTACAAACAGTATAACATGCAGAAAGACAAGATGTACAAACTAAGTCCAAAATACTTTGCACCTAACGAGACTGTAGATAAAATCAAGAAAGTAGCATATAAGTTAGACTTACCAGCTAATTCCAATGTATACAATACTTTCCATGTCTCTCGATTGAAAAGATTCATAACTAGCCATAATCGACCATCCGCCTTACCACCTTTAGAGGAAGATGTTACGATTCTCAAACCTGAAGCCATCTTAGATCTACGATTGGTTAAGAGAGGTCCCTTAGCAAATACATCAGCCATAATTGGTCGGCTTGGCGAGAGAGAGTAATCAACAACTTAGCATATTGTAGAAAATTGGATGGTTATACGGCATGGCATGAAGGGTGATCAACAAGAAAGTACTCGACCTTGGTAGGGGTTGGTTGGAATAAAAGGATTCATTGTGCCAACGCCTCTAGTCTTCAAGTTCGACTGCAGGTCAGAGGTCTGCTAGCCTGATTCCCATCATTCCCTTTAGGTTGTTTTGGATTTAGGATCAAATTTGAATGGTGTTCACTCAATTCTTCATCAAGGTAATATGGACTAAGGTCAGCAATGTTGAAGGTGTCAGAAACCCCATAGTCCTCGAGCAATTCCAACCTATAAGCATTATCATTGATTTTCTGGAGGATTCTGAAAAGTCCTTCCACTCTCATAGATAATTTATTCTGTTTGAGAACTGTTCCTTGCTGAGGTGTAGTCAGACCAAGTCTCCCAATTGAAATTGTAAACCCTACTTTTAGTGGGCCTAAGACTTGATTAAGTGTACCTTCTGAACATTCCCAAAGATCAGTTTATATTTAGAAACGAATTAAATTTTTACAATTCAAAAACCAATTGTCGATAAAACCCGAGCTTGAAGAACTGCGAGCTCTAAAGTTACTTAAAACCCTAAACCTTAAAACCATTAAGGAATTTTAACCCTAAATAATTAATCGATAATTTAATTTGAATAATTTTATTCAACTTTAGAAAATTTCACAATTCTATAAAAATCAAATCATAAATTACAAAACAATGTAAGATAAAAATCCTAAAACAATTTTCTATAAGGCTATGCCCTTATCTTCATGTATAAGCCTTACACGTAAATAAGTAGACCAACCAATCACCTTAGATAACTTATCAATTGAGAGTTGGAATCATTTATCAACTGATAACTTATCAAAATCTAGTGATAAGACAATCTCCTTATCACCTCTTCGCTTATACTACATATGGACAATTTTTCATAAGAATTCATAAGCTTAACTTTAATAAATGAGACAAGACCACTCCATGGCATAAAAAGACTTTAAATGGCAGATCTAAAAAGGGGAGAAAGGGGGGCAATGCACTTGTCATTCACCCATCAATCACTTCTTCTTATACATCACTATTCACTCCTTAATGCTTACATCATCAAGAGTTGCAATTGTTGACTTTGTGTAAACTACAAGACAACACTTTCAAGGCATTTAAACACTCATTCTCTCTCCATTCCCAACCGGCCACACTCTCCATCATTTCTCTCACTTTCAATTTCACTTTCACTTCATCTTTCTCTCCTTTGAAACAAACATAAAAAAGAGAAACAACCTTACCCCACAAAATCAACTTTTCTTCCATTCTTGAAGCTTCACTCACGGCATTTTTTTCTTTTGTTCTTGTGTCATTTTATTTCACCATCTAAGACCTTTTAAGACCATTAGAATCTTCCATAAACCCCATTCCAAAAGACCAAAAGATTTGGGTTCCAAAAGGTGGCTAAAAGGAGGAGGCAAAGTTAAAGGCTTAAGTGGAACCTTAGAGCACAACCACCAAACTTTGCGTTAAGGACGAGTAAGTGTTTCTTGTGATGTGTGGATTAGTATTTATGTTAGGAGACTTAGATTTCTTGAAGATATGAGTAAGGTTTAAGTCGTTATAGTACAAAAAAAAAAATCGTTTTAAGAAACAAATCATGAAACCCTTACATGAAGTTGAAACATGAGCATGTGAAGTTGATGTTTTGTAAAGACATTTGTTTAATGCTTTGAATGGAAGATTTTAAGCTAAGAAAATCTTGAAATAAGAACTTTAATGGAGGATAAGCATGCTAGACGTGAGGGTTCCATAGTCATTTGGATATTGATTTTGTTTCCATTAAGTTAAACATGCTCAAATCTAGACTTAAGTTAAGGAAAAATCTATTACATGAAGTTTTATGAAGAAACCAACTTTATATGACATGAGCTATGATATGGGAGTTGTATTAAGTATAAAATCTTTTATTTCTTTATGTGGAGCATGAGTTAAAGGATCATTTGATGGAAGAAAACTTAAGTTAAGATTTGTATACAAGTAGTTAAGTGCATAATCTACTACCTAAACTTAAGGAAATGATGAAACAAGTTGAAAAACCAAGTAAGGACCCCTTGAAACCATCATGAACAGATCTGGAACGTGGGAGAAAGAAGCCTAAAAATATGATAAAAGTGAATGAACAAAGTGAAAAGATTAACTAAAGCAAGTATAGTAAGCATATAAAGCCTAAAATTCAAAACCGAGCTTAAAACTCTCAAAACAAGCCTAGAACTCTAAGTTGGGCCTTCAATAAAAATATGACCAGCACCTTAAAGTACCAAGAAAGGTTGTTTTGAAGCCCATAAGAAATCCACCTAAGGCCCCATAAGCCCACCAAAGTCATTAACTTTAGTTTGAACCAAAAACAAGCCCATTTGACAATTTAAGCCTACTAAAAGGCCCAAGAAGTGGTTGTTAGCCTTAGGAATATAAATCAAAGTTGTAAATCTGATCTCAAGGAGTAATTTAAGCTTAGGATAAAATCTTAAGACCAAGCCCAAAGGATTCCTCAAATTATCAAAAAGCCCATTTACCAAACAAGGCCCAAAAACACTCCAACACATGAGGAACGCTACTGTTCTGACCCATGGACAGAATTTTATACCTCATTTCGAAAATCTAACCTCACCACATTAAAGTACACTCGAAAACGATGAAGATTGACAATAGGATCATAAAAATCGGATTTAAAACGAGAATGTTATACACAATTGAACTTTAGGTAAAAACCAGGAAAATTACGAAAACTAGTCAAGAATATAACTTAAGGAAAATTTACTTAGTTTCTTAAGTTTGTTTCAATTCCTTATAAAAATTATTTCAATGACCAGGGGACACTGTGTACGGAGACGACTTGCCTCCGGATTACTTTAACTGACCCACATGGCAGAGTGAGTAAATTCCCGATGACTCTTTACTTGATTGTGCTTGTAGAATAGATGCACTTAAACTTATATATATAAATTTAGATGCTTATAGGATATGGGAAATGCATATGTATGAATTTGTGGGTGAATGCGATGACTTGATAATTATATATAATAATGGAAATTGTTTGCATTATATATATATGTGAATTGTATGGAATGAAATGGTCTAATCACCCTGAAAACCGAGTTGATCACTTATACAATTAAGAAATCAAAATGAATCATGCATACCCCATATTGTATACGGATAACACCGACTGCCACTTCATGCAGAAGATGAGAAGGGACTCACAGGAATACGAGTTTCCTGCAGGACTGGGCACTAGCTACGCCATCATATATATTGAGTCTCTGTCTTAAGCTGATGGGCTTACCAGGCGCCAGGAGACGCCAACCATCGGTGAGGGGCCTAGTCTTGTGGCTTCTGCTTAGAGCGTGTGTTTGTGGACTGTGGGGGCCACCACACTGCTAGACTTGGGATTTTAAAAGATATGATTTGATTTTGGTAAAGGAAGTATATATATATATATGTAGAGTTTTGTTTTGGTATGAGCATGATAGTGCAAATGAAATAAAACCCAAGGTCTAGAACCCGGATTTTGGTTTGGGTCGGTTAATTATCTCCAAACCCCGACTTTAGGGGGCGAAATTCTGAGTCATATGTAGTTCCTAGGTCACTGCATGCGTTGTTTGGCATACTGATTGTTCATGCATTCATATGATTATGCATATAATAAACTTTTGCTATGTGGTACTGACGAGAGCATTTATCTCACTAAGTGTAAGCTTACATCCCTATAGATTTTTGTTGATGCAGGAGAACCTCTTCGTCAATCCGGGCCGAGGCATGCCCGTGGTAAGTCTCGTGTAGAGAGGGGTTAAAGTGATCAGAGACCGAAGAGGACATTTTGTAATAGATTATAGATATTTAGATCCTTTTATGTTTTTGTACATAACTTAGATTTTATGCAGTTCCGTTATGAACTGCATTTGTTTGTAATATAGTTTTGGTGTGAGTCTCACGAGCCCACACAATTAGTTAAATTATAACATAGAAGAAATTTTAGTTAAATTGCTCTATATTACTAGTCTATGGGCCTAGTGGTAAAGTAGAGTGAAAGGAGCCTTGTGTGTCGTATGAAAGGCCTATGATCAGCAAAGGGGTTGATAATAGACTTTTATACGGTACACGGCGACCTATCACGACAACAATACTGTTGGGTCGTTATAGAAATTGTTTGGCCGACTTACCCTTGGTCTTTTCTTGCATTCTTTTAGCAGTTTGGTCGATGTGCCGAGTAACCTTGTCATAGATATATTGAAGGGATTGTGCTCTAGCCATTGTGTCAAGGTCCTCTTATACGGTTATTGGTATAGGGGCGTGGTTGAGGGGTAACTTGAGATTAAATCCACAGGCTACCTCAAAGGGAGTTTGCTTAGTGGTATCATGTACTGTTCCATTATAAGCAAACTTGACCATCGGTTGGCAAACATCCCAATCAGCCAAGTTCTTGCCTACTGTAGCTCGGAGTAGTGATCCTAAAGTACGATTAACCACTTCTGTTTAGCTGTCAATTTAGGGGTGACATAAGGTACTAAAGAGTAATTTGGTTCTTAGCCAACGCCATTGGGTTCTTTAGAAATGGCTCAAGAACTTTGGATTTTTGTCGGAGATTACACTTCTTAGTACGTCATGTATTTGCACAATCTCTTACAAGAAAAGAGAAGCGTCATTAGTCCTGGTATAGGGCATGAAGTGTGCCATCTTACTGAACCGTTCCACAATGACCATCACAGAATCTTTGCTCAGGTGGTTCGTAGCAGTCTAAGAACAAAGTCTATGCTCAATTTAATCCATGGCCTCGTCGGGATAGGTAGGGGAATTGCTTTCCCTTACTTGGCTTGGTACTTAGCTTTCTTGCATACAGTACAACTTTTGACAACTTAGTGCACATCTTTCCTCATTCTCAACCAAAAGAATTAGCCATTTATCAGTTCACAGGTCATCCTTTCCTTAAAATGTCTAAAGAGACCTCTACTATAGGCTTCCCTGACTAATGGCTCACTTAGTGAACAAGTCGGCACGTATAATTTTTCGCCTCAAAACAAGTAGCCATCCTCCACATGATATTCATCTACTATCCTCCCATCAATGCACCACGAAATTATGGGTCTAAAGTGTGAATCCTTGAAGTACTGTTCTTTGATACTTGTAAACCTAAGTAGCCTAGTCTACAATTCTGATAAAAGCGCATATCTCCTCGAAAGAGCATCTACAACTATGTTGATCTTTCCTTGCTTGTACTTTATCTCAAAATTGAATCCTTCAAGGAATTCAACCCATCTTGCTTGCCGCTTCGACAACTTGGTTTGACTTTGGAGGTACCTCAACGATTCATGGTTAGTATATATGATAAATTCTCTCAACAGTAAATAATGTTGCCATACTTACATTGCTTGGATCGATACCAAAAGTTCCTTGTCATACATAGAACAATTTAATTGGGGTCCTCGAAGCTTCTCACTATGGAAAGTAATTGGTCAACCTTCCTACATCAAGATAGCACCTATTCCAATGCCTAATGTGTTACATTCCAGCTCAAAAATTTTGTCAAAGTTAGGTAGTACTAATACCGAGGTAAAGGTCAACCTTTCTTTTACCTCAGCAAAGCTCTTCTCCTCCTTTTCTCCCCATTGGAAGTCGATGTTTTTCTTTGTTAGTTCAATAAGTGGCACAACAAGGGTACTGAAATTCCTAATAAATCTTTTGTAAAATGAAGCCAGTCCGTGGAAACTTCTTACATTGGCATAAGTAGTAAGAGTCGACTACTTAACAATTGCTTAGATCTTCTCATCATCAACTCGCAAGCCTCCTCTACTAACTACATAGCCCAAGAATACCACTTCCTCCTAGCAAAAGCAACATTTCTTTATATTGCTGAATAATCTCTTGGTATAGAGGATATCCAAGACTGCTTTAAGATGTTCATAGTGACTCAACATGTCAGTACTATAGACCAAGATGTTGTCAAAGTACACCACAACATATTTCCCGATGAGATGTCTCAACACATGATTTATTAATCTCATGAAAGTGCTCGAGGCATTTAACAAGCTGAAGGGTATGACCATCCACTCGTAAAGTTCATATCGAGTCTTGAATGCAGTCTTCCATTCATTGCCTAGTCTCATGCGGATTTGATGGTAACTAGATTTAAGACCAATCTTGTTAAAAATCTTGGCTTCACTCAGTTCATCCAACATGTCTTCTAGCCTCGGGATCAGATACCTGTATTTGATTGTGATTTTGCTCACGACTCGACTGTTTATACACATCCACCAAGCTCCATCCTTCTTTAGCACTAGAAATGCAGCCGCAGCACAAAGGCTAAGAATCTCTTACATAGCCTCTCTCCAGCAACTCATTAACTTAATGTTGGAGTTTAGAAGCTTACTTAGGATTCATCCTATAAGCGGGCTTATTCGGTAGTGCAGTACTTGGTACTAGGTTAATGCAGTGCTTTATGCCTCAAGTTAGGGGTAACTCCTCAAGTAACTATTCTAGAAACAAGTCGGCATATTCATCTAACAACTCCTTGATCTCCTAGGGTAAATCACCTCGCTCCCTCATTTCCAACAATCTCTTGATCAACAAGAGGGTCGGCTCATTGGCATTGATGGTCTCTTGAAGCTCGACTCTACTCCTTATTGGAGCCTTCTTAGATCCGCGAGTAAGTTTCGTTTACAACTTATTGACTTCTCTCAGCGGCATTAGGTTTAGTGTAATCTCTCGGTTATCTTTCTCGAACATGTATGTGTTCTTGTAGCTGTCATAGATGACCCTTTTATCAAACAACCACTACCTACTTAGCAACAAGTGGAAAGCACACATGGATAGGATGTCTTAGAGAATCTGGTCAAAGTAGTTCGTAATAGTGATCAATAGTAGTATTTGTTGAGTGACGTGTAATGCTCCCTTCTCACTTAACTAATGCAACTTATACGGCTTCAAGTGTGCAATAGTTGGCAATTTCAGTTTTGAAATAAGATCGATTGATGCCATGTTAGTACAGCTTCCACTATCCATAATAAGGGCAAACACCTGATCATTCACCTTACAGGTTGTATGAAACAGATTCTCTCTCTACTACTCCTCACGTAAAGGTTCCATGCTCATAATGTATTGGATAACCATGAGTAACTAGTCTAAGTCTTTGGCAAACACGTCCTCCTTAATCAGCTCTTTCTCGACAGGAACCTTCTCCTCCTCGAGTTCCTCATCCATACTCTCTACTTTAAGCTTTGGGATGTCTCCCTTGATGACCATCGTCCGTCGATTCAAGCACTGAGCAGCCATATATTTGAACCCTTGGCACTTGAAGCACTTGATCTAGCTAGTCTTCCTGCCATGCCCTTGCCCCTTCTCATAAGTTTGGGTCGGTACTTCACCATCAAGTTAATTTTTCTTCTCGATTCTTACATCAACCTTTCTATTCGGCTTTATACTCATTTGAGCTTAATAACTTGCTTATATTGGTCGACTAGTTAGCATCCTCGCCAGTACTCGGCTCCTTCTTTACCTCTTTACTTGCTAGGCAATCCTACTAGCCTCATCCATGGTGTCAAATCGTTGGAGCTCCAAAATGTCTTGAATGTCTCCTCTTAAACCGATAACAAACCTTGAAACTGTTCGAGCTGGTGGTTCCCCCATTTCGCAATGCATCATAAGCATTTGAAATTCTTGAACATACTCATCAACAGTTTGGCCTTCCTGTCTCAGCTCCTGAAGCCAAGTGAAAGTATCTTAGAGGTATGTTTTTGGCACAAATTTGTTTTTGAGCACTCTCTTCATCTCGAGCTAAGTATTAATCTCTCAGTACCCCTCTCGTCTTCTCATGGCTTGAAAATTCTTCCACCACATGGTAGCATATCTGAAAAACTCAACAACAGTAGTTCTCACTTTCTCATAATCTTCATATTGAAAGTAATCAAACACATGCTCCACCTTCTCCTCCTAATCTAAATACTCATCAGCATTCCCAGATCTATTGAAAGTCATAATTTAAAGCTTCACATGGTTAGATACTCTAGGGATTCGTACACACTCCTCTTCAAAATACTCCTCTTCTTCTTCATTAAGCTCTCTCAGGTCTATCCTTTACCTTACTTGTTTGCTAACTCCTCTACCTCGAACGGGTCAAGTTAGATTTTGACCTCAACAGGTTGAGCAGCTTGGAGAGTATTTTGTGCAGCTTCAATGGGTAGGCAAGATAGCACATGAATAGCTCAAGTCACCACTAGTACTGATATTCATATTTGGGTCTATCATTTTTCCTCACAGATTCAAACTTAAACAAGCACTTCAGAAAGTGAACAACTAACAACATAGCAGTCAAATGAACACAGTAACTTACTCTATTTCACACATGTAAAACAAAGTATAATAGAACTTCAAGAAGAACTACTATAGTTCAGACAAAACCTCTACTTTGATACCAAGATATTGTGAACTGTGACCAAGAATAGACAAGGTCGGTCATTGGATAGATCCAAGCTTACAAAAAGCTCAAAAAGGATTAATGGGGAAAAAGGATGAAAGGGTAAAAGGGAAGAATGAATCAGTAAGTGAAACCTACGAATAGCTCTAGAGGATATGATGCACCAATAGAACTTCCGAGAACTCACAGCTTAATTCGATATGACACACAAATTGGTCCAGTAAAATAACTCACCACTTAATCTTGCTTAAGGGAAAGGATAAGAGTGATGCCAAGAGTAAATAAATAGTGTTTATGCAAAGAAGAAAAAAGTACTCAAATAGTATATATTAAGAATGATCTGATATTGTCACAGTTATAAGTATAGGGGTATTTATTCCCATAAGTTAGGGTAACCTACCTAAAAAGGAAAAGACAAAAGGGCATTTCCTAAGGAAGCAATGTACAAGATACAAAAGGGTAAAAATGAATATACAAGAAAAATAATCATTAGTACAATGGATTTTACACATGATACTATACACGAAGCGATACTACATTAGCAAGGTCATTAGAAGATGTGAACAAAAAAGTACGGACAGATGAGTTTGTCCGAGCAGGGATGGCTTAGTTAGTTTGGATACTCTCTCTCTATTTCTTAGTAAGGAAGATGCCAAGTAATTGGTCCGCTCGATGCTAGAGAGTAATCATCAACTCAGCATACTATAGAAAAATGGGTAGTCATATGACATGGTATGAAGGGTGACTCGGCAAGGAAGTACTCGGCCTTAGCAGGGATTGGTTAGAACAGAAGGATTCGTTATGCCAGCTCCTCTAGTCCTCGGGCTCAGCTGCGGGTCAAAGGTCCGGTAGCTTGATTCCAATCAAATGAGGTCATGGATAATGAAATTACCCATTGCATCATGTTTAACTCATCATTTCTAGAAGGAAATAGGCTTTTAAGTCAATAAGGAAATTACACAAGAAAGTACCTTAAATTTAGACACCATGATGTCATGAATGATGTTTCCAACTAAAGAATGAAACACACGAGTTAAGTGGTGTGTACATAAGTGGCGGTAAACATGTGGAGCATAATAGACCCATTAGACTAATATTGCAAAAAACAAGTCTTGATCAGTAATTTAAGCCATTTTTTCTTAGGAAATTCACAATAAATAGCAAATATCGTCAAATAATTCAATGGAAATTCCTATGAATTTAGAAAAATATATGGAATTCAACTAGTAACTTGTTTCATGCAAATGTGATTATTGCCTAATTAGGTAAAAATACATTTTTTCCCTTAAATTAAGATTGAATAGGCAAATAGAATCATCAAATGCAAAATTATTTCTAATAAGTCTTAACATTATTACAAGTGTTTAGAAGTCATTAAGTACCATTTTCATCAATTAATTTTATAAAATTATTTCATTTCCAAAGATTCTAGCTTTAGCAATTTTTTGCATCAAAAAATACAATAAATATTAAACATGTATATAATAAAAAAAAAAAACAAGCTACATACAATTAAACTAGATGTATTAGAGAGTCTATATTAAATTTTGAGTTAGAAACAACGTCATTTAATTGATTTATTTTTAATTTGAAAATTCAAATGAGTAAGGTAGTTTCTTAAGGAAGTATATAAATTATTTAAAATTTCATCAAAATAGACTTACCATGTGAAAGTACATCTAAAATAAGCTAGGAATAAATTTTTTTCATAATTTTCTTAATTTGTTTAGTATTTTTAGAAAATAAGGTGAAAATAGGGTAAAAAATTTGACTCACTGTTTATTGGAGCTTCGATTATCACTGGTTGGTAAGGGTGTATCAGTGAGGATTCTATAGAGGCTAGTAAGGTTTAACAGTAGACTTCCATTCGGTTTGGGAACTAGCTTAGGTTAGTAAGTTCCTCTATTTTTCTTTTATTTTTATTAATTCCTGTGTTGCTAAAATGGCTTAATTGAAGTGTTGGCTGTTTTATATAGTGTATTAGGTCAGTTGAAAATCCTTGTTCATGGAGTTTGTTTTTTTTTTTTCCCCTTTCCTCTATTTTTTAAGCATGAGGAGGCTAATTGCTTTTAATTTTACTTTTAATTCAGTAAGTGAATTGTTTCCTTGGCTGCTATAGTTAACTCCAACTATTTTTAGGATAATTTTATTGGTCTTAGTTGCCAACTTAAGGTAATTTTGGCATTTAGGGTATAATTTATCAATTTTTAAGGGTTTTATTAGTATATGTGTATACATCCTATATACTTGATACATATAATGAGTCATGATACTCATTTAATTATTTTTTGTTCATATTATAAATTTTTAGAATGATTTTCTTTCGACATTTTTGAATTTGAGTCTAATTTACTCATACTTATGGTTCTTATAGAATTTACAGGTATATTTATTACATATATCGGATATATTTTTAGTTATATATATTTCATATATTATTTTATGTTATATTATTTATTTTGTAGCTTAAATAATTTATCTCTAGTGTCTCCTTATATTTCAAGGCTTAAATTTATGGGTTCTAATAAGTTTTATACTATATTGGATAATTATATTTTTAAGGCTAAAATTAGGGTTTTATTAAATTATTTTTAAAATCTAACTTTTCTAGGTCATCCTATTCATAGGTTTATGATCTGCATCAAACTTCGCCAAAAGAGAGTGCATAAAGGTTGAATGCCCCTATTACAGCACCAATTACAATTATTCCCCCAATAGTAGAAATAACTCTTTTATGGGCTTGTCATAAAGCTTAGATTCAATTAGACAAATTTTCCTAAAAGCCTTAAATTTAGGTGCGGTTGTCCTAGATGCAATTTTAAGAGCTCGCATTTTAACCCCTCTTTAGAAAAAGTTTTGTCCTCAAAACTTTTTTATAACTAGGATTTATATAGTCAACTATTTACATTATTAACTATGTTTACAGTAAGAGATTACTTACCTGTGATTCCAAAGAACCATGGATACTTCACTTCTTTTGTAGCTCTTAGGCCCAAAGTTGCTTTCACTTTAGAACCATTACCCTACCATACCTTAACATACTCCAATTCTTTATTTCTTAGCTTTTGAACCTGATTATCTAATATTTTGATGGGCCTATCTTCAAATGTTAAATTTTCTCAAAACTCCACAAGTTTTAACTCTATTATCACATTAGGGCTCTTTACAAATTTCCTCAATATTGAGACATGAAATACATCATGATATCTAGATAAACTTAGGAGTAGTACAAGTCAATATGATACTATGCCTAACTTCTCTAGTATCTCAAAGGGTCTTATATATCTTGGGCTCAATTTTCCTTTAGATTCAAATCACTTAAGTTCTTTAAATGGGCTTACCTTTACATATACATGATCTCTAACTTCAAATTCCAAATGTTTCCTCTTCATGTTTACCTAACTTTACTATCTATCTTGAGCTTCTTTCATCTTTTGTCGAATTATCTTTACTTTCTCATTCATTTGAGATATCAAGTTAGGTCCTAATACTACATGCTCTTCATTTTCCCAGTATAAAGGAAATCTAAACTTCCGTTTGTGTAAAGCTTGATATAGTGCCATTTGTATGGTAGCTTCGTAACTGTTATTATATGCAAATTCCCCTAATGGTATATGTCTATGCTAATCTCCACTAAATTCCAGTATGCATGCTCTTAATTTATCTTCTAGAGTTTTAATGGTCTTTTCAGATTGCCCATTTGATTATGGATGGTATGTAGTACCAAACTTCACTTTGGTACCTAGGGCTCAATATAAACCTTCCTAAAACTTAGATATGAATCGAATGCCTCTATCAAAAACTATACTAAGTGGTACTCCATATAACCTAACAATTTCTTACACATATAAATTAGCCATTTTTTCCAATGAATAACTAGCACAATATGGTAAGAAATATGCACATTTTGTCAATATGTTTACAATTACCCATATCAAATCATGTCCAGCTCATGTTCAAGTGAGGGCTACAAAAAAGTCCATTATAATATGGTTTCACTTTCATTATGTTACTTTTATAGGTTATAACATATCTCCTACTCTCTAGTGTTTAGCTTTAACTTACTGGCACGTTGTACATTTTGTTGCAAATTGTGCTCATCCCTTTTCATTCTAAGCCATCAAAAAGTAAAATTCAAGTCTTGGTACATTTCATTTCCAACTGTATATAAAGTATATCTAAAATTATCTACTTTGTCCATTATCTCCATTTCTAAGTCAAGAAGTTGGGGCATACACAGATTCGTCCCTTAAATCTTAACATTCCAGCTTTATTCATCTCAAAGTTCAGTAATTCCTCCTTATACATTAACCTAAACTTAATTAGTTTTAAATCTTCATCTTCATCTTATAGCTCATTACTTCTATCAAGTAGGGTTAGTTGCACTGCTAAATTCATAAAACACGTATTAGGTTAATGCTACCTGAATCTTATTTCTAACTTTTCAAACTCTTTAATCAATTCATGTTGTATAGTGAGAGAAGATATAACTTGTCCATAATTCCTACAGCTAAGTGCATCAGCTACCACATTATCTTTTCTAGGGCGGTGATTAATCGTTGTATCATCATCTATAATCAATTCTAATCATCTTCGTTGTCATAAATTCAACTCCTTTTGAGTGAAAAAAATTATTTTAAACTCTTATGATCAGTATATATCTCATAGTATTGCCCATGAAGATAGTGTTTCCAAATCTTTAGTAGCTAATGCAAAGACTACTGCAGCCAATTTCAAATCATGGGTATTATTTTCATGTAGTCTTAATTGACGTGATGCATTTGTAAAAACCTTTCCATTTTGCATCAGAACACATCCTAACCTATTATGGGAAGCATCGTTATATATACTATATGGCTTGCTTGAATCTAGCAATATCAATATTAGGGCCATAATCAATCAATTCTTAAGTTCTTAGAAACTCTTTTCACACTTTTAGTCCTATTCAAATTTTACATTTTTTTGAGGTAGTTGAGTTAAAGGCTTCACTATCTTTGAAAAGTCCTTTATAAACTGTCTATAATAGCTAACTAATCATAGGAAACTTCAAATCTTTGTGATAGTAGTTGGCTACTTCTATTCACTTATGGATTTAATCTTCTCTAGATCCACTAGGATCTTATCTCCAGATATAATGATACACCATGACCTAGGAATGAAATCATATCCAGCAAAAATCCACATTTAGATAGCTCTCCATAAAGTTTATTCTCCCTTAACTTTTGTAAAGCTCACCTCAAACGCTCGGCATGTTCTTCATTACTTTTAGAATATATCAATATATCATCAATGAAAAGAACCACAAATTTATCCAAATATGGCTTATATGTTCTACTCATCAAGTCCATAAATACTACTAATGCTGTACACTCCGCAAATTTAACCTTCTAGACATGGTGTCGAACTCGAGTATCGTTGATATTTCTTTAAGTCAACAAAAGCACATAAAATGAAAACCGATTGAAATTTTAGACTCAAACCTTAAAATGAACATAAAAGACCTTATTATACGATTTGAAAACCCTAATCATGCATGAAAACCCTAATCCCTACGTACGCATACTTTTAAAAAATATAAACCTAAACTTAATAGAAACCATAAATATCAAATCATAAAAAAAATTAAAACTCTATAAAATTATCCTAGCGCTTGAAAAGCTACAAATCAATAAAATTATCATTAATTTTGTGAAATCATGTGAAACTAATAATGAACAAATCAAGGATAATTTCAAGTAATAATAAACAATAAAACTAAGCTAGTTAAAAGAATAAATTAATAAATTTACCAAATTTATTTTACTTATGTACATAAGTAGCCCCACAATATATATATATATATATATATTATGATATTACTAAGCAACTTCCTTCTCTTTTCTTAATCTATCGTATGATATATATATAGCATAATAAAGTGATAATCCTAAATAATTGAGCCAATTGAACCTTAAACTCCTAAGTGTAAGTCAATTACTGTCGAATTGGTAAAAAACCATAAAACATACTTAAACTCACTCGAACCCTAAACCCTAAGATAATTAAGGACTTATGACCCTAAATAAACAAATAAAAATATAATTTGAACAAATTTTATTCAACCATAGAAAATTCTAAAATTTCCTAAGAAGTAAATCACAACCTATAAAGTAATTTGAGAACCAAACCTTAAAAGAATTACATATAAGAGAATTCCCTTATTTTCACTTATAAACCCTGTTACATATGGATAAGTTGTAAACCCTACTTTTTAGCAAACTTATGATTCAACTAAGAATACTTCCCGAACGTTCCTAAGGACAAATTAAGCTAAGAATTCAAGTTTACATTTAAAAACGAATTTAATTTTCCAATTTGAAAATCTATTATTAATAAAACTCGAATACGAGAATCGCGGACTGTAAGTCACCCAAAACCCTAAACCATAAAACAATTAAGGACTTATTACCTTAAGTGGCTAATTAAGCATTTAATTTGAATAATTTTATACGAATTAAATCATAACTTACAAATCAATTTAAGAAACAAACTCCAAAAGAATTTTATATAAGACAATTTCTTTATCTTCATGCATAAGACTTATGCACATGAATAAGTAAACCAATCAATCACCCTAAATAACTTATCAATTTAGAGTTAGAATCATTTATCAATTGATAACTTATCAAAAACTAGTGATAAGACACTTCCCTTATCACACCACAACTTATACTACAAATGGACAAGTTATCACATTATTTTATATGTTTAACTTTCAATTAAGTGACAAGACAACTCCATGCCCTATTTGCTCCCTACTTGGCCGATTGGAAAAGAAGGAAAAGAGAGGCCATGCCTTATGATTTGTCCATCACTCAAATGTCTTACATATCTACTATTCATCCCTTAATACTTATATCATCTAGTCTTATCAAAAAGTTGGCATTTGTACATACTAAAAGACAACCAATTAAAGCTTCTCGAACACACTTCTCTTCTTATTCAAAAATCTACCACTCTCTCTCTCTTTCACTCTCATTTTCACTTCCTTTTCTCTTACTTTAAATATAAATAAAAAAAAAAGAAACCCAACCCCACAAAATCTTACATTACCACCACCTTTTTGCTTCATAACTCACAGTACAAAAGCTTGATTTTGTCTCCTCCTTTTTGCCAATTTCAAAAGCCACTTTTAGGAACTTTAAAATTTCCTCAAAGCCTTACTTCAAAGATTAAGACTCTAGTTTCCAAAGGAACTTGCAAAAAGAAGGAGGAAAAAACAAGGAATATAAAAGGATACTTAGTTGCACAACCACCATTTCTACACTTTTAAGACGAATAAGTTGTTTTCTTATTAAAGTGACCTAATATGCCATGTTAGGAGACTATGTTTTCATGAAGATATTAGCATGATCATAAGATGATAAAATAGCTAGACTACCTTAAGAAGTAAGCTTGTGAACCCCTTTACATGAAAGTTGAAATATAAGCATGCTAAATTGGTGTTATATAAACATATATGTTTAACACTTAAAATGGAAAATTTTAAGTTGAAAAAATCATGAAATGTGTACATGAACAAGGAGACATCATGCTAGACATGGAGTTTGTGTGAGTCATTTAGATATTAATTCCATTTCTATTAAGTTAAAGATGCTCAAACCTAGCTTTAGGTAAAGGAAAATCTATTACATGAAGCTTTTATGAAGAAACCAACTTTGTGAGATATGAACTATAACATTGAAGTTATGATAAGTATGAGAGCTATTATTTTCATCTAGAGTATAAGCTAAATAATCACCATATGAAAGAGAAGTTAAGTTAAAGTTAGAATATAAATAATGTAAGCTTATGATCTAACCCCTAAACTTAAGGAAATGATAAAACAAGTTGAAAAACCAAGTGAGTATCCCTTGGATTCATTACGGCAAGATCTGGAACATAAGTAAAAGCCACTTAAAAATATGATAAAATCAAGTGAACAAAGTCCAAAGATCAACCAAAGCAAGCATAGTAAGTATACAAAGCCTAAAACTCAAAATTGAGCCTAAAACTCCCAAAACGAGCTTAGAACTCTAAGTTGAGCCTTCATTAAAATCCTAACTAACACTTTAAAATATTAAGAAAGGTTGTCTTGAAGCCCACAAGAAGTCCACCTAAGACTCCATAAGCTTAACAAAGTCACTAACTTTAGTTTGAACTAAAAACAAGCCCATATGATAACTTAAGCCTATATAAAAGCCCAAGGAGTTGTTGTTAGCACCAAGAGTGTAAACCAAAGTTGGAAATCTGACTTTAAGGAGTATTTTAAGTTTAGAATAAAGTCCTAAGCCCAAGCTTAAAGAATTTTCCAAGTTACCAAAAAGCCCATTAACTAAACAAAGCCCAAAAGCACTCCAAAGGATGAGGATCGCTATTATTCTAACCTATGGGCAGTTTTGCATGCCTCATCATGAAAATATAATCTCACCATGTTAAAGTATACTCGAAAACAATGAATATTAACTATAAGATCATAAAAATTGAATTTAAAATAAGAAAGTTATACACGATTAAACTTTAAGTAGAAACCGAGAAAAATATGAAACTAAGTCAAAAGTATAGTTTAAAGGGTTTCAACTTATTTTTCTAAGTTTTATTGCAAATCCTTATAGTACCGTATTTGTGATGTCCAGGGGATCTAACTTTCGGAGACGACCTACCCTTGGACTACTTCGATTGACCCACATGGCTGAGTGAGTGAATTCTTGATGACTCTTTATTTGATTTTGCTTGTAGAATAAATGCACCTAAATTTATATATAGAAATTGGATGCTTATGGGATGTTGGAAATGCATGTGTATGAATTTGTGATTGAATGCTATGGCTTGTTAATCATATAATAATGGAAATTGTTTGTGATAACTCATACGTGTGATTGTATGGAGTGAAATTATCTAATTACCATGAAAAACTAGATTAATCACTTATATGATTAAGAAATTCAATGAATCATGCATTCCCTATAATTGCATTTGGATAACATCGACTGCTACTTTACATAGAAGATAGAAAAGGACTCACAAGAGGAGGGCCTCCTACAGCATTGGGCATTAGTTATGTTATCATTTTATTAAGTCTTTGTCCTAAGCTAACAGGCTTACTAAGCACCGGGAGATGCCAACTATTGCCTAGGGGCTGTATCTTGTAGCATCTACTTAAGGCATGTGTTTGCGGATTACAGAGGCTACTATACCGCTACACTTAGGATTTTGAAAATATGATTTGTTATTCAGTAAAGAAAGTATATAATTTTGTTTTAGCTTAAGCACAATAGTGTAAATGAAATAAAACTCAAGGGCTAGAACCCAGATTTTGGCTTGAGTCAGTTAATTATCTCTAACCCTGATTATAGGGAGTATAATTCTGAGTTGCATGTAGTTCCTAGGCCACTGCATGTACTGTTTGGCATACTGATTGATCATGCATTCATATGTTTGTGCATTAAATAAACTTTTTTCATGTAGTATTGACGAGAGAATTTATCTTACTAAGCGTAACCTTACATCCCAACAATTTTTTTCCTTGTAAGTTGATCGATAGTTAGGACAGGGATAGGAATCGAGTACAGAGTGCTACCATTGAATCAGTATGATGAAAAGTTTGTGTAGTTAATTTAGAATGTTCTAGGAAACAACTAATATATCAATTAAGTTTAGTATCTTTAGTAAGTTTAGAATTTTCTAGAATTATCTATCTTATTTCACTATTTTGGTAGGAGATACCAATTCTCTACGGTTTTGAGGAACTGTAGAAAAATAGATATCCATAATTATTTATATTATATAATGAGTCAATGAACTAAAATTAAAGACCCTAGCAATTAACTAATTAAAGTCTTACAATCTTTGACTTGCAAGGCGATTTTCTTATCATGGATACACAAGTGATATGGAAATTCTAAGCAATATTATTAGGCTCCCCTTAGGGTCTTTATAAGTACACTAGTCAATGTAAGTGGCATAATTTGAAATTCATATTACTTAATATCACGTTTAAAAAGCAGTCTTAAAGACATCTTCAAGTTTCACTTTTAACTAATGATACCTTAATCTAACATCAATTTGCGAAAATATAGTCACTCCCTGCAACTAATCAAATAAATCGCTATCAAGGGTAATGGATATTTATTCTTGATGATAATCTTATTAATTTCTCTATAGTTAATACATAATCTCAATGTACCATATTTCCTTTTCATGAATAACATGAGGACTCCTTACGGGGATATGCTTGGTCAGATGAAACCTTTATCTAAGAGTACTTGTAATTGCTTTTTTGCTTCTTAGAGCTCAGTAGGTGTTATTCAATATGGTGCCTTAGAAATAGGTTTTGTTCTTAGTACTAGTTCAATTGTGAAGTCCAATTCCCTATGCAGAGCTAACCTTGGCAAGTCATTAGGAAATACATTTGGGAATTCACTTACAATAGGTATATCAAATACTTTTGGAATTTCTTTCTTTCCTTTCACTTCAAAAATCCAACAAAACTACCAATTTCTTTCATTCTTCATGATGTCTTCATAAGCTTTAATGATTGCTAACCTTGTAGTTCTGTCCTTACTAGCCTTTCCTTAAAACACAAGGTTTCCCTCATCTAAAATGATACTTTTACATTGGCATTCAACCTTTGCCTTATGCTTTGACAACAATTCTATCCCAACGATAAAATCATAGCCCTCCTTTTCTTATATCTCAATTCTCCTCTTATCTACAATCTTCTAAGTTGACACTTTTTCTCTAGTAAGAGTTCTAAGTCTGTATGTGGTATTTACTTTAATTATATGAATTCCATTTCCTATTATAAATTCTTAACTAGTAAAGGAATATGATACTCTTTTATGGAATAGAGCATAAGCAGGCTTCCCATTCATTTATATTTCCCTTGGAATATTCAACTATGCTAATTATTTAAAATTCATCCAAACAATTTCATCAAACACCTAATTAACCAATTACTCTAGAAGTATAAGTCTTTCAAGCATAAATCATTTTATATTGATCAAAGTATAAATCAAGGATTAAAATTTAGAACAAGTTACATACCTATCACCAATCCTTCATCTACTTGATCTTCCAAATTCATAAATTCTTCCAAATCTTCATCTTCGTAATAGTCATCCAGTAGATTGTCATAATCCTCAATGTCTTCCTCACTTTAGATATGAAATATCCTTACAAGAGCATTAACCGCACTAGATCCTCTTGTATTCCTAACTCTCGCTTGATGGGTTGTATTCTCTCTTTTCCCAAATTCTTAACCAAATTATGGGTAATAGCAATTAAAATGCCCCTTCTATCCAAAGTGTCCACACTTAACATTCTTTATCTTAGGACAATTCTTAACTATATAGCCCGCTTCACCAAACATGTAACACTTTTCTTTCAATTGATCACAATGTCGAGGATAATAACCAACACTGCATTTCTAGCATTTTATGTTGTCATTCTTATCATAAAAACTCCTTGTTGGTGCAGATTAGGCAAAATTGCTCACCACAATAGATGGTCTCTTTCTTTAGAACTACTAAAGCCTGGGTAGGATCTTTTCAAAGAAAATCTAGATTAAGATCCATTGCATACTTTTTATGTTCAATTGTGATAGCATTTTCAAACAATTATTTTCCAATTTTTGAGCCTTTTCTATTACATCATTATAAGTAGGCAAATAATAATCTTGAAGCTTACATTGCATTATTGGGTCAAATCTATGTGTAAACAAAGTTTTCTTCAAATGTGGATTATCCCTATATGAGGATGGAGCATGCTAAAACAACTTATTGAACTTAATCTCATATTGGGTCACACTCATGTTCTTTTTCTTCAAAGAGAACAAATCCTCAACCATTTTTAATTAAATACTCTTTAGGAAAAATTCTTCTATAAACTCATCTTTAAACACTTCCTACGTCAAAGGTCTTCCAATATACCTTACTCTCAAATCCCATTAGATACAAGCTTTGGGTATTCAAAAAGCAACAAGATTACGCTTTACTTGGGCTAACCAATAATTTGCCTCTTCAAGTTTACTAGTGTCATAGAAGCATATTTTATAGTTTTCCAAATGTGATTTTAAGGGCTCATAACAACGATCAGGAAAGAGCGAGAACAATGTATTTTTAGATAGAAAATAAGAAGAAAACCATCCTTAGTAGAAGCACTTGGGTAAACAGGTTTGATAAAGCATGTCCATGTCCAACTTCCTTCATTAGGTTACTTACATTATATCTCGCCATTGTGCCCCTCTCTCCCTCTCTTAAGTATGTCAATCTATTAATTCAACAAAACACACACACATTTATAGAGTTGTGGTTCTACTTTCTCGATCGATGTAATAAGGGAAGTTTAATGGTGGAAGATGGGAATCTCGTCATTGCTAGAGGTAATTGCTAATGGAAATGATAATGAAGGTTCAAAAGGTAAGAGACATGAAATATATAGGGGCTTTAATGCCTAACACCTACAGATTTATGTGCCTAGAAAGTTTGATTCTTTCAAATCCCTCCAACTTTTGAAAAATAGAAACCTAATGAAATCGTAAAAGATCAATGTGACTTTTAGTTTTGACATTAAATTAATAATTGAAGGTTGTAGATAAGGTATCCTAAGTGAAGGTTTCATTAGTGTAATCAGGCAGTGTACATATGAAGTTTTGGAAATTTGTGTTTGAGATTAGACTTTGTGTAGTTTTTGAAATTAATGTTTGTGAATTTTTGATGAATTACGATTCAAGATTAGGGTTGGTATAAGATTATTTGTGAATGTTTTTTTTTTTTCCTTCATATCTAATTTTAATTAACAATTTACTTAGTTAATAGATAACTTAATTTGTTGATAGTATTTTTTTTAGTAAAATAGGATAAAGGATTAAATCAATAAAATTGAGGCTTAAGCTTAACTCCTTAGGTCTATCTAAGAATGCATGTCCAATCATCTATTATAAATACCAAACAAGACCCTAAGTAAGAGGATCTCTCCTTCATTCTCTCATTCTCACAATCACTTCCTAACTCTATTTTCATTACATGAGGCTTACTTAGACATTAGAATGGTCATATTGGAGTACTTTCTAACGCTCTTCATAGCTGTTTTTTCATTTTGTAGGTGTTTGCATACCGAAATGAAAATCAACTGACAACAATTGACACCATCTGTCGAAAATATGTAACACACAACCACATGGTTAAAAGCCATGGTGGCAGACTTCTTTCTTCAGCAAATTTCCTGACTTTGGTTGGTGGTGATCTATTCTCTTTATTTTCATTTCTAGATTAAATTGTTCTTACTAATAAAATTTGAATAACCACCTCAAATGATTGTAACGATGTTGCATGACGAAGATATTTAGATTTCTTTACATAAAATCAATCAACACTTGTTGCCATATTTGTAACTGATTCTATTTTATTATCCAACGTGGAGATAAAAAAATTCTTTAAGTATGTAGTTGTTTTATCCCTTTTGCTCTGGGTGAATCTGTTCATATTTTGCTGGTTTATGTCAGCACCGTGAATTTGTCTTTTTCTTTGCTTGAAATCTACACATTGATGTCATCTTACTTTGTCCCTTGATGGCTATCAACTTTTTCGGCTGGAATTTATGGTTTCTTGAGCGGTTACTTCATCCCTTAAAGCTTGTGTGTACATGGAAATCTAAGAAACCGTTTAAGGTAACCACCAACAGAGCCGAGGAACTTGACTTAAAGCGGCATCGACTAAATTATGGCAAATAAACCATTCTCCATCTGGGCCGAAAGGTTTATCTTCAATAGAGGATGAGATCAATCTCCTTTTTTTATCGACAATAACCAGGATGTCATCTCAAAGTAGTAAAGAATCTCTAAGAAATGCTTTGAAGAGACCAATGAGAGTTGGTTCATCCCCATCATGAGTGAAGTTGCAGCTTAATAGTAAGGCGATGTAACTCAAGTGCCGAGAAACAAGTGCAGGACCCATGTCAAGCTCTCTACAATAGTGGCCGAGAGATTCCAATACATGCTGAACACTTTGTGTTTCACACATCTGAACATGGTTATATGTGGCACTCGAGCTTGTCAGATAACATCTAAGCTCCCTTGCAACTAAGCTAACCAAAATGGAGGAACTGAACTCCACTTGACACCAACAATCGATCGAAGTAATAGCTCTACAAAAAGTGCCTATACTGAATGTTTAATTCTCGGAGCTTATGCATGCTCGGCAAATTCGAGCTCTCCCTTTACATAGCAGCCAAACAAAGCGAGTTTTAATATACTGTCGAGTTACTGTGCGGCCGAAATTCGAGTCTTTCGCAAGCTTTGAGATAGCAACCTAGGCCTAGTGCTAAGCATTGCAGGTGTCCGAGCTTCCTCTATGTGACAAACTTAATACAAGTCTTGGCATCTTGTGAGGATTCTTGAGCTCTAATGGCAGCTTCAATGGATCGCAACAACGACAGTACTAAAGTATACACAAGTTCCGAGCAACAATCTAAAGGCTTCAATGGTTCGACCTACTTTGACATAAGTTACTGAGCTAAGTTGTGTGTTAGCATGTGAAGGGCGAACTCGAGCTAATTGATAGTAGTGTGCGTGAATCCAAATCTATATAAACTAAGTTCGAACTCCTCATTTTTGACACGATCCGAGCAAGATGAAAGCTATGAAAAGTAACTCCGAGTCTCAATAGCCAGTGCCTTGCTAAGTGGTCGGATTCTTGAGCTTTTAACATCCCTATCCGATGTCTGACTTGAGATCTCAAGATGCGGATGAATCGACAGAGTTGAACCCAGGTCTCGTTTAATCGTCCTACCGAGTTAAACTAGCTCTCCAGTTGCCGAGCTATTCATGTGAACTTTCTCGAGCAGTTGTGATTCTAAAGCTACCAAACTGTTGTTGATGGTACTAAGCTATCGCATAATGAAAAGGCCAAGTAGCTATAGTTAGACTAGAGTGCAGCGCGAGTGATTAGCATCAAACCAGGCTCTGAGCAATCAATCATCGAGACGACCAACTTTGCATATTTGAACAACAACTCTACTGAGTTATCTACCAAGATGCCGACTTACTTCCACAGCCTTACAACACAGCAACAATGTGCCGAGGAACTTTGACGTGTTCTATAAATACCTAGTCGCCAAGCTACTATGCTCGTGGTGACCACACTCATATAGAGTACTGAGTTTAGCTCTACTGCTCCAAGTTATCACATGATAGCTACACCAAATTTCGAAATAGCTGAGCTACACGCTTTGGTTTCCAAGTTAAGTAACCAAGTTACTCCATAGACAATCTACGTCTCCATGCCCAGCATTGACAACAATGCTGGATAATTCCAAGTTCGAAGCATCCGACAAGTAGTAAACCCGAGCTAATATCGAAAAACTACGGAGAAAGTGAGACCAGGGTGAAAGCCAACAACTCTGTAGGCGCAACAGCTGTGTATATTCAAAGGAAACAGCTTTGGCATGGTTTCCAAGCAAAAATCAACTCGAACATAGATACAGCTAGAAGGGTCAAACCCCAATGAACTACAACACGCTGAGCTTTAGTGTGTATCTCCAGATAAGTGACTACAACCTTAAAGCAATAACTTGGTTTATCAAATCAAGCAACAACTCAGCCAAGTTATTTACTACTGTGCTAACCAACTTCAATAGCATTGAGCCTTGCTGAATTTTTGCTCACTCCAACTCTAGTTGAATTCTTTTTTATAGGTTGGACCTTTTTCAAACCTAATTGAATGCTTCATTAACATTGGCTGTGACTCCGAGCAGTGAATTCCACTTGCCCAGCTGTGGTTTACGTGTCAACAAGTGTCAGTCACACCGAGCTCTATTTTTTACAGAGCTTTAGAAGCTCAAAATACTAAGCTGTTTGAAGCTAAAGCCGAGCAACTGTCTTAAGCTTGGAGTGTTTCCTTCAATTACTACAAAGTCAGAAATACTTCAAGCTCCTTAAAGTTGTGTTTGAACTACACGCGTTGACCCCAATGATAAAAAGATGAGTAAGACCTTATTCCTATCATTTGTAATTTATCATTTATTTTTAAAAAAAATACGTATTAAACATACACGTCCTATGTTAAGTTCATGTTAATCTATTGTTAACACTCTTGTTCGACTATGTATCAAGTTGCATCTATCCATATATCGCTCCATGATTTGGACTTTGACAGGTTTGCTAATATAAATTTTCGACTATTTGGCACTTGTAATGACTTCTTCAATCATTCAAGGGCTAATTTCTACTCCTTTGGAGACAAGTATGAGAATTTAAAACAAAATAGGGATATACATATGTCTTTATTTTAAGTTGACGGAAAGTATGATTTGCTAATGGGTTACTCCTCAATAGCTCAAAGTCTTACACATTACAAACAATAAGCTAGCATAAATTCAATGGCTCCATCTAATGAATAGGTAACAAGCTAATAAAAACCCTAAGTCTTTAAGCGATGACGGGTAAACTACTCTTAGTCTAAAAATTTGCACAAACAATGAGCAAAGAAGCTTTCAGTCTTATATATTAATGGACTAGGGACCAATTAGACTATCTTACGATTCTACTTGGTATTGGTCGTGCTTAACTCCAACGACCTACATGCTTTCTTCGCCTCTTCAAGCCATTGCCTCTTTAGGCACACTAGCCTATTTAAGCCTTCGCTTCTTCAAGTGCTCCAACCTCTTCAAACCTTTGCCTTTTCAAGTACATTGGCCTCTTCAAACCTTCACTTTTTCAGAAACATCAACCCCTTTAGGCCTTTTCCTTTTCAAGCATATCGACCTCTTTAGGTTTTCATCTCTCCAAGCATACCAATATTTATCAATGCTTTGGCTACTCTCGCCTTTTACCTCTCAAGGCCTTTACTCTTTTAAGCATTTTAGCATTTTCAGGTCCTAGATTGCAAGCTTTTCTAAAGATCTCACAAAGTTAACCTCCTTAAATACTCTCTTTATTGACTTTGTCATTAAAGAGAGAAGGGGGCAAATGTTAATAGTATTTTTTAGTATAATAGGTCAAAAGATTAAATCAGTAAAATTGAGGCTTAAACCTAACACCTTCAGTCCATTCAGGAATGTATATCTAATTACCTATTATAAATACTAGACAAGACTCTTAAGTAAGGGGATCTCTCCTTCATTCTTTCATTCTCACAATCACTTCATAACTGTATTTTCATGACAAGAGGGTTGATTTAGCTATTGAAGTGGTTGCGCCAAAACATTCTCCAACGTTCTCTTTAACCGTTTTCTCGTTTTATAAGTATTCGCACACTGAAACGAAAATCAATCGACAACGATTAATTAGAAATCAAAAGAATCCAATTTGAGCAAGTTTTGAATCCAATCTAAGCAAGTTTCAAATCCGGAAAAGAAAAATTTGATCAGGATAGTGAAACTAATTCATGTATTTCAATGCTAGTTGATTTTAAAATCATTGATTAATGTTTCTATTATATTTTGATGCATGGTATGATTCTAAAAGTTAATTATGGGAAATTTAATCAAAAGTTATTAATGATTTTATTATATTTTGATGCACAGCATATTTTTGAAAATTAAAATTAATTAATTAAAAATTTAGTCAAAAGTTAAACACCATGTGCGAAGTCCCAAGGAAACAACGATAACTACTAGTTTTTATTTTTTTTAATTTATTTTTAGGTATACTTTCCGTTCATGTGTTTTTATTCCTCTTCACTTTAGGTACCAGTGTTGGAAAACCAAACACCATCATGCATTCATTATTTTTATTCTACAAGCTAACATGGGGGAATCTGAAAAGGAAAAACTGAATGTTTTTATACGTGTCCATGAGTATCGAGTATTGAATACTTAAGTTAACAATGGATTATTTGAATCACGTAACATCTCAAGTAGGAGTCAGACACATCCGAGCTAAACTTCTACTCTCATAGCTTCTCAGTCGACCTAACATGAAAGAATTAATTGTGCTTGCATTGAGGAGAGTCCATGAAGATTTAAACATCTTATGGAAATACCTAGCCCCCATTTCCACAACTGCATTCCTGAACGCAACCTTGACCACATTTCATATTACTACCCCTAGCCTAGGGCTTTCCCATAAACCAAATATCAATATCGCTGCTATTAGGTTTCTACACTAAAGACCACTTTTCTCTTTTAGCAAATAGTTACGATAAAGTTTTTTCATTTTGAATGAAATGCAATAAGGGCTTAAGCTCTTTAAACTAAATGAACAAGCGGTCATTGAAGGAGTAATGTGAGGTGTTTTTGTTTTTTTCTTTTGCATGGCTTGATGGCTTGTGTTAAATCCAATGGATGTATAACATGGTATAGATTCTTCAATTTTAAAAAATATAAGATACTCAAAGTTAAAAAAGAATAAAAACTATGTATTCAAAGTGTAATCTACTTTTTTTTTTTTTTTTTTGAAATGTGTACTTTGATTTGTCAAAATGACAAATTTTTATATAGAATAATAATAATAAAAAAAAAGGGGAGATGGATCATGGAGATAGTAAAACTAACATATAAAATTTCAATTAGTTGTACAACTTGACACGCCTCAAATTCAAATACAATTTTAAAAAAAAAAAAAAAGTGGTAAAATTCTAATGGAAAATATGACATTGCCGTGTATCCATGTATCAGTACCATTAGATCGATCTAACAATGTCCAAAATCAAACCCGACTCGGGCCGTCTGCAACTCCCTTACCAGCTAACTCGACAACTAGTTCTCTCTCTGTCATCGTCAACTAATGGAGTCTCTCTCATCGTCTTTTGTTGTTTCATCTTTCCAAAACCCATCATCATAATCTCACAAACCCCAAACCCGTTTCTCTCACTTCTCAACACCCACATTTTTCTAAACTGAACAAACTAAACCCAACTTCAACGATGGTCACCATCCAAAATTACATCTTCAGTTTTAAAATCACTTCAAAACCTCATCATTTTCACAAATATCGTCTCCATTCTTTTCCTACTTCAATCAATCTTCAAACTAATCATGTGGGTAGCCCCAGAGGTACTTCAAAACGTCAACTTTTCACCAAATTTCCTTCAAAATTTCAACTTTTGGCCCAAACCTACTTTCGTTTTTCATCATCTAACCTCTTGAATTGTCTTCATACTTCAACCAGTCTTCAAAATAACCATCTGGGTACCTCCAAAAGCACTTCAAAAGTTGAGCTTTTTGGCCAAAATCCTGTGAACTTTCAACTTTTGGCTCATATTGGTCTTACTTTTTCTACTTTCACCCTCTTGAATTCTCTTCCGTGTGTTGCCTCCGAGACGATTGTCACTCAGAATGTTTCTGATAAAATAAATTTGGAATCAGTTCTAGTTGCAATTGATGATTTTCTTACTAGAAACCCATTTTTTGTTGCTTGGTGTACATTTATTTGGCTTGTTGTGATACCTGTTGTAGAATACTATATCAATAAATACAAATATGTGTCTGCAATTGATGTTTTCAAGAAACTTAGGGATGATCCAAATGCTCAACTTTTGGATATTAGGGATAAGAAGAGTTTGAAATCCCTGGGTTCACCCAATTTGAAGTACATGAATAAGAGTGCTGTTCAAGTGGAGTTTATGGAGGGAAATGAAGATGGGTTTTTGAGGAATGTGTTAGAGAGTTTCAAAGACCCGGCAAGTACCACCATTTGTATCCTAGACAGGTAATTGGATATTTTCTTATTAGCATTTTCTTGGCTTGTTTCTTATCAGTGTGCTGGAAATTCTTGGATATTTCCAGGCAAAATTTAGTAGAGTTCTTGCACAGTGGGTTCTTCAGTATTTTATGCTGCGGTGGTTGTCAAATATAAGTACTTACTACTTGATTTGTTCCTTATGGTCTTGTGTGGTAGACTCTTCGGGATATGATTTCAACCATCGTTTTGTTATTTCTTTATGCGTATTCGTAAGGGTGTCACGATTAGAATTGTGAAAAAAGGATCCTGATATCTTGGAATCTGGATTTCTTGGAATCTCATCATTTGGTGCCATGGCTATAAGTGGATTCAACATTGAGGATTTCAAGAAATTGAGATTCCTCTATCAATCTATTCCGTAATATGATTTCCAGATGCATAATTATATACTTTCGTACAACAGAAATCCTAGGATATTTCTAAATACAAGCTAGTTTGACGTGTTAATGGATTTGACAATTAATAGAAAGCTGAATACTGACAGTCCCACCTTAATTTAATGTAACTCCAAAATTTTTATTACCTTGGTATCTATCATGTCTATTTTGTTTTCTTTCAAAGATCAATCACACTTTGACTATCTATCTTTTTCTTTCATCTATTGTCCATTTAAAATATTGATTGTGGGGTGCAAGGATTTATAAAGCTCAATGTTGGCTTACAGACTTTAGAAAGTAGATAGCTTGCAGGGGAGCGTGCATATTGATATATTTAAAGCAAGTAAAAAGGGTATATGCATGTATGGATGCATATTAGATAACTTCCTCTTAGAGTTCCTTTACTCAAAGTAGAATTTTTTTTTTTTTAATTTGTAATTACCAAAAAATTCTTCATTTACTATATTAATGAAGTCTTTAGGAGATAACTTCATCTTTCTTTGGTACGTTGCAGAATCTGATAAGTTTTCTTCTTTCTATGTGGAAGGTAGTAATGATGGCAATTCCTTCAAAGTAGCCGAGTTGTTAGTCAAGAATGGTGGTTTCAAGGAGGCCTTTGCAACCAAGGGTGGAGTTAGAGGCAAGAAAGGGTGGTTGGTATGCTTTTCTTTTGTCAACAAAATTGGCGTGTCTGCTTTTTTGAGCATCCTTATTTCTTTGCTTTCAGTTGCTCTTAATCTTGGAGATGAAAGTGAAAACAAGGGTTAAAAAAAAAAGGCATAGGCTTATCATCTAAAATATGTGATAACAAACTACTAATTACTTTAGCTGAATTAGTAAGTATAAGGAGGTATAGGTGTAAGGATCACGTGCGTGTTGTGTGTAAAGTTAAGCTGTACGTGGCTAGGGAAATGACTTGAGTAATTCGTATAAGATAACCAAGATAGAAGAGTAGAAAGGAGGAGTAGGTGATCTCAATAAGGTTTTAATATTTTAATTATAAGTGGAAGAGCTCGAAAGTATCAAACTTCACTAATGATGAAGAACGGGGTATTGTTTCTAGAGGTAAACCACATATTCAGGAAACATTCCTTGAATACAGATCTTAACCAACTCCCTTTCATTACAAACATCTTGTATATCTAGCGAACACTCATTGAAACTGTTGATATAGTTCATGAGGTCTTCTTTGGACCTTTGACGTATCTTTCCCATGTCAGTAAAGGTAACTCTTTCTTCAATAGAAAAAAACATCTCCAAAAACATCTTACACATATTATCTCACGAATCTACTGACCTCAGGAGGAGATTAACATACCAAGTTTATACTTTCTCAGTGAGTGACTTAGAAAATTCTTTCAATTTTAAATTGCCATCCAGATTATATACTTCTAACGTTTCAATGAATTTCAGCAAATGTTCTTTTGTACTTCCTTTCTTGCCATTAAATAGCATGAACTTCGGGTTAACATAATTCTTAAGGTATGACTTGGCGACAATATGTTGATGATACGGAAGCTTAAGTTTTGGCATCCCAATTATAGATTTCGCTTGTATCTCATTTAAATATATGTCAAAATCTTCTTTAGTCATAAATGAATCTCTTTAAGTTGATGCTTCCGCTCTTAGTGATATCGCTGGAACAGGGTGTATAGGCATAGGATTCATAAGTATAGATCTTGTGGATATAGGATTCACTAGTGTTGGTTACACAGAGTCAACGATTGTAGCACGTGGAACAACACGTAAGGATGATGAGCTTCCACTTTGAATTCTCTGGTTCTTTACTTTAGGCAACGAATTTTGGAGAGTTGTGGGTTTCACAATAGGAAGTTGTTCCTCAACCCTAGGGGTGACATGCTCATTGATGACAAAAGGGTTGGGTAGAGTGTGTTATTGTATTACATTAAAAGGATTTGAGGAAATTACTCCTTATTGTGCAACAACAAAGGTAGCTAAAGCAGGTACACATTAAGCAAACATCGCCATGAGTTCGCCTAGGCTTCAATTAGTTTCTTACAGCTCACATGTCAATTGTACATTATTGAGGGTGCCTTTTTACGTGTCATCTTCTTGATTCGTGTCCCTAACTAGAGGTTGATTCTAGTCATGAGTCACAATAGTAACATCTTGTTCTTAATTATTTCCATCAATAGGATCGGGTTGTCTTTATCTTGAAGGTATTATGATATAAGTATCAAGTCTTCCTTCTCCAATGGTGTCGCTAGAAAATGTAGGGGAGTATGGGTGTGAAGATCACATGCGTGCTGTGTGTGAAGTCGAGTTGCATGTGGATAGAGAAATAACTTGAATGACCTGTACGAGATAACCAAAAGAGAAGGGTAAGAAGGAAGAATAGGCAATCTCAACAAAGTTTTAACACTTTAGTAATAGGTGTAGGAGCTCGAAAGCATCAAACTTCACTAATGATGAAGAATGGGGTAATGTTTCTCGAGATATTTAAGTGTTTGATTCTTTATGATAAGAATCCGACAAAGTAACAGCTTTAGTGCCAAAATCCTCCCATTCAAATGAAGAAAGGAGAGGGGTATTTAGAGAGAATGGTCCTTGTTCTTATTCGTCGGATTTTGATGACGATCAAGGGTTATGATCAATCTCTTCTTTTTTAATGGACTAGGAGATGGGCTTCCTTGATAGACTTGAGCTCAAATGACCTTATTCTATTAGTATAAGTCAAGTTGAGAAAAATTAGATCAGGTAAACCAATCTAATGGATCCTACTCTAAGCTCGCCATACTAAATCTTCTTTGATCATCTCAATAAATTATGAACTTGGCTCCTCGGGCTCTGTCGCCGTAACCCAATGATTTAGGTTCATTTAATCAATAGGCTTAAAGCTCGATATTGAATTTTGTCCTCTATAGTAAATTTGTGAAATTTGGTGTTGCTTTGCGACTTTTCTATGTGATAATCTGATGCCTCTAAATGCATTCAAAGGATAAAGTTGTATGTATTTTTTTATGATTTTCACTTTGGGAGGATGGAATATATATTTCCGTTCTTTGAATGTCTCAGCAGGCATATTGAAGTTTGTTGTTCTTTGTATAAACGATTTATACCAGCACATAAGTGAGATCAAAGTTGGTGATGAACTAGCTGAAAGACATGGCAATAAGGGTATGGTTTCCAGAACTCTACATGAACTTGACAAAATGTGCCATAAGATTAAATGCTCATTGCAATGGTCTTCATTCCAGTAAGAGAACCCTTATTTTTGGAAATAATCAGTTTAAATACAGCTTGAGTGCGTATAGTCCTAATATTCTAGTATTAAGTATGTAATATGTCCCATTAATGTTAAATGCCTAATAGAATACTATACTTATTAATGATCGTAAGAGTTTATAACATTTAGAATTGGATGATGGAATCAACAGAAAAGGTAAATCCCTAATGATACACTTAATCCAGCTCAGTTATTGGTAGAGTGAATTGATCTGCTATTTTCTCAAAATCTGTCTTTTGGGAGTGATCATTAGGATTTTTCTCTTCATTTGTTCAATTATATATTTTTCTCAGTAATTAATTGCACGTTGATTTGGTACAATCTGTTGTTCACATATTGTCCTTGACATTTTTTTAGGCTATACAAGAAACCCTGTTGCCACCTGCAGTACACATGATCCCAAGGAAGAGGGGTCAAGCCACAGATAAGCTTGGGACTAATGGGGTTACTGGTCAAAGAATTAATAAAGCTGAGGAAAGTTCAGCTCCTTCCAGTCTTCAGAAAGGAGCAAGCCAAAATGAAGATACTGATCAGTTAAAGGAGCCAGCTAATTCTACTTCATCTAAGAAAACCATACATAAGTCTTCACCATATCCTAATGTATGCTCTCTCCTCTTATAATCCAATAAACATGCATGTGCACATGTACCCACATGAATAAATTATAATTAAGTAGACACATGCCTGAGTTGTTCAAGGAACTGTGCCTTCATCACTGGCTTCCACCTGAAAATTAGGCCTCAAGTTTTTCTTTTGAGTCTGACAATAGTGGCAAAAAGTAACTGATAATTGTGAGTGAGCTCTGCCTTCTGAAATGTCAAATCTTTGGTGAGTATGCAAAAAATCAAATTTAAGTTTCTTCAGTATAGTATCAATAAGAAACATGCAAGCAGAAGCTTGATATATAAGGAGCCCATTTTGCTGAAGGGTTTTTCCCTTGTAATGGAGGTTGATATATGTTGGAAGTGTGACATGGGATATAACAAAGGTCATAAAAGAGGAAATTACATAGTTAATGCGGCCTTCTCCGTTCCAGTGGAGGTTGCCTGTATGTTAATTGTTACAGTATGCAAATATAACCGTCTTGTTAGTTCAAGCAATTTACAGATTTCCATTTCCTTGTTTGGCAGTATCCAGATCTGAAACCACCATCCTCTCCAACTCCCTCTAAACCAACAAGTTGATGGATGCAGGTCAGCTTATCGTGATGCAGTATAAGTCTGATGCTCATCTTAGGCGCTGTGGAGTTCTGTGAAGAGGTATGATAAATGAATTTTACATCAGTATTAAATTCAAGAGGACAAAGGGCCTTCTACGAGAGGGTGAAGAGGTGTCTGTGAGACCATTTCTTGGCTTATGTTAAGGCAAAGTTTTGTAGTGAAAAATTGTAAATGAGTAAAATGATCAAGAGACCAACGAGTTCTGAAAACCTTTTCTTTCCACCCTGGATGTTAATCATTAAAATCTGAAGATGCTTTGTGATGCTATTTTCGCGGCATGATGTTTGCATGACAGGTTTTGCTGTCTCATTTTCCTTGCGGCCTTGGCATTTGTTGCTCAAATTTTACCATAGATGCAAAGAAGGATGTAGATCTAGATCAAAAGTCATTGAAAGATCATATTATAATTTTCAAGAAAAATTTTGGGGGTTTAGGGGCCAGGTGCTTTTCTGAATTTCTGAATAGATTATAGGATGACCTTATCACTTAAGAGGCATCTTTTGCTCATCAAGGTCCTTTTGGTTAGTAGGATTTGTGCAATTATCTGTAATTGTCGCATACTATGGGGTTGATTAAAAGCGGTTGTACTAACTAGTAGCTCTTAATAGTAGAAGGGTCGGAGATGACCGGAATTGGTTGCATAACGGATGGCAATTCATGGTGGTTGGTCATGTTCGTGCCATATATTTTGTGTTGAATATATGTAAATTTAAATGTGGGCAATTACCCATCTGTGTCGAAACTCTATCCAAGACTTCGGACCTCCGTTGTCCATTCTGGATCTTGGATATCAAGAAACACAACGGAAGTATTGCTCCTTGGGGACGAATAAGTTGTAATGTCACCTTTGGAATTGAAGCATATCTATTTTAAAAATACGCTTGTTTAATTCGGCAAGATACAAACCTATCCAAGAATCCCTTCTTAAAATCTATTAATAGAGTTTAAATTTTACAGGTAAGACACCTTTTATATATATATATACTAGTTTTCGTACTCTCTTGCTTTCTTTAATCTCATAGGTACTGATTCAAGTATCAGAATAACCCACTAATTATATATAGTTTTCTTATTCTCTTGCTTTCTTTAATCTCATAAGTACTAATTCAAGTATCTGAATAACTCCAGTAATTGTATTTTGTTTTGCTTCCCTCTAGGCCCAAATTGCATAATCTCTACTAGCAAAATTTCGGTCAACAACAGATGATTTATATCTATTATATATCATAATTAGATTTATTCATGATAATTGTGTTTGAGAAGCATGATTTGCATCCTTTTATATCCTCTCGTACCCGGTTTTTTCTTTAATTATTATTATTTGAAAAGATTCAATTTTTTCTCCCCTATCTCCTCGGGGACCCATCTCTCTTTTCTCCTCTCCTTGCAGCTAAAAGAGGAATGACATTTACAAATTTCTAGTGAAAGTGTTAATTGGACTTAATTGTGTGAATAATTGAAAGCTCAGGGATCAAAGTATACTTTGAAAACTTAGAAGGTGAGTCTGTACTAAGAAGAAAGTTTAGGGTTATTTTACAACTTCCCTAAATATGATTTTACCGAATCATAAAAAAGGTTGATAGACTGCATCAAAATAACGGTTCATGTTTGATCTCTAACCAACAAGCAGATGGTTGAGAATTGCTTTTAAGTCGCTTGCGGGCAACTTCTGCCGATACTAATCCCTCTTCCATAACTCCTTTTTAATGAGCGATGGTGCATAAGGTTGGCTTGAATTCCTGCTGGTAATTTAGTACGCAACTTCTAATTACAAAGGTTTTGTACTAAGGAACTTGGTATGACTAATAAACAGGTAAAACACATGGATTCCTTTATAAATATGTTAGGATATGATTTTCTTTTTTCGTCTTCTTTTAATTTTTTGTAGTTACAAATTTTAAGCAATTCATGAACTTTAATTTTATGAAAAAATTTATTTTTATTGGTGTAGCAAAAGTAAAGATTGATAATAATTAACAATTAATAACAAACCATGGTAGTAGTAATAATAAAAGGAAGTGAGAAAAATAGACACCATATCTATGTGGGAAGATTTTAAGTTGGAGTAAAGAACTCTTGGGTAAGAAAAGAACGATCACAATTAGAAATAAAGCGTACAAAGGAAATTTCATAATTTTGAGATCTTTTAAGTGTTTCTGAAACCTAAAAATCTAATTCCGGTGAAAACTCTCACTCTAAAGTGTCTTTGGATAGACTAAAAAAAAAAAAGAAATACACATGTATCCAAAAGTTTTAGGGAGTTATATGTGAATCTTAATCCTATAATCAATGTTAATTAAATTACATCTAATCTTACACTCGACTATAGTCAATGCTAATTAAATCGTATTTAATTCTATAAATAATAAAGTTAATGCTATTTAATTTACAATTCTCTACCTTTTTGCCTTAAGATACAAATGTAACTCTACTTGAAACTTGATACACTAAATAAGTAACAAACACTCACAAATACATAAGAAATGAACAAATTAAATGTAGACAAATACAAATACTGATCAAAGCAACAAAACTTCAAGTGTTCACTTGCTAAATAAACTACCACAACCTATAGAGATCTCCTTAATGTCTCATAGGTTGGATTGTTGTGGGTGCAAACCTTCTTGTGACCAAGCTAAACTTGTCACCAAGAAGCGTCTTTGTTAACATGTTTGCTGGATTGTTCTGGATGATAACATTCTTCAATTAGATGTCACCTCGACTCATAATATCCCATATAAAAACATAAGCTATGAGATGTCATGTTCTATCAAAATCACCAAAGAAATCAAAATCAACATATCTTACTAAATCATCGATAATTTCCTTCAAATATCCCAATTCTATTATACTCCATACAAGATGAAGTATAAACAAGCAAATCTAAGTGACCTAGCCTTATATTGTCTCAAAATAATAACATCAACAAACAAATCTAAGTGAGTATAAACCATTACATACATTAGGCTGCTTATTGCGCTAAAGTAAGGGACTTTAGTCATGTACTTGGATTCATCGTTGAAATGTGGCGATGCGGCTATAGAAGGTCTAAAGTGAACAACTAATGATGTAGAGATCGATTTTGCCTTCAGCATGCTAAGATGCTTAAGAACTCTCTTAATACAATGTTTTTTCGACTACTACAAATTTCTTAAGCCTCCATGTCTATGGATTTCCATACAAAAAGTGTTTATTTTTTCTCTTAAGTCTTTCATGTCTAATTTATGATTGAGCTTGGATTTAACTTTGGAAATGTTTGTCAAATCTAATGTGCTTATCATTATATCATTAACTTATAAAAGCAAATAAATATAACACCTGTTGATAGGCATTTATAGTAAATGGGGCCCAAGGCCCAAAATTGATCAACTCAAGATTTGGGATAAGCCCCAATAACCCAAATACACTCTAATTTCTAAGAGATATGTATCTGCTTAACTAAATACACTTGTTTAATTTAAAGGATTCAACTTAGGAAATGGTAAAAGATACGTTTTTTAAAATATTTTGACCTCACTACCTATAAATAGGAGATGAGACCTTGAGTAAAAGAACTCCCCTTCCCTCTCTTATTTTCATTAAAGTTTTCACTCTTTATTATCTATGTTGACTTAAGCATCGAAATGGTTGTATTGGAGCTCCTTTTAGTAGCCCCCCTTAGTCGTGTTTGTTTTATAATTGATCGTACAATGGAGTGAAAATCCACTATCAATATTTGGTGCCATCTTTAGTGAGACAAACATATTACTACAATTTCTAGATCAATTCATGTAATCAACCTCTTGCTTTGGATTATGATAATTCAAATTTAGAGACAATTACATGCAATGACTATTTTTTATAGATCTTTTGAAGATCTTTTCAATCTTGTTCAATGAACTTTTATTGAACCTAATGGAAGAATACAACCTTGCAAAGACCACCTATGATAGAACATTTAATAAGGATGCTTCCAAATTACAAATTCTAAATTCCACTCAGCTAAGGCAAATTGCAAACTCCACTCAACTAAGGAGCTTTTGTTCAAGTTTCTAACTTCAAGTTCCTTAATCACCATAAATTGCAAATTCCGCTAAGCTTTGTTCATGATTATGAAAGAAAAATTATCTCTTTGATTGCTCGTAATTGGGTTCACAATCAATTAAAACCAAGCCGAACTCCAATGTAACCCAAGTTCTATATGTGTTGACTTAAGACAAATAGTCGCAAAAGAGCAACATGTTTATCAATTTTCTTAAAAGATAAACTCCAATTTAGTTTATTATCTCCTTGGTCCAATACTTCAAAAACTTTGCACCTGTATTGTGTATAAATGGGATAACAACACATATCTCTAACTCCAAAAGTTATTGAAAAGTAGCAAGACAGAATGCTGAGAATTTCCTAAAAACTTGCTTGAATTTACCATGACCCATACATAGCAAAGGGTACTAATTAGGCTTCCATATTATTAGTTGAGAATGGATGTAACTACGGTCTAAAAATGAATGCCATCCAAGTGTACTATGCTAACTAATCCACCATACAGTACTTAGGGAACCAAGCAATAGCTCCAAATGCTCAACTACCTAAGCAATTAGGCTACATCCCAACACCCTTCTAACAATGGGGAATTCGAGTATAACCCATAAATCCAAGCTAAGATCTCCTCCTCTTTCTCTTTTACATTATAATAAATCCTCTTTATTACATTCTTTTACATTTTCATATATCTGAGCTATTTACTTCATGCATAGTGCTTTATGCACAATGACAGTCCACCTACGACTTAGAATAGTTCCAATACAAGCCTTAGGAGGCCCACTCATGTACTAACTCTCATTGTTGATTCCATAACAATGGGAGTAGGGTAGGGTGGAAGAGGTACTAGGGGACAACTTGCAAGTGCCGTAAAAACCAACCATGATCAACTCTAGTTATGGGCTTTTTTTTAGGCCCTTCGAGTAACCTTGCTGGTATGCCTAAAGCCCAAACACCCAAGGAACTCTCTAACCAATAGAAGGTTGATCCCTTACCTTCTTATGTACCCTTGTTAGTGCAAATGCCTAAGGATTTGAACCAACAAAGGGTCAATTCCTCACCTTCTTAGGTGCTCTTGCTTGTATAAACATCCAATGAACTCCCGAACTAACAGAGGATTGATTGATCACCCTCTTAGGCACCTTTGCTAACATAAACACCTAAGGAACTTCCAAACTAATAGAGGATTGATTCCTCACCCTCTTGGATACCCTAACAAGCACAAACATCCAAGGGACTCTTGAAGTAACAGAGAGTTAATTCCTTACTCCCTTAGGTACCCTTGTTGGCATAAACACTCAAGGAACTCCCATATTAACCAAGGGTTGATTCCTCAACCATCATAGATACCCTTGTTGGCATAAACACCTAGGAAACTCATATGTTAAAAGGTAGATTCCTCAACTCTTTGGGTAACCTTATTAACTTTGATGTCTAAGGGAACTCTCATACTACAAAGGACAAGTAATCGCCCTTGTGGCTACCTTTGTTGATATGAACATCTGAGGGGCCCTCCAATTACATTAGAGGCCAGATGCCTTAACTTCACCCTAACTTCATTGGTATGGCCAAAGCCTAAACACTCTTTAAGAACTTCAAGAATTTTGGCCCTTTCAAGCACTTTAGCCTCTCCAAGCCCTTAGCTTTTTAGGCTCTTGCCTCTTTAGGCATTTCAGGCCCTTGCCTTTTAGGCTCCTTCCTTTTAATGCTATCCAGCCTTTCACCAAGTTTGAATTTGAATATTATATGTCCCTTACAAGGAAGTCAACCTCTTTAAGCCCATATTGATGTGAACTCAACCAAATTGGACCAAAATGGCCTGATACTGGGTTAGGGTCCAATGTACTACCTAACTTGTTCTCAAGTCAAGCTTGTTACATTCACCTACTTTAGCAAAATCTCACACTACCTTTAAGTGAATCTATCTGCCTAACTCAACCTGACCTATCCCTAGGCTGCATTCTTAGTAATACTGCATTAACAAAAGCTCCTCTAAGTGCTTAATTACTTAGCCCATCTAGCTCAAGTATGATCGACTTTACTTGCTTAACTTATCACTGTAACTAAGTCAAAGCTCTAGCTTATTAGCCTCAACTCATTGTTATTGGGCAACAGCATAGCTTGGGGCCTTAGGCCCATCCATCATTTACACTCCTTGATGAACCTATTGCCAATGAGTATGTATGGAGGTAGGTGGGGTGGACGTTAAGTATTAATAAACATTTTTAGTACATGAGCCTTAAGCCTAAAACTGGCTAGCTCAAGGCTTAGGATAAGCTCTAATAGCTAAGATATACTCTAGTTTCTAAAAAATATGTATCTATTTAATTAGATACATTTGCTTAATTTAAAAGATTCAACTTTAAATATGCTAAAAGATGCCTTTCTTAAGATATCTGAACCTCATCATGATTAGCAGCATGCTTAACTATAGGTGAAAATATATAAATGGAATTTACACCATCTACCTTATTGTAGCCCTTAGCTAGGTGTATTTCATAGTAGGAGCATTAAGATTAATTCTTTATTTCCTTTGATATCCACTTGGAGCTAACCATTTTCTACTAAATGGAAGTGGCATAAGCTTGTCATATGTCACCAACTCCTCCTGTATAGCAATAAGCTACTTTAGAATGAGGCTCTAATAGCCTCTTGATAGAATATAGGATATAGGTACTTAATCACATTTGCCATAATAAGTGCATAAGTCACCATATCATTAAATTAAGCTTGTAGTCTAATCTATTATCTTGATATATCACAAGATATTGAAGGTTGCTAGAATGTAGTAAGAATATCTGTTTGATTATTAGTATGAATAAAAATTGAAGATGATCTAAGTAATGGTGTCGTAGGGGATAAGTGCCTTTACCTTTTCTTATACACTGCTAGGCTAACTTTAAATTAGTAAACTACTAAACCTCAAACTGTAGTAATGTAAACTCATCAAATACCACATCCTTGCTTATATGATGTTCTTAGTCTTTGAATTATATAATTTATAGTCCTCAACCATTATGAGGTACTAATTACAAGCATATGCACCAAGCAAGTGCATCTGGTTAAGTTATAATATAGATAGAACAGGTGTGAGTTCGAGTGTCAATCACATGAGGAACCATGAATGTAAGAACTGTGAATCCTGTAATTTCATATAGTAGTTTAAGCGAGTAATTTAAAGTGTTAATGAAACTAATCCGAATGACCTAAAAATTTATGAATAGATATGAAACATTAGTTAAAGACACCTCGTGGAGTCGGATTACAAAAATATAATAAAATAATAATAATATAGCTAAATAGTATAATTTAACTATATACATATTATTCATCGTAAATACATATAATAGGTTCCATTAGTGTGTAAACTTTGAGAGATAAATAATATATGTAATAAAATTATTATGAGACATAAAATAACATGTAGAATATATGTGTATGTGTTGTATATAATTTTCAAGTATATAGGTATACTTGTAATTGACTAAAATACTTAAACAATAGCATTTTAAGCTAGATTAAGCTAAATAAATTCATAGAAACTAAAATAATAATAATAAAAACACTTAAAGCAGTTGGATTTAACTAAATGTAGGCATGTGGAACCATGTTGTGGTGGTGAGGAGTAGAGAAAGATTAACATGCAATTTTCCTTAAGTATTTAAGGTGAAATTGTAAAGGAAGGAGAGAGAAATTTTCTTAACACATCAAAATGCTCTCAAAAATTTTGGAAATCACTGCATGACTATTTTACAAATAAAGAAGATCTAGGAAAAATAATCTTGGGTTTAAGGGATTGAAGAAATAAACTTGGAAAATTATACAAGAATTAAGTATGAATCTGAGCAATTGAGAGTTCATAGGTAGAAGTAGTTGTTGGACATGAACCAACTTTACCATCGCCAGGAGTGGCCCACACCTAGGCTGGCTGATAAACAGGTAGCCAAAGCTTAAGTTTGTGGTGAGAGTCCTATTTTAGTTCGAATTTTATTAAATTATTAAAAATATATATATAACCTAAAAAGTTTTACAAAAAATTATTCTTAGTATTTTCACGTGTAGAATCCAAGAAAAATATTAGTTTGCATAAATTTAGTAGTTACATTATGCGTTCTTAAGAAATTGAAGAAATCGGACAATTTTCGATATTGAAATAAACACGGCTAATGATGGAGTTTCCACTTCAAAATTTTTCAATGAACTATCCTAAACCAATATCAAAGTGCTATATGAAAGTTTTTCATGAAATTATCTTCTAAATGTTTATTTGATTTTTGAGGCCTAACTTATTATTAAAATGATATTTTTGGTAAAAACAAGTGCATTTTTCCTAAGGACCTCATTTGGATTCTAAGTTTGTGTAATTAATAGAGTAATCATTGTATATTGGAGCTATTGGATTGGGTTTTGTAGGAAGCAATACAGAAAAATCAATAATGTGCTCTTAAATTTATAGTTTAATGATATATAAATTTGAAGAAATGATGGATGATGATGGGTTATATGAAGTACTGGGATGTAATTAGGCTAAGAAGTATTGGTCGAAGTGTTGTTTTGGTTATTTTTACTAAAGTTTAGGATGGAAGTGGATAAATCAATAAGTTGTAAGTAATTTGAACTTAAGTAGAGGATAACTCAGAGGAAGGTGAGGGCAAATGTTTTGCTTAATATTTACTTAGAAGCTAAATCAGAGGCAAAATTATGAGTGAGTGGTGAAACAGGGGAAAGCTCAGAGACTGAGTTAGAGGGCAAACTCTTAAGAAACTTGAAATTGGCTAGTCTCAAAAGATAGCTCAAAGGGTATCTTGTCAAAAGATCTAAAGTTGAGTAAACTATACAGTCAGTTCAAAAGATGCCTTAAAGGGTACTTGAAGTGAAAATACATGAGTGTGAGCACTTAGAAATTGCCTTAGAGGGTAATTAGTAGGATATCTTGGGTATTTATCAAACTCAAAGAATAATTCAGAGGTTAATCTTATTAAAACCTTAACTCTGATATAGCTTAGGGGATAATTTAGAAGCTTTCTAGTTTAGGAACTTCATAGGTAACCTAACTTGGAACTTAGCTCAGAGGGTGTTCATTGAAAAATCTTGGGGATTTACTAACCTCAGAGATTAACTTAGAAGCTAAACTACATTGAACTTCAATACCTATGTGGTTTAGAGAGTAGCTCAAAAGCTTCTCTAGTTGAATATGCTAAAGGTACATTGACTCAACAAACAGCTCATAACCTAATAAACCAATGACTAACTAACTTAATTCTTGTATAGACAAGTAAATTAATAATATTTCACAATTTATATGCAGAATAAAGTACCACATCAAGATAAATATTGAGGGGATCACCAATAAGGACAAGTCAGTAAGCTTAGTTAACAAGCAACTAAGTTTCAAGTAAGTGGGATCAATGCTTCACTGCATGTTGAAATATTGTTTAAGAATACTTGGAGGCCTTAGTATATGTCTTGCTTGTAATTGTAAATTAATCGTCTGTACGTATGCAATGTATATGCTTAAATATGGTTGTACTATTTTGAGTGCTAGACTTATGTATTGATTACTTCATGATATTATTTGCTTTAAACTATTTGAAATTGCTTAACCACCCCAAAAGCAATCTTACACAAACTCAGTTTAGCTACTAACTAAACCTGCATCACAACCTAGTAAGGGAAACAACTAGGATTCTTAGGCTAAACATGAACCCTTCGATGAGGATATTTAAAATGGTCTTCTCTCTACCCTTAATCAAACTAAGTAATAGAATAGGAGGTTGCAACAAGGTTGGGGACTATGGTTCAAAGTAAAGTCTCGGGCAAAGCGTGATCTTCCATTGTATAAGCCCCGGTTTGGTTTCGATCCATAAAGTGTATAGCATCAAACTCTTCAATCTGGATTAGAGCGGGTGCAATTTCTCTGATGTCACAATAAACCACATAACGTTGTATAATGTTACTTGCTTATGCATACATAGCATTTAACTAACTTGCTTAAAACCTTGGTTGCTCTATGTTAAATATGTGATATTGTCTTCATCTAACTTATTAAGCAAGTTATGGTTCATTCCCCTATAGCTATTTTGTAGGTTCCCCAATAGATATACTAGTACTACTCTAAGTTCCTAAAGATTAAAAAATGGGGTCGGAGAGTGAGATTCAAGACTAATGGATTGAATTCTTATTTATTTATTGGTTGTACTAACTTATAAGGAAACTAATAGGATCTCCATCGGTAACTTTCTAGTTTTCAAGTATGGATATTGTTACTATGCTTTGTAAACTTGTGAACTTTTATAAATTCTTTATTAATCGCTTTATTTTCTCAAATCAATTTAATTCCTAAAACTTTTTGTTAGAAATTGAGATTTTGTACTCCATATGATTAGTAAAGCTTGCTTTTCTCAAACATTTGAGCCACAAAATTATTTTATGAAGCTATTTTCAAAAATTACACTACAAGTTGATATCTACTAGATACAGAATTGGATGGCTCAAAGTGATAGACTGGTAAACGCCTTGTGTAAGCTATACATACGTTAGCAACTAACATATGTTAGCAACTAAAGTAGTTAGCTTCTAGCTTAAGTTGGTTTATATGATAAGGCTATTATGACTCCCTAGTTTGAGGAGTGCCAGTTCTAAGTGATATCAGAGCATGGTTCTCGACAATCTACGCATGACACATTTGAATTAACTTTGGGACTAGAACACTTTAGGAACATCAAGAGTGGGGAAAGTAAGCGGAACGTAAAAGACTTATACTAACAGGGTTATATGTGAGCTATACATGTATAAGATAGTATATAATGTAAAGCCATAATGAGTGATAGGTAATGTTAGTTTAACTTTTGTCATGCTTACTTTCAAATTCTAAACCATTGATTTATTTGTGCTTAGAAACGGTAAGGGATGGTGAAGAGTCTATGGATTGTAAGAGTTAATTATTGGAATTGTTTTGAGTTGGATTGATTCGGTATTGTTTTATGTACTGGCAAAATTATATGAAATGCGTATATGTAATGAGTGAATTGTCTTGTAGATATTAAGTGATTGAAGTACTGGAGGATGAGTGGAAATTTGTATTATTATGATTGCAATAGAGAAAACAATATTTAATAATTAAGGAGGTCACAATTATCATGGTTTCAATGATATAATTTTTAACGTTATTACTGGAAGTAGTCAAGTTCGTAGTAACTTTTTTTTTTTTTTTGGTATTAATGCATCACTTATTGAATGGAATGATTTAAAAATTTGTGAAGTTCGAGGAAAGCTGGTCGTAATTGATGAGAACTATGTTGAGAGAGATTGTAGTAAGAGTTACAATGTAACTGAAACCTAGAATGTGGTTGTGGTTAAATTGTGATAGATTTTGTTAAGCTCATAATAGTAAATAGAGCATGATTTGACTCAAAGGATACTGTACAATCTGATTTAGAGGATTAAGTGGAGGATTCAGGTAAACTTGAAAACTAACTTATGTAGAATAATAAGGTTAATTAGAGTATATTCTATATTTTGGGTGAGATCATAGATACATATCGTAAAATGTATCCTATAGTTGATAAGTAAATAAAAAATACTGGAAAAGGAAGCTAAAGTTTATACTATACATATAACTTTGGAAAAAGGATTTTTGTAAATGAAGAAAGCCATGTTTATAATAACCACGATGTTACATTTCAAATGAGTGTAGAGTAGAGAAGGAACTATCTTCATGGTTGTACTCATGTTTTCACAAAAGTACTTAACATTCCTAGGGGTTCCTCATGGTATCATTAGTTAGTTTCTTAGATGTTTGCCTATAAAGGGAAAGTAGATAAAAAAGTTTTCTTCAATCTAATAACAATCCCCAATCAAACTTTAGGGAAAACCTACCTTATAATTGAAGGAACTTTAAGAGGTATATAAGAACTTGTATGAGAACTTGAGGAAGACTTTAATCATAATTTAGATGTCCTAACAACTAAAGATAAGACAAAGATGATAGAATGGGCGAGCAAATCGAGAAGTAAAAAAAATATATGAAAGGAAACATAATTTCATATCAAACTTTAGGAGAAGATTTTCATTAAAGCTTAAGTGGAAGGTCGTGTAAGAATTAATGAAGTAAATTAAGAGAAAGGACTTAGTGTAGAGAATGATAGTGATAATAATAGATTATGTAGACTCTGCAAATTTAACTTTCTAGACATGGTGTCGAACTCGAGTATCGTAGATATTTTTCTAAGTCGATAAAACCACATAAAATGAAAACCAATTGAAATTTTAAACTCGGAACTTAAAATGAATACGAAAGATTCTATTATACGATTTGAAAACCCTAATTCCCATATACGCGTACTTTTAAAAATGTAAATTTAAACTTAATAGAAACCATAAATATCAAATCATGAAAATTGGTAAAACTCTATAAAATTATCCTAATGCTTGAAAAGTCATAAATTAATAAAATTGTCATTAATTTTGTGAAATCATATAAAAATGATAACAAACGAATCAAGGATGATTTCAAGTAATAATAAACAACAAAACTAAAGCTAGTTAAAAGAACAAATTAATAAATTTACAAAATTAATTTTACTTATGTACATAAGTAGCCCCACAATATGTTTATATATATAAATATATTACTAAGTAATTTCCTTCTCTTTTCTTAATCTATCAAATGATATATATATATATATACACGTTGCATAATAAAGCGATGATCCTAAATAATTAAGCCAATTGAATTTTAAGCTCATAAGTCTAAGTCAATTACTCCTGAATTGGTAAAAAACCCTAAAATATACTTAAACTTGCTTGAACCCTAAAACTTAGGATAATTAAGCACTTATGACCCTAAATAAATAATTAAAAATATAATTTGAACAAATTTTATTCAACTCTAGAAAATTATAAAATTTCTTAAGAAGCAAATTACAACCTACAAATTAAGTTGAGAACCAAACCCTAAAAGAATTACATACAAGGCAATTCCCTTATCTTCACTTATAAGCCATGTTTGTAAACTCTACCTTTTAACGAGCTTGTGAATCAACCAAGAGTACTTTCCAAACGTTTTCAAGGATCAACTAAACTAAGAATTTAAGTTTACATTTAAAAACAAATTTAATTTTCCAATTTGAAAGTCTATTATCGATAAAACTTGAATACGAGAACCATAGACTCTAAGTCACTCAAAACCTTAAACCCTAATACAATTAAGGACTTATAACCCTAAGCAATCAATTGATAATTTTGTTTGAATAATTTTATTCAACTCTAGATATTTTCATAATTTAATAAGAAGTAAATCATAACTTATAAATCAATTTAAGAAACCAACTCTAAAAGAATTTCATATAAGACATTCTCCTTATCTTCATGCATAAGACTTGTGTACATGAATAAGTAAACCAACTAATCACCCTAAATAATTTATCATTTGAGAGTTGGAATCATTTATCAATTGATAACTTATCAAAAACTAGTGATAAGACACTTCTCTTATCACACCACAACTTATACTACATATGGATAAGTTATCACATTATTTTATGTGTCCAACTTTTAATTAAGTGACAAGACAACATCATGCCCTATTTGCTCCCTACTTGGCTTATTGGAAAATAAGGAAAAGAGAGGCTATACTTTGTCATTTGTCCATTACTCAATTGTCTTACATATCTACTATTTATCCCTTAATACTTACATCATCTAGTCTTATCAAAAAGTTGGCATTTGTGCATACTAAAAGACAACCAATTAAAGCTTCTTGAACACACTTCTTCTCCTATTAAAAAATCTGCTGCTCTCTCTCTCTTTTACTCTCATTTTCATTTCCTTTTCTCTTACTTTAAACACAAACCAAAAGAAGAAATCCAACCCCACAAAATCCCAGCATTGCCACCACTATTTTGCTTCCATACCCACGGCACCAATCTTTATTTTTTGGCCTCTATTTGTCAACTTCAAAAACTACTTTTAGGAACTTTAGAATATCTCCAAAAACCCACTTCAAAGATCAAGACCCTAGCTTCCAAAAGAACTTATGAGAAGAGGAAGGAAGACAACGATCTAAGAGGATACTTAATTGCATCACCACCTTGTTTTCACTTTGAAGATGAGTAAGTTGTTTCTTTGTGTTAGTAGAAGTATTACATGTTAGGAGACCATGATTTTTTGAGGATATGACTATGATCATAAGTTGATGAAACATTGAAGACTATCTTAAGAAGCAAACTCATGAAACTCTTACATGAAAGTTGGAATATGAGCATGTAAAGTTAGTGTTTTGTAGAGATACTTGTTTAACACTTAAAATGGAAGATTTTAAGTTGAGAAAATCTTGAAATTAGAACTTGAATGAAGGGAAAGCATGTTGGATGTGAGGATTTGTAAGTCATTTGGATGTTATTTTCACTTCTATTAAGTTGAACATGCTCAAATTTAGACTTAGGTAAAGGAAAATCCATCGCATAAAGTTTTTATGAGGAAACCAACTTTGTAAGACATGAACAATGATATGGAAGTTGTGATAAGTATGAGATCTACTATTTTCATATAAAGCATGAGTTAAATAATCATCTCATGGAAGAGAAATCAAGCTAAGATTTCAATACAAGTAGCTTAGGTTTATAATCTAACACCGAAACTTAAGGAAACGATAAAACAAGTCGAGAAACCAAGTGAGTGCCCCTTGGATTCATCACAGTTAGATCTAGAACATAAGGAAAAGCCCCTTAAAAATATGATAAAACCAAGTGAACAAAGTGAAAAGATCAACCAAAGTAAGTATAGAAAGTATACAAAGCCTAAAACTCAAAACCAAACCTAAAACTCTTAAAATGATCCTAGAACTTTAAGTTGGGCTTTCATTAAGATTCTGACCAGCACTTTAAAATATTAAGAAAATTTGTTTTGAAGCCCACAAGAAGTCCACCTAAGACTCCATAAGCCTAACAAAGTCACTAACTTTGATTTGAACAAAAAACAAGCCCATTTGACAATTTAAGTCCATATAAAAGCCCAAAGAGTTGTTGTTAGCACTAAGAGTGTAAACCAAAGTTGAAAATTTAACCTTAAGGAGTATTTTAAGTTTAGAATAAAGTCCTAAGCCCAAGCCCAAAGAATTTCCTAAGTTACCAAAAAGCCCATTAACCAAACAAAGCCCAAAAGCACCCCAAATCATGAGGATCGCTATTGTTTTGACCTATGGGCAGTTTTGCATGCCTCATCACAAAAATATAACCTCACCATGTTAAAGTACACTTGAAAACGATGAAGATTGACTATATGATCATAAAAATCGAATTTAAAACGAGAAAGTTATACGCGATTAGACTTTAAGTAGAAATTGGGAAAAATATGAAACCAAGTCAAAAGTATAGCTTAAAGGGTTTTAGCTTATTTTTCTAAGTTTTATTTCAAATCCTTATAGTATCATATTTGTGATGTCTAAGAGACCCAGCTTTTAGAGATGACCTACCCTTGGATTATTTGATTGATCCGCATGACTAAGTGAGTAAATTCTTGATGACTCTCTACTTGATTTTGCTTGTAGAATAGATGTACCTAAACTTATATATACATAAAATTGGACGCTTGTGGGAAATGGGAAGTGCATGGGTATGAATTTGTGATTGTATGGCTTGTTAGTCATGTAACAATGGAAATTGTTTGTGATAATTCATATGTACGATTGTATGGAATGAAATTACCTTATCACCATGAAAAACCAAATTAATCACTTATATGATTAAGAAATTTAATGAATCATGCATTTCCCATAATTTCATTTGGATAACACCAATTGCTGTTTCATATAGAAGATGGGAAGGGACTCACAGGAGGAGGGTCTTATGTAGGATTAAGCACTAGCTAGGTCATCATTTTTATTAAGTCTCTATTCTAAGCTAACGGGCTTACTAGGCTTTAGGAGATACCAACTGTCAACGAAGAGCCATGTCTTGTGGCTTCTACTTAAGGTGTGTATTTGTGGATTGTGGGAGCCACCATACCGCTAGACTTAGGATTTTGAAAATACGATTTGTTGTTCAAAAAGAAAGTATATGGTTTTGTTTTTACTTAAGCACAATAGTGCAAATAAATTAAAACTCAAGGTCTAGAACATGGATTTTGGTTTGGATCAATTAATTATCTCTAAACCCCGACTACAAGAGGCATAATTCTAAGTTGCAGGCAATTCTTAGGCCATCACATGTATTATTTAGTATACTGATTGATCATGCATTCATATGTTTATACATTAAATAAACTTTTGTTATGCAGTATTGACGAGGGGATTTATCTCACTAAGCATAAGCTTACACCCCAATAGTTCTTTTCCTTACAGGTTGATTGATAGTTGGGATAAGGATAGGAACTGAGTGCAAAGTGCTACCACTGAATAAGTATGATGAAAAGCTTATGTAGTTAATTTGGAATACTCCAGCAAACAACTAATATCTCAATTACATCTACTATCTTTAGTAAGTTTAGAATTTTCTGGAATTGTCTATCTTATTTTACTATTTTGGTAAGGGATACCGATTCTCTACGGTTCTGAGGAACTGTGGAATAATGGGTATCCATAGTTATTTAGATTATACAATGAGTCAATGAACAAAAATTGTAGACCCTAGCAATTAACTATTTAGAGTCTTGCAATCTCTGACTTGCAAGACGATTTTCTTATCATGGGTGCATACGTGATATGGAAATTCTAGGCAATACTACTAGACTCTCCCTAAGGTCCTTATAGATTGTGTGTAGTGGCAAGAATTGTAGGACTCTAAAATGTATGGTGATTAAATTTAGATTCCGAATTGAAATGATAAGGTGAAGGTGAGTGGGCATGGAATTGATTTTTACAAGAAGCGGTGATGATTTTGAAGAGATTGACCATTTGTAAAGTCAAAAGTTAGTGGGATAAAGTGACTTTTGGTGATTTAACTTCTTAGATAGTGATATAGACTAGAAGCTCAAATACCATTGACATGTTTAAGCCAGGTTTTATGAAATGAGCTTTTGTTGTTTTTGATGTATTTGGTATTCTTTGGTGTGTTTTAGTTCTCTTGGTATTATAAATATAATCTTATAAAGAGTTGATTGAATTAGTATTAGCAAGCAATTTACTTGGGGAAAAGAACATGTGATATTTTAATGTACATGGAAGGTTATATGTAGTTCTTTATTATGCAAAGTTCATTCTTGATGTGATTTCCTTTAACGTAAAGCTAAGTTCCGATGTAAGTCTATTTTTGATGTAAAGATAAAAATTCTAATATATACTTTTGCGTTGTGGATTTGAAATATGAAAATTATAAAGATAGGACGTGTATGATCTTGAATGACATCAAATGGATTTCAAGTTTGAAAAGCATATGAAGATCAACGTAAGTCTATCAACTACCAAAATAAGTATATAAACATAATACCTGGCCAATGACCTTTTCCTCTTACCTTTTATTTAGAAGATATTATGAAACTGTAGGATTGAAAGTAATGCTATATTACAAGATTGAATATAGGAACATGATATATACAAGTATTGATCTATTATTGTTCCTCATAAGCAAGGATTGGAATATCATAGGAAATATATCTCTATCATTATGAATACATAGGATGTAATTAGTATAATGATTTGTGAATACTGAAAATATTAATAGACCATATATTAATAAGGACTATATGACTTTAATTCAATAGGGAATAATCACTCAAAGAATAGTTCAGAGATTCACATTCTATGCCTAGCTATAATGTTGAATACATAAATAAGTGAGAAGTAGGAGATATCTCATCAGTATTACTTGTATAAGAAGATATACTAATCAAAGATATTATTTGGATATTAGGAGAAATGGTTAGGGATACACATTGTGGAACTTTCAGTGGCAAAACAAGAGAATCTTGCCTAGAGGAATTAATTGAGATTAAATTGTGTACCACTTGCTAATCATATGGTAATCATATGCGATGGAATGTAGGGTAAAATTATCATATTTGAAAGTGAGATATTTAATTGATGAAGTAGTTAGAAACCTAGGACAATGACTAGAGAATGTAAACTCATTTTTTGGGTACTTTTGTACTTAAGAAATGGCTAAGTGTTAAACCCTGTTACCTTAGGAATGACAAATATACCACAAATTAGATAGTGGAAAATTGAAATAAATACCCAACGATAGGGATGTTACTATAACATTTATTGATTAAAGATAATGACTTGAGAAGAACACAATAACACTATGAGCTTTGATTTTAGGAGGTTGCTGATCCTTTTGAATTCGTCAAGGCAACTGATTCACTTAAACTATATATATATAAATAAATCACAAATACTTTAATAAGTATATTGGGTTGGAATCAAGTAATACAGAGCAAGTAAGGTTGTCGATCCCTCGAGGACTATGAAATTACTAATCCTATACTAGTTCTTATCAATATTCAGGCAATCAAAAGTAAATTAACTAATCTAATAATTACCCTAAAACTATCGAAAAGAAAATAACTATAAAATATCTAAAACTAAGCAATCGATTGAGAATTGTAGGAAAATAGAATCCACCCCAGTTATGCAAATCAAATTGTTATCATGTTATATAGATTAATAGCTATATAGTTATTCAAGTGAAATTATTATGCCTTAAAACTTAAGGACTTAAACCTCTAATTAATTGGTTAGCTCTTGCATCTTCAATTAACAGTAGACTCTAAATTACAATCATACATCTCCCGATACTATGATTATGATTGTCTAATGTCTTAAATCAATTATCCCTAATGTCTTAGTGAATAATTAATTGCAAAATATCGCATTAATCTCTAGATAATTTCTAATTAATTCAATTAATGCTACTCTTGCATTAGTCAATCAAATTAATCAAGAATTTCTAACAAACCCTATATCAACTCCGGTATCACTAGAGTTTCTAACAATTATAATCAATTAAACAACTACAATCGAAATCATAGAAATTTGCAATCATGAATCATCTATATATCTATTAATCCTATAACGTGAATACAATTCTCATCTTTGCTACCAAGGGTTTCATCAATTCCCACAAATAAACTTAGCCAGCCATGGAATTTGAAACAAAAGCACAATTACTAATTGAATTTACAAAGAAGTTCATAATTAAAAGTAAGAATAAATCACAGAATTGCATAAAGATAAATAAAATAGAAGTCACCAATTCTATAATTTGAAAGAGTAAACTTCAATTGCAACTTCAAAATTGATCTCCACAATAAAAGTGAAATTTTCTCAATGATCCAAGTAATTCTACAGAAGAATTCTTCAAGAACTATCTCTAACTGTTCTAAGACTCTTTAATTCTAAAAAAGATGTAAAAGTTCTCCTAAATTCTAAAACACATGACTATTTGTAGAGAAAACTAAGGTTAGCTTTCAAAAGGCATTCTTTTCATGAAGGCCGACAGCGTAGACATCCAAGGCCATCGATGTTTTGGGTAGGCAGGCCTAAGGCTAGCTATCTTCAATTCCAATCGTGCCATAGCTCACTTTGGGCTTCGTTCGTTTGTATAAAACTCTTCTAAATTATCCATATTTCCACTCTAAATCCTCCAATACTTGAAATGTCTAAATGAAAACACTTAAGTGCCAATTTTAAATGATTTCTGTAAAATCAATCATAATTCTCTTTAATTCGTACATCAAAACATGAATAAAATATGCCTTTATCAACTTCCTCACACTTGAACTTTTATTTGTCCTCAAGTAAAATAAACAGAATTAAAGAAATCTATTATTGAAAATACAAATTTTCCAATTGCAAATCCAAAATATCTGATATTTTACACTTTTAAACTCACTAATTTATAATGCCCACCACTTAAACAAAATCGAAATATGTGATCAAAATACTGCAATTGAAATTAATTGGCCACTTTAGAGAAAAAAAAAAATTTAATCCAAGCGTTTAGCCTAAGATTTTTATTTCAAAAGTAGATACTTAGTCCTAGAAAGAAAAATACCCATTTAAACTTTAGAGCTATTAGCCAGCGTATTATCCCTCTAATTATCTCAACAAACAAGTTAATTAAGCAGTGAAAGCATATGGTACCTACTCTTTTCCTAAGTTTTCTTCCTTTTTATTACAAGCCTTAATTCATTTCTCGAATTGCATTCAAAATTTCCATTTTCCATTCCCATTTTTTTCTTTTCTTTTTCTTTTTCTTTTTCTTTTTAGTTCAGATACTGAACTTTGCCTTTCTACCCTTCTCGTAATAGTTAGTGCATTGTTGTGATACTGGACTCAATTCATGATCCAAAGCTAAGGGATATAAAAGAATACACCAATCCTAAAGATCCATGGAATTTATTGTAGATCCAAGCCAACAAACAATAGAAGCATTTTCATTGTTTAGTTATTTATTTTATTTTTAATCTTGTATATCTAGATAAATGTGTATGTATTTAAAATAGGACATAATAGATATAAATCGGTGACCTTTGGAAAATGAAGAAAAAGACTTTTCAATGTTCTTTGATTTCAAAATCAATATCAAGCATGTCAAAAATCAAAATAAATAGAAAAATCTGGCTATCAGAATCGAACCGATGACCATCACATTATAAATGCGATGCTCTAACCTCTAAGCTAAGTGGGCTGAAATAGCATTGTACATGCATAAGAATTTATTAAACTCCTGGGATCTTTTCTATTAATCTTAGAATCTTAACATTCACAACAAAATATTTTCTTTGTACGGTGGTAAAAAAAGAAAAAAAAAAAACATGCTTTTTTAGAGAGAGATACTATTTCACCAATCAAGTCATAGGTATCTAACATATTCATACCTAACGATTTTCCACAAAGTGGTGACGAAAAGTATAATTTATACAAATCTTTCCATTTTGCAATTCAATCCGATCCAGTGGTTCGTGGAGCTATTTACTTGATTGCAAACATTTCTGGAATACCTTTAACAAAGGGACAAATAGTTAATTTTGAAAGAACTTATTGTCAACCTCTTTTAGATATGAATCTATCTGATTTAGAAGGGAAGAACTTATATTAATATCTCCATTTCAATTCAAACATGGGTTTGATTCACACTCCATGTCTTGAGAAATATTTATCATCCGAAAAGAGGTAAAAATGGAGTCTTTGTCTAAAGAAATGCATTGAGAAAGGGCAGATGTATAGAACCTTTCAACGATATAGTGCCTTTTCAACTCTCTCAAAATGGAATATATTCTAAACACATATGCCATGGTTCCTGTGGCATATCCCGGGCACATCACCTAAGTGACCAGGTTTTAAAGAGATTCCTATGGACTTTTCCTCACTCTAACATTCAAGTTAAGATACTTTTAACTGAATTAATTGAGTTATTGGAGTAAGGACTCTAATTTCATAACTTTTTGAATGCTAGATAAAATTTTTTAGACTTCTTTTATAGGAATCACTAAGTATAAAGCTTTACTTACCTCTTTCACTAAGTGTTAAAATTCCATTAAAACAAATAGAAAGAAAATATACTAACTAACCTTGCATAGAAGTGAACCTGTTTACTTTTCATTTAAGGACTTGACCGACTCTTAAAATTCAAATTCTAAGGCTAAAAACTAAGTAAATTAGGTTACTAAAAATTTAACTAATTAATTTTAACTAAGTACAAAAATCACAATAATGGTGAGTAAGGCACCTTAATGAGTCAATTATTCAAATCATAATTAGATCTATCAACAATTTTTTTCTTTGTATAATCTTTAGATTCCAAATAAGAAATTCAAAATTGTGAAAATAATTGGCTTAAAAATTGCCAAATACTTAAGAATAATTAAAGTTCAAGCTGATAGAAATGTATAACCATCAAGATATTCAATTTAATTCAATTCAAAATCCATTTCCTATATTTTCTTTCCCCTTTTTTAGAATAGATAGTGTCCACACTGTCTCCAATTCAATATACAAGAGGAAATAAAATAAAAATTCAAAATAAATAGGAAATGAAAAACTGGTACTTCCTTGAATTCAAATTTTTAGCAATAAAGAAAATTCTAAGCATGATATCATTAAGAAGAGCTTCTAATGCAGATTAGACCTGTCTCATCAAACTTAAAGACATACGAAAGAGTAAATATAGCATAAAAGTGCATGGAAGAGTACATAGTAGAGTTAAGTATTTAGAGTTACCCAATCAAGTGGGTACTAAACAAAATTAACCTAACAACAAAGTAAAAATAAAAGAAAAATAAAATAATAAAAAAACAACAGAAACTAACATAAAAAAAAAAAAATCAAAAAGGCATGTATAACGCTAACTGTCTCGATCGATGTTGCTACTCTCCATACTGGAAGTCTCGTAATGCAGCTACTCTGTAGCTGTTGGTTGGAAACATAAGATATCAGACTTCAACATGTTAAATATAGTAGTTCACAACTTCTTATTCTTCTTCCTTTCTTTTCGAATTTCATTCCTAACTTCTCTAATTTATGCACTCAACTGCTCTTAACTATCAACTAGAGGAGAACATGAAGTAGACACTCTAACAACAGGAGGATTTTCAAGAACACCCTCCTCATCAACTAGATTTTGCCTATTATTTATCTTAACTAATCCCTATCCCCTAAAGGGTGCAATAGAAATAGGCTTACATGGAATACCTCGTCCCCTTCCGGTTGTTGAAAAATCCCCATATCCTTTAACAATGTCGAAATATAACCACCACAAAATATAACTTAAGTCTTGGTATGATTTTACTAACTAGGTAATTGACTATATCAGCATACCAAAGTAGCCCTTGAATCTCTACTACATATAATGGTTCATCAGGGATCTTTTCATTAATGGGTAGCTTTAAACAATCAAATTGTAAATGAGATAAATGATTAACAATTACGTTTTCAATTCCCTTTTTATCTCTGATTTCAAGGTCAAATTCTTGCAGTAGTAAGATCTAATGAATTAACCTAGGTTTAGCATTAGCTTTAGCAAATAAATATTTTAGAGCAGCATGATTTGTGTATACTATGATTTTAGAACTATTAAATAAGGCCTAAACTTATCACATGCAAATATAATCACTAAAAGCTCTTTTTCTATTGTGGCAAAGTTTCTCTAAGCCTCATTTAGGGTTCTACTAACATAGTATATAACATAAAATAACTTACTTATTCTTTGCCCAAGTATTGCTCCTACGACATAGTTGCTAGCATCACACATCAACTCGAAAGGAAGCTCTCAATCAGGTGCAACAATCATTGGAGCCGAAATAAGCTTCTCCTTTAAGAGATTAAATGCTTGTAAACAACTATCATAAAAAACAAAGGCAGAATCTTTTTTAAGTAAATTACAAAGAGTTCTAGAGATGTTAGAGAAGTCCATGATAAATCTCTTGTAGAAGTCAACGTGCCCCAAGAAGCTCCTGACTCCTTTGATTGAAGTGGATGATGGTAGCTTCTTTATTATCTCCACTTATGCTCTGTCCACTTCAATCCCCTTTTTTGACACTTTATAACCTAAGACTATTCCCTCTCTTACCATAAAATAGCATTTTTGCTAGTTCAAAAGTAGATTAGTCTCTTTACACCTTTTAAGCATACAACCTAAATTGGTTAGACATGAGTCAAATGACTTCCTAAAGACAGAGAAGTCATCCATAAATATTTCAATAAAATCTTCTAACATGTAAGAAAATATAGACATCATGCATCTTTGAAAAGTAGCGGGTGCATTATATAGACTAAAGGTCATTCTCCTAAAGGTAAAAGTGCCATAAGGACGTGTGAAGGTAGTTTTTTCTTGATCTTCGGGTGCTTTATGAATTTGATTGTAACCTGAATAGCCATCTAAAAAGCAACAATAATCATGCCTTGAAAGTTTTTCTAACATCTAATCTATGAAAAAGAGGGGAAAGTAGTCTTTATGAGTGACATCATTTAATTTTCTATAATTTATGCAGACTCTCCACCCAGTCACAATGTAAGTAGGGATTAACTCATTAGCCTTGTTTTTAACCATAGTCATATCACCTTTTTTTTTTTTTTTTTGCACTACTTGAACAAGGATAACCCACTTATTATCTAAGATAAGATAGATAATACCTACATCCAGTAATGTGAGTACCTCTTTCTTCACTACCTCCTTGAGAGTTGGGTTAAGTTATCTTTGTGGTTATACTGTGAGTTTGCACTTAGCCTCCAACAATATCTTGTGAGTGCAAATTAAGAGACTGATCCCCTTGATATCAATAATGATCCACTCGATGGCTTCTTTATGCTCTCTCAGAATTCCTATAAAGTTGTTTTTCTTGATCACCTATTAAAGAAGAGGAGATAATTATTGGAAAAGTATCATTTGTTTTAAGATAAGCATGTTTTAAATAACTAGGTAAAGGTTTAAGTTCAAGTATTGGGGGTTGTGTCAATGATGGGACTAGCTACTTCTCACTAGGGACTAACTCTTCATAGTATTGACCTTTGATTCCTGGCACCTATTTCCTGCCTTCTTTTTTGAGCTCATTGTCATCACTCCAATCATCCAAATCCCTAAGAACTGATTCCATGGTAACCAATCCTACTTTCTCTTCTATAGACTCACAGGTAATCTCATCAATAATATCAATAGTGTAATAGGATTTGCAATCATCAAAATGCTTTATGGCTTCATAAACATTAAAAGTTACTTGATCGTCCATTAACAGGATGTGATTATTTTACAAGATAATTTACTAAAAAATTCTGATGACTATTTTCAAATGGAGACAAAAACAATGTTATGAAAATTTCTAAGAGAGTACAGGTAAATATCTAAAAGGAGGAAAAAGGAAGGATACTATTTCATATTCGAGAAATTTTAAAACCTATAAAATATTCTACAAAAAGTCACTAAGTTAACAAGAGGAGGAAAATCTAAGATTAAGCTAAGAATACCATAATATGACTTTCTTATACAAGCCTAAGAATATGGACATTTAATTGAAAAACTAACTATTTTACAAAGTGTTTAGAGAAAGGAATCAATCTTATTTAAAGAAAGAAAGAAAGAAAGTGGGATTGAAACGGGATTTATTTACATGGGAAAATAGTAAGGTCTTAAAAAGATGTAAAGATTGACAAATAATGGAAAATGTAGCACATGGATGCAAATGCAAAAGCCTAGTGATAAACTAGTAATATGGTAGTTTAAAAACAAAAATTTAGGGTTATGGCCTTATCAGAATTTCATTATTATAACAACTATTTAAAATTGTTATATAGAAATATAATTTATAGAGAAATATTTACAAAAAGAAACATATAGGGAAATCACAAAGTATAGGAAAATAATTAAAGTACAAATAATTTACCTAGATAGTACAAGGAAAATATATTACAACATTTTTATGATATAGAGGAATTTCAATAGAGTTATGACCTTTGATTAGTAGCATTCCACATCACTACTTATCTACTAGTTCGAGGATTCATGTATGAAAAAGAGTAGGTTCTAAAGTTCTTTAAGCTTTGTTACCTTACATGCTTTTAGAGAAAAGATTCATTGATTACTGTAAAGCTTAAGTAGGGTATCTTGATCGGCTCCAAAAGGTAGTTACCCCATTGCATTTGAAGCTTACATAATAACTCCCCTCCTAGGGTCCTAAGATAGCATGGGTCTACCCGTATCTACCCTACATCCTTGATCCAATCATTCCCTCTAAAATCCCAAGTATGATGCATGCGACAAGTGGATATAGCAAACAACATATATTTATATTAAATGAATTAAATAAATAATATAAGTATTTTGAAAGGTAAATTTAAGTTCAAAAAGTTTTTAAAAGCCTTCTTGATGTCCTTAGTGGAGTTGCTAAACTGTGAAGCTTGATTTTTTCTCGGTTTTTATTATTTTCCTTAACTTAATTAATATTAAATCTTAACTTGTTTAATATTAACCCTCGACTAAGAGTTAAGAAAAACTTGATTTTTAAACGTATTTTGAAAATTCTTGGAGTCACCATTCGACTTGAGTCAGAAAAAAGAATAGGTTAGGTTAAATCGATTGGGTGGATTGATTTAACCTAAACACTAGTTTACTTAAAAAATCAATTTTAAGAAAAATGTTTTAAAAACCAAAGATTTTAGATCCAATGGCTATCCCATTAAACCTTTAATGAGTATTGTAAACCCCACGAATCTAGCTTCCTAAGTATAGAATCAAACGCCCAAACTATAAATGATTTTTTGAAGTCAATAGAGCCAGTGAGATTTAAAACCGATTAAAATCTCAATTCAAAACCTAAAGTGAATATGAAAAACCTTAAATTATCAATTGAACCTCTAATCGCAGACAAAGATCCTAAAACCTCAAGTATATGTAACTGCAAAAGTTAACCTCGAACCTTATCAAAACCCTAAAATAACTATCGAAGACTTAATTACGTATGAATATATTAAACCCTAAATGTGTAAAAACACTAGAGATTGTACTTAGAAGTAATAAAAACTCTAAAACTATTACTTTAAGGATATAAAAGCATTAATCCACCATAATTTACCCTAAAACCCTAAGTGATAATATATCCTCCATATTTTGTTATTTTATTAGTAAACGATTAAAGATAACTTTCAATCATGCATAAATATTTAGAATACTTAAGTGATCTCTTAGAAACTAAGATATTGTATCATATATCATATTTATCTTCTAAGTATATAATTAGGATAGTATTACATAGAGTTAGGGGTTTAGTTGATGCTTAGGTTAAATATAGTAAACCTTAATACCCTAAATGATACTTTTTATGATAATTACATAAAGTAGCATACCAAATGATGTTTCTAGGATATAAATACTTAGAGAAAGATCTCATTATCTATTTTTACTAATTATTTCAACAAACCCCACATTTCCTTTCATTTCCTTAATTTTCTTCCTAATTTTTCTTAATTACTTTATTATGAGCATTCAAATTACATGCAATTCTAAGAGAGTTGACTAAGTCAACATGTTGACAAAGTCAACAAATGTCATTGTCATATAGAATTCTCTTCTCCTTTCTAATGATTTCTTCTCTTTTCTTTTAGATTTTTGTTTGCTTTCTCCTCTTTTCTTTGCCATCCACATCCCCTCTCATCTAGACCCTACTCATTCCTTTTTGAAAACACAAATTAAGACAACAAAACACTCTCTTCTTCCCCTTCTCAAATCATAAAACCCCCCTTTTGCTCCTTATTCTCATATTCTTTCAACACTTCACTTTCACAATTTCTACTCACATAAATCAAGGAGAAAGAGGTATGTTATCATTTGATTATTTATTTTATGTAGTAGTCAGTTGTGTAAGCTAAGTTAGTATAGAAAGTTGGTATGATATGGGTATATATGTTGTTAGAAGTGGAAGCTCCATATACATGTGTAGAAGACTAGGAATCTTTATAAAATGGAAAAAGATGCATGTGTATATGTCTTTAAGTATGTGTACATAAGGGTATACTAGAGAAATACATGTATAAAGCCCTTTGTACATAAGTATCCATTATGTACATAACCTAAAATAAGGCATATACTAACTATACATACATATACCATGCTAAATACACCCTTAAAATACAAAAAAATGAAATTTGAGAAGCTTTCTTAAGAGAGTAAAAAAGGCCTACGATAATATGTATGAAAATACGTATGCCACCGTATGTGTATATAGGTATATGTATTAGTATATGTATAAGTACATAAGTATACATATTAGTATGTTAGAAGTATAGGTATGTATATAACATATGTATGAGTACATAAGGATATACATACATAAGGATATATATATATATATATATTTACATGTAATGAATAATGACATAAGCCATGACATCATCAAATGATTACATAAGTTATGACATAAGCAAATGATGACATAAGCGATGATATAAGCGATTGATGACCTAAGCGATGATATAAGCATAAGCTTGTAAAATAATAAATTATAAGATTGCATAAGAATATAACATATATATGTATACATATACTTAGGAGTTGAAGATCCTTTAAACCCAAATACGCTTCCTAAATTAAATTAAACTTAATTAAGTACATAAATTAGTAATACTAATGTAAAATTTCGTAAGTGTAAGAATCTAATAGCTAATTTAATCATTAAGTACTAAACTAGGATATAAACATAAGCAATAAGAATAATTAAACTTCAATAAGATAAAATTTCAATAAATTTAGCCCATATCATAAAACACGGGTCTTAACATCTAAAATGGATATTACCGTGTGAACGTGCATTCGAAAACGATGAAAAACGACTATAAGTTAGCAAATATCGGAATTAGAATGAAAAATTTTCCAAATACATAAAGGAAGTCTCATAACTTACTAATATAAGAAAATAGTTACTATTAATCTCATTGAGTATGGTAACCCTGTACACATTATACTTGGGTTATATTAGGGGAAACTAGATAAACTACAATAGATTTTTAGTTAACTAAGGAGCATGACTTCTCAGAATACTTATAAGTTTTATTATTTTGATTTAGGCGTTCAATATCGAGTTCTGGAAATCCTAAAGGCTTAGAGAATAAGCAATAATCAAAGTGAGCGAGTTCAAATGACCTGTTACTTGCTTGTACGTGTTACTTGTATGAAGTTTTGCTACTTGATGTTACTTGTATGTCTGAATGACTGCTTTGCTTATTTGCTATCATCTGTGTGATCACCTTTATAAATCGACAAATATAAGTATTAGACCAAAATAACCAATTATACTCATCGCATGTCTATGACTCGGTAAAGGTATGAATGGTGAGTGCTAGCTTTGCAAAAATCTTAAGAAAAGTGTTTTTTAGAAAAAGCTTTTCTACTCTTAAATATATTTTTGTATGATCTCTATAAGGGTTCGTAGAGCCATAAATAATATTTTAATATTAAGGCAAAGCTAACATGGGATCTCCAATTATCCCATGTTAGCGAGAGAACTCGCTTTATTGTGCCTATGAGGTTTTAGATAATTTTGACTGTGAGAGGACTCGCATGTTTGTACCTGAGAGGCCTTGGATGGTGGATAGTCCTAGTTTGAGATTTACCTATTTAGATTGGAACTTTTTTTTTCTTGACTAGGATAATAGTTGAGTGTTGCCTAAAGGGGTGGTGCCCCTAGGTAGCCTCATGCAGGTAAGCTGAGGTACCTTACGTGGGTAAGTACAGGGGATAATCGAAGTGTAGACAACGTAATTCTATACTTTCCATAGTTCTGAACTCTTATGGATGTGTTGCTTGCATTCATCGTACTTATATTTATTTTGTATATAGATAGCTTGCTTGCATGTGTGATAATAATGTGTGATAACTTGCTTGAACGGTAGTGGTGAGGGACGAACTCACTGAGCTGTTTCATGATCATTCCCTCTTAATTTCCTTTGCAGGTTTACTTACAATGGGATTGAGATAAGTCTTGAGTGCTGAGTGCGAGATGAAGATATATATACTAATATTAGAAGTAGCTAAATACTCTTTAGGTGATACATAAACATCTTTTATAGAAAATATTTATATGTTAAAACTTACTATAATTTAATTTTTCTTGTATATATATATGTATATATATATTTTTTTTATATGTTAGTATATCTTATCTTATTATTTGGTAGGGGATACCGATTCTCTATGGTTCTAAAGAACTGTAGGATATCGGATATCTATAGTTATTTATATTTATATGTTATGTTATGTTACAACAAATTAATTATTTAAAAATCAGTAATCTTAGTGATTTATTATTTAGAGTCTTGCAATTTTTAACTTGCAAGGTGATTTTCATATCATGAGTACACACATGTTATGGAAACTTTAGGTAATCTTGCTAGGTCTCCTTTAGGGTCCTGACAAGTACTGCTTTTTAACTTTTCAAATTTAGATTTTATCTTTTCAAAATACCCTTTAAGAAATTTATCTAATTCATATATATATAAAAAAAAAATGACATCTATTGAAGAATTATCTAAAGTGGGGAAAAATAATTTTTCTTTTATATTTTAATCACCCTATAATTGCTACGAGTATCTACATACTCGCTATTTGAGATTAAACTTTCATAGTTCATTTAAGAAATTTTTAATTTGTTGATCACTTTTAATATTTGAAAATTAGTCGAGTTTACATTTCTTAGCTGCTTTATTTTGTTCTAAGGAAAATATCTAAAAAGGGTCCTAAATCAGGTTTTTTTAATTTTTTTGGAAAGTTCTAAAAATATCCTAATTTTGGAAAGAGTTGATTTATTTTTATTTATTTAGAAAATTGATTTTTTAAGTGATAAAATTATTTTTTTTCATTTTTTATTTTACTTTAATTTATCTTATTTTATGTATTGACAAAGAAAATAAAAATAAAAAAACTAAGCTTTCTTTTTTTCCTTTTTTGTTCTTTTCTTTTCTTTTTCTTTTTTTTTTTTTTGTTTCTCTCTCTCTCTCTCTCTCTCTCTCTCTTTTTAATTTATAGGTTTTGTTACATCAAAATAAAGAAAAAAATACTAATAATCAAAACAAAAGAGGGATGATTGGACCAAACTTGGGATACATGGGTCAAGAGACACGGATTAGGTTAGATGGAGTGTTGGTCAGATCGTTGGGTTCAGGTTACGGGTTGAACCTCTACTTAGACTAAAGAAGAAACATAGCAACCTAGGGGTTGATTCGAATTGATTCACTCACAAAAATGAATAGGAGAAATTAGATTTATGAGTTTCTAATTGGACTTGGTGGTAGTAGGAACAACGTCGTGAAGTTATATGATGGTTTGAGTAGTGTTGAACTTGGTCGCCAGCGGTGGTGGTAATCAATGTGTAGAGGTGGTTGTTAGGGACGAGCTAATAGTGTGGGTTGGGGTTATTGACCACTACGAGCTTAGTCGTAGTGGTGGTTTTCCTCAAAAGTAGCTATGAAGATCGGATTTTTAGAGAGAGGATGGGGCTGGGCTAGAGGGAGAAAAATTTGAAAATGAATGGGAGAGGGAATGAAATGGAGAGAGGATGATCTAGGAAGCTTAGGAAGATCCAATTTATAGGCAAGGGAGCTCAAACAGGTAAGAAAACGGCCATTAATGGTTGAATCATCATTGATGTGCAAGCTTAGGTGATTTTTTATTTTTTCGAAAAAAGTTAAAATCAAGCTATAATCAGATGTTATTGTGTGATATTCTTAGCCATTGGAAGCTTCCATTGCTTCTATTTTGCTCGAATTTGCAAGATTGAAATTAATTGGAAAGCTCAGATATCTACTTTTCTATTAATTTTTTTATATGATTTTAGCTACGTATTGGATGAATTTGGACGAATAAATGGTTAAATTCAAAACTAGGTCATGCCTAGCACATGATTCCACCAAGAATTCGGGTGGATTCGTGTGAAAAACTTACGAAAAATGGCCTGAAGCCAAAGACACCATGTTGGTTTGCATGGGAAAAAAGGTTCTGAGGAAAGCTCAGGAAAGTAAGGGAATGGGTGAGAAATTGATTCGAGCTAAGCATGTGCTTACATACCCAGCCTAGAGAGTGTAAAACACGTGCTTGGGTAAAAAGAAAAAAACAAAAGAGCAGGTGCCAAGCGCTTGCTTCTTATGGGCTCCAAAAACAAAAGAGGGCCTTTAACCCTGTTTCATAGTTATACGGACTAAGCTCAAGGCTTGGTCTGACCCTCCTTCACCCCTTTTTCTTTTTGTAAATAAAAATGAAATAAACACTAAACTTAAAATTAAACCTAAAACTTCCAATCCTATATTTTAGTTTAGCTTAAGTCTCTTATTTTTCTAAAAAATTCTACCATTCATAAAAATTTTATATCTTTTATTTTAAAAAAAATATATTATCTTTTATTTTTCTAATTTTTTTATTTTTTCTAATATTTCTAGATTTTCTATATATATTTTGCAATTTTCTTAAATTAGGATGCTTTTTTTATATTCTAGAATTTTCTCACACTATAGGGAACAAAAATAAGATGTCTACAATAAGTCAAATATCTTGTCTATTTGCTCAAAATAATGACAATTGGTTGTAGCATTGGAAGTTAGGGTATACTAACATGTATATCTTATCAAAACTAGCTAAACATGATCTTGTTAAAGGTTTACCAAAGATTAGTTTTGATAAAGAAAAGAGATGCTAAGCATGTAAACATGGCAAGCAAACAAAATCATCCTTTAATTCAAAAGATGCCATTTCAACTTCTAGGCCACTCCAACTATTACATATGGATTTATTTGGTCTAACTCAAACTTTAGGTTTGGAAAGGAAAAGATACACCTTGGTCATTTTGATGACTTCACTAAATACACTGAGACCTTCTTTCTTACAAACAATGATGAATCATACCACGTGTTCTTGAAATACTACAAGAAAGTTCAAAATAAAAAAGGTCTCTTAATAGTCTCTATTAGAAGTGATCATATGGGAGAGTTTGAAAATAATAAAATGGAAGAGTTTTGTGATAAAAATGGCCCAGAATACATCTTCTTGCCACCTAAAACTCCATAATAGAATGGAGTCACTAAAAGGAAAAATTGGACTCTTACAGAGATGGCAAGAATAATGTTTTGTGAAAATAATTTACTTAAATATTTTTTACTACTTATGATGCATCTTTGAGGTCGTACACATGAAGTCTGCACTATAATAGATTGAAACAAAGGAAAACAAGAGAGGCTTTAGCAAATCTAAGTTGCTACCAATTGGATATGATGCACCAATTGATCTTACTTGGCCTAACCTTCACTTGATATGACACGCAAGTGAGGATTATGGTCACTCACTACTACACCTTGCTAAAGGAAATAGATAAGAGATGTCACAGCTAGGTGTTCTCAAAGGATAAAATTCCATATTCAATAATGAAGTGATTGATGTCTACGTACAAGGTACGCGAGGTATTTATATGATCTCATCTAAGGTTAAAATAAATAAAGAAAAGACAAAAAGGATAAGATACAAAAAATTCCTTAAACATACTTAAAGGGATAAAAATGACACACAGTAGATTGTATGGGAAAAAGAAAGAATCCTTCTGGAATGTTACGCTAGAAGACACATGTCAGGCTGGTGTTAGCAATTGCATATTTAGCTATGCTTGGAGGCGTGGGTTTTCTAGCAACTTAACACTTACTGGGATTAGCTTAAAAGAGGTCAAAAAGAAGGTAGTAGTCTTAGTTGACCTGATCTAGGTCAAGTTTGAGCTTAAATGCAAGGTGTTGACAGAGGTCTCTTCAGATCTGAAGACTAGACAGCTGGACTCTAATTGGATGCTTAGACAGCTTAGCTTAGAAAAAGACTTAATACTTGGTAACTTGGGTATTACCTTGAATACGATCAAAGCTCAGCGCTTAAGTCAGATAAAGTGAAGTAATCCTAAGTCAACAATGGAGTCCTCATCCTTGAATGGTCCTCAAGGTAGTACTCGTTGGGTAAATCCTAGTAGTCCTCTAGCTTAGCTACGGGTGAGGGGTTGATTCTTATCATCTTCCTAGGTGTTAAAGAGATTTGGCCCCAAATCTACGAGGTCTTCTTTGGTCGAGCCTACTTCATTTGGATGGTGGGGATTCAAGTCAAATACGTTGAATGTGGAAAAGACACCATAATCCTTAAGTAGCTCAATTTAGTAGGCATTTCGATTAATCTTCTTTAGGACCTTAAATGGACTATTAGCTTTAGGTGACAATTTGCTCTTCTTGAGATGAGGAAATGTCTCTTGGCTAAGTTAGATCTAGACTAAGTCTCCTAAGTCAAAGGAAACAACATAGCGGCCTTGGCTACTAATCTCATGTTGCCGTTCATTGAACTTAGTGATCTTCTTGGTCACTTATTAGTGCATTTTGTGTAGTTCATGAGCTCAATCAACTCCAGACTAGCTTTCTTTGGGACTGCATGGGTGCCTATCATGTCTAATGGGATGGTAAGGTTGACACCATAAATGACCTCAAAGGGAGTCTTTCAGTAGTACTATGGACAATTCGCTGTAAGTAAACTCCATAATTAGTAAGCATAGATCCTAATCCTTCAAATTATTTCCCATTAGAACTTAGAGTAAAGCACCTAATGTATTGTTCACCACTTTAGTTTAGCCATCAATTTGAAGGTGGCTACTCGATTTGAACACAAGCTTAGTGCTAAGGCTCTTCTATAGGGTCTTCCAAAAGTAGCTTAGAAACATGGTATCTTAGTTTGAAACAATGGTCTTTGAGACTCCATGTAGGAGGATGACTTCATACAAAAATAAATCAGCAATATGTAAAGCATCATTAATTTGTTGGTACAGAATGAAGTATGCCATCTTGCTGAACTAATCCACAACTATAAAGGTCGAGTCCTTTCCTTTGGATGTTCGGGGTAACCTTAGGACAAACTCCATGCTAAGGTCAACCCAAGGTAAGGTTGGCGTGAGTAAAGGTAAGTATTCTTCTTGTAGCTCCTCTCTCCCATTTATACACTTCACAACTACCAACGACCTTATGGACATCCTTGACTAGACCTTATGGTCTTACCAAAATGCCTTAATAATCCTCTACTATGAGCTTCCTTAACCAGTAGCTTGCATGTAGAACAGTTAGACATACACAGTCTTCTCTTCTTGAATAGATATCCGCCCTTTAAGTAGTATCCTCCAGCATTTCTTTAGCATAGGACCGAAGTGTAATGACTTGGTCGAAACTCCTCTTACCGAGGTATTGTCCACTTTAGCATGGAACGCCGCATGATTTTGTCCCTTGGTGTAGCAACTTCCCAAGAGGTCACCCATTATGGGATTGCTCCAACTTAAGTATGCTTAACTTCAAAGTTTCAACGTACCCCCTAGTCGCTACACCAAAAACACGCCTCAATGATTTAGAATTTCATTGCCTAGCATATAAGGAGTATTACACTCTACCCCCCTTACAAAACTAATGTCCTCATTAATTCGTCCTTCTGGTTGGTGGACTACTCTGATACCATTTTTAACAACCTAGTCAGAACTCCTCCTAATGAGATATTGTTCGCTTTGGCATGAAATGCCGCATAGTTTTGTCCCCTAATGCAACAGCTTCCTACAAGGTCACCTATCCTGGAATTGCTTTAGCATGAGTACGCTTAACTTCAAAGTTTCGACATACTCTGAGCCGCTATAACAAAAGGCGCCTTGATGATTTATAATTCCATCACCTAACATGTAAGGGGCATTACATGAAGTATGGGTCCTAAGCATACTACTTGGTAAAAAGGGAAAATCCTAACAATTTTGTCTATACGGTAGTTAGTAAGATATGTCGAAGTGACAAACCATTAGTTACAACATTAACACTACCCTACTTATGCTTGATCACGTAGAAGAATACTTTAACCATTCGGCTTACCTTTTTGAAAGTTTGTTTTGACTTCCTAAATACTTTAAGGACTCATGGTCTGTGTAAATGATAAACTCTTGAGGAAGTAAGTGATGCTGCCATCTTGTAAGGGCTTGAGAAAGAGAATATAGTTCTTTCTCATATACAGGTCGATGTTCTTGCATTAGAACTGCTCTAATGTCAATCCCTGGCACGTTACATTTGAGCTCAAATGGTTAGTCAAAATTAGGTAGTGCTAAAACAGGTGTAGTGGTAAGTTTCTCTTTGATCTCCTTAAAACTCTTCTCTACTTAGTCAATCTACTAGAATCCATTACTCTTCTTTGTCAATTTGATCAAGGGGACTACAATGGTACTAAAATTCTTGATGAATCTTCTATAAAAAGAAGCAAGACCATGAAAATTTCTAACTTCAATAACATTCTTGGGTATAAGCCACTCTAAGACAGCTTGGACCTTCTCATCATCAGCTTAAATTCCTTCCCTAGACACCACATATCCAAAAAAGAAAACTTTGATTGGGTAAAATGCTTCAAATTTTCGAACATTTTTTCTGCACAAAGTATGTCAAAAACAACTTGGAGATATTTTAGGTGATCGACCAGCACGTCACTATATACTAGGATATTATCAAAGTATACAACCACACATCTTCCAATCAAAGGGTGTATTACTTAGTTTATGATGTACCTAAGAGCTCAATTATCACTAAGGCTTACCGTAAGAGGTAAGAAACTGATGGGTCCTTCGAAATATCAAAGAAAATAGAGTAAGTAGGTCGACGAATGAAATATAGTACTTGACATGAAGCTACTTAGAAGATATGACTCACCAACGACCACAACACGACTTAACACTTCACTTAATATGATACACAAGTTAATGTCAAGGTCCGCCGACCATTGATCTTAAGCTACTCAAAAAGATTAGATAAGAGTATATGAAAATGAACTTGGAGAGGCTTGTCTTGCAAGAACACGTATATTCAATGTTTGCTAGGAATGTCAGATCATTTCGGCTATAAGGAGAAGGGATTATTTATAGTAAGTCCTTAGGGCAACATTATAAATAAAGAAAATTACAAAAAAGTACACATAAAAAGAGGATTCCTAATACATATGAAAAAGGGTTAATATAACAAATGACAAAAGGGGCAATAGTATAGTATCAAGTGAAAAGGACAAGTGGCAGCTCGTCAATGGTCCCATACTAAGGAATCTTTGAGCAAAGTAGCTGAACTGGATCATGATGTAGCGGCACCAAGTTACCAAGACGAGTAAGGAATATTGTAAGTATTAATGGTAAGCCAAAAGAGAAGTACTTAGCCAATAGGAGCCTATATCTCGGCACTCGGTAGGAAACTCTCAACAACTGAAGGTCTAAGTAAGACTTAGTGTGCAAAGCTTGGGTCCTCATCACTCGGCAAAGAGTTCTTGGCAAGGGAGAAGTTGGTGTTGGCACAAAGGTCAGAGTAGAGTAAGGTGTAACCACCCAAAGCTCTTAAGGAGTTTAGCCACCATTTTGCCATGTACTATTTCTCGTCTTCAACAAGCTGATGATAGAGAATTATTTATGCAAGTAACTGAAGGCCTTAGAGGCGCACGTAGATGAGAGGACCGGTGGTCAATAGTCCATCGATTCCATAAGATTGTTGAAGATTTGCCCTCAAATCTTAGCTCTCTTCTTTATCAAGTACATAGGGTATCAAGTCAACCACATTAGAAGTAGCAAATACATTGTATCCATCGAGCAGCTCAAGTTCATATGCACTGTCGTTGATGTGCTTAAGGATCTTAAAAGGTCTATCTAATCTAAAGGAAAGCTTGTTCATTCTCTTTCTAAGGAAATGCTCTTTGCTGAGGTTGACCTAAACAAGGTCTCCAGGGCTGTAAACCACTCGTCTCCTTCTTTTGCTTCCTTGCTCCTTTTGTTGGGCTACAGTTTATGCCAGTTGTTTAGTAACTTTTTGATGCAACTTTTGAAATTCTTCAGTATGCTACAGGTTAGATTGACTTTCCCATTGAACAGTTGGGTTGATAACCATATCTAGGTCCTAATGATGTAAGTTCTTCATAACTGCTACTCATAGAAGGTTATTGACTATCCTGTTTACTACCTCAATCTGGTCGTATGTTTAAGGGTAGCAAGAAGTACTATACATAAGCTTTATGTCGAGTTTCTTCCATAGGGTTTTCTAGAAGAAACTCATAAACTTTGAGTTATGGTTAGATACAATACTTCTCGACAGTCTATGCGATTGCACAATTTCTTGCAAAAAGAGGTTAACAACAAATAAATCATTATTAATTTCGTGGCAAGGAATGAAGTAGTTCATCTTATTGAACTGATCGACAATAACCATAATTGAGTCATGTCTTCTCGGTGTTCAGGGAAGGCTAAGCATGAAATTCATGCTTAAGTTGGTCCATGTGCGCTCAGGTATAGGCAAGGGTGTATACTTTCCATATGGCTCTCTCCTCCTTTTCGCATGTTTACACATTCCATACCTCTCAAGAATTCGGCACACATCCTTCATTATCCCAGGCCAGTACAAGTGTTCTTTCAATATTTCAGCCGTCCTCTTTTCTTCAAAATGGCTGACTAAGCCTACAGCATGAGCTTCCTAGACAAGTAGCTCTCTAGCTGAGCTACTCGGTACACAAACCTGCTTGCCCTTCGTTAGAAACCCTTGGCTCAAGTGGAACCCATCTATAATTCCAACATTGCACTTAGCTACTAAGGGCCCAAAATATAGATCATGTTCATACTAATGGGGTAGTGCGCCAAATCCAAGCACCTTGACCTACATAGTCGTAATAAGGGTATGACGACAAGAAAGAGCGTCAACCACCATGTTTGTGCTCTCTTTCTTATATTAGATGACGTAGTAGAAAGACTCTAAGAACTCGACCCATTTAGCATGATGTCAAGAAAGTTTTTGTTGCCTTTAGAGGTGTTTGAGAGATTCATGATATGAGTGGATGATGAATGCTCTCAAAAACAAGTAATGTTGCCAGTTCTGTAGTATTCGGACAAGGGCATATAACTCTTTATCATATTTCGAGTAATTCAGGGTAGCTCCTCTTAGTTTCTTACTGAAATAGGCAATGGGTCAGCGTTCCTACATAAGGACAGCACCAATGCTAACTCCAGATGCATCACATTCTACCTCAAAAACTTTCTCGAAGTCTAGTAAGGTAAGAACTGGGGCCAATGTCAACTTGGATTTTATGTCTTCAAAGCTCTTCTCAGCTTTCTCTGACCACTTGAACTCATAATTCTTCTTGGTTAGTTCGGTTAGTGGTGCAGTTATGGAATTGAAGTTTTGAATGAATCTCCGATATAATAAAGCTAAACTATGGAAACTCCTGACTTCTACAGCATTACTCAGCGTAGGCTACTCAAGTATAGCTCTAACTTTCTCGTCATCTACTCGGACTCTTCCCTCCAAAACAACATATCGAAGGAATATGACTTTGCTCTAATAGAATACACATTTCTTCAAATTGCCAAATAACCTCTCGACATGAAGAATGTCGAATATTGATCTTAAATACTCAATATGGGAGGTGAGGTTGACACTGTATACCAGAATACTATCGAAATAAACCACAACACATTTGCTCATCAGTGTCCTTAGCACATGATTCATGAGCCACATAAAAGTACTTGGCACATTTGTCAAACCAAACGACATCACCAACCACTTGAACAGACCATCCTTTGTTTTGAAAGCAATTTTCCATTCATCACTGGGCTTCATTCAAATATGATGATAGCTACTTTTCAGGTCAATCTTTGAAAAGATGCGAGCACCATGTAACTCATCAAGCATGTCATCAAGTCATGGAATTGAATATCTATAATTAATGGTAATTTTATTGATGGCTTAGCAGTCGATGTACATTCTCTAAGATCTATCCTTTTTCGGCACTAATACTGCTGGTATGGCATAGGGGCTTATGTTCTCATGGACATATCCTCGATCCACTAACTCGTCTATTTTCTTCTTTAGCCTGACCATCTACTTAGGATTGAGCCTATAGGCAAGTCAGTTCGGTAGCATAGCTCTTGGTTGAAGGTCAACGTAATATTCAATGCCTCTTAAAGTTGGTAAGCCTTTTGGCATCTCAGTAGGAAATAAGTCTGCATACTCCTGTAGTAATATCTACACTTCAGTAGGTAAGCTCTCGGTTTCTCTCAACTCTAAAAGTTTCCTGACTAAAAGGAGCACACACTCCTTAGCCTTAACTTCATCGACAAATTGAGCGTGGGAAATCACTAAGGACTTCTACTATAGTTATCTAACAATCTTCTCTTATGACTCCTATACCTCTGTAGGACTCATAAGGATTGGTATAACCTTCTTCCCGTCCTTCTAGAATATGTAGGTGTTCTTATACCCATCGCATAATACTTTCAAGTCAAACAGCCAAGGTCGACCGAGTAAGATGTGTGAGGCACGCATAGGAAGGACGTCACACAACACTTCATCCTTATACCTATCACTAATGGTAATCGGTACTCTAACCTACTCGGTAATAGGTAAACACCATTTCTTATTCAACTAGTGAATCTTGTACTGCTTAGGGTATGAAAGGTTCGGCAATTTCATAACCTTAACTACCCCTTGCACTATGCCTTTAGTAAAACTTCCTTTGTCAATGATTAAGGTGAATAGCTTGTCATTTACTCGGTAATTTATATGGAAGAGGTTCTCCCTTTGCTCATTCTTATTGGCTACAAAAGTACTAAGAGATGGTCGAACGACAAAATAGTACTCAACTCCTACTTTAAGAGATATTAGGGCATCAAGGTCTTCCTAAAACTCTTTTGGTGTCTAGTTAAATTTCACTTCTTCCTCTCCCTCACTAGCACTCTCCACTTCAAAGTGAGGCCTATCTCCCATGATCGTCATGATACATTAGTTCAGATATTGACTAGCCATATGCCTATAACTGAGACATTTAAAGCATTTGATCTCTTAGGTCTTCCTTCCTAAGCTTTGACCTTGGTCTCTTTGGACCTCAGTCTCCTCAGCCTTTCTTTTACCTCAACTCTCTTCAGGTTAGCTCTACACTTGTCCTCGGCAATCTACCTCGATACTATTTGGTGCTTGGTTATTTCTAAGTTGACTCAGCATGCCACTTTTGTTCGATAACGCTAGTCGAATATTCAACATTCGGCTAATATGATTTTAGCTATACCTTTCGACTCTCTGTGCTACTCTGATGGTTTCATCTAAAGTCATAAAACTCTATAGCTTCACTATGTTACAAATCTCATTTCTTAGGCTAGAAATGAACCATGCTATAATTCGTATCCTAGGCTCGTCAACATCACATTGGATCATGAGTAATTGAAACACTCAAATATAATCGTCTATTGATCTGCTACCTTACTTCAAGTCTTAGAGACGTCGGAAAGTGTCTTGTTCGTAGTGTTCAAGAATGAATCCACTTCTTAGGACTCTTTTCATCTCATTCCATATTCGGACTTCTCATTTAGCTCTCAAGCGAACATTTTATAACTTTTTCCACTATATTGCTGCATATCTAGAAAATTCCAATGCAGCTATTCTAATATAAACAGCATCTTCATAGTTATAAAAGTCAAAGATCTTTTTAATCTTCTCTTCTCAATTTAGGTAGTCATCAGCACTTTAGACCCATTAAAGCTCATAATCTGCACTTTAAGATGCTTGGCTCTCCTAGGAGCTCTAAGCTTACGTTCATTTATCCCAACATATTGCTCCTCCTCCTCATACTCTTCGACTTCATCTAACTGGAGTCTCCTTCTCGTAACTCTGTTAATACGATGGGGTGGTGCTTAGTTCATAGGAATGGGTTCGGGAGCTTGTTGCTCCTTCATTTGTCATCTTGACCTATCCTCCATTTCTTGACCCTATTCAATGACAACTTTCTCTCGTGGCCCAGTGTCTAAGACCTTTTGTATCGAGATAGCTAGATTGGCCACAATAACGGTAAGATCCTATACCTACTCATCAGTAGTATGTGGTGTTTGTTGGGTAACACGACCACCACCATGAGCATCACTCTCAGCATTGTTAATCTCTCCTTAAATATTAGGATTTGACTTTCTCAAAACAAAGCTTCAGAAAATACTCTACACACAAGAAACTCTTACACCCATAGAAAATACCAAATGAATAATGAATTGTGAACTAGCTCTATTCTTCTAAACAAAAATAGAGTATATCAAACAGCAAACTAGTAGGAACTATTATAACACAACTCTCAATCATAACCTCAAGCTTTGATACAAGGATTATATGATGTCCCTAGGAGCTCAATTATCACTAGGGCTTACAGTAAGAGGTAAGAAACTAATGGGTCCTTTGAAATATAAAAGAAAATAGAGTGAATAGGTCGATGAATGGAATATAGTAGCTAACGTCAAGCTACTCAAAGGATATGACTCACCAATGAACACAATACAACTTAACACTTCACTTGATATGACATACAAATTAATGTTAAGGTCCACCCACCACTAATCTTGAGCTATTTGGCAAAATTAGATAAGGGTGTATGAAAATAGACTTGGAGAGGGTTGTCTCGTAAGAACATGTATATTTAATGTCTGCCAAGAATGTTAGATCATTTCGGCTATAAGGAGAAGGGACCGTTTATAGTAAGTCCCTATAATAAGATTACAAATAAAGAAAATTACAAAAAGGCATACACAAAAAGAAGAATCCTAGTACATACGAAAAAGGATAAATAGGACAAATGACAAAAAGAAAAAATAGTACAGTATCAGATGAAAAGGATAGTTGGCAACTCATTAATGGTCCCACACTAAGGAATCTTTGGGCACGGTAATTGAGCTGGATCATGACGTGGTGGCACCAAGTTGTTGAGACAAGTAAGGAATATTGTAAGTATTAATGGTGGTCGAAAGAGAAGTACTTGGCCAGTAGGAGCTTATGTCTTAACACTTGGTAGGAAACTCTTGGCAACTGAAGGTTTGAGCAGGACTTAGTGTGCAGGGCCTAGGTCCTCATCACTTGGTAAAGAGTTCTTAGCAAGGGAGAAGTCGACATCAACATAAGGGTCAAAATAGAGTAGGATGTACCGACCCGGAGCTCTCAAGGAGTTTAGCCACCATTTTGCTATGTATTGTTTCTCATCTTCGATAGGCTAATGAGAGAGAATTCTTCAAGTGAGTGACTAAAGGCCTTGAAGGCGCGCGTAGGTGAGAGGACTAGTGGTTAGTAGTCCTTTAGTTCATGAGCCTCATAAAAGTGATTGGCGTATTAGTGAGTCCAAATGGAATAACTGACCATTTAAAGAGACTATACCTTATCTTAAATGTAGTCTTCCATTCGTCACTAAGTCTCACATAAGTTCAACAGGAACTACTTCATAGGTCAATCTTTGAAAACACCTTGGCGCTATGAAGCTCATCCAACATGCCGTTAAGTCTTAGTATTGGATATTTATACTTAATAGTAATTAGATTGATAGCTTGGCTATTAATGTACATGCACCACGAACCATCCTTCTTTAGGATGAGCAAAGCTATTATAGTACAAGAGCTCATGCTTTCTCTTACATAACCTCGCTCAATGAGCTCATCCACTTGTCGTTTCAACTTGGTAACCTACTTAAGATTCATTTTATAAGTAAGTCTATTTAGCAAGGCTATACTTAACTGTAGATTAATACAATGTTCAATGTCTCAGATTGAGGGTAGTCCTTTAGGTAGCTCCTCAAAGAACTAGTCAGAGAACTCATCTATTAATTTTCGAACCTCTTTTGGTACATCTTCCAAGTCCCTCAACTCTAATAATCTTTTAATTAACAAAAACAGAAGCTCTTTAGCTTTCTTAATAGCTCGAAGCTCTCATCGACTAAGCACTAAGGCCTTCTTCTTACTAGCTTAGGTGAGTTAATGATGAGTCTCATTTACTTGGCTTGGCATCTTGGGTTGTAGTACAATTTTCTTGCCATCCTTTGTAAAAGGCATAGGTGTTCTTGAATCAGTCGTGTAAAGTACATCGGTCAAATAACCAAGGTCTTCCCAATAGCAAATGTGAAGCTCCCATAAGGATAACACTGCACACTACCTCATCTCTATATACATTTCCCATACAAAAGGGTATAGTTACACATTTAGTTACATACAAAGCACCCTTGTCATGTAACCAATGCAGCTTATAAGGTTGGGGGTGCTTTAAGATGGGCAGACCGAACTTTTGCAAAAGGGATTGATTAACAACATTAGTACAACTACCTTCATCTATTATGATTGTACACATTTGTCCCTTGATGATACACTTAGTATGGAACAAATTTTCCATTTGATCTTCTTCACAACTCAACATTGAGTTTAGTACTTGTCTCAACACTAAAGTTATCACTTCCCCCTAGTTAACATAGATACGGGTCTCTTCCTTATCCTCCTCCACTTCAGCTCCTCCAACATTCTTATCTCTCTTCTTAGGCTCACTCTCGTCGATACTGTCCACTTCATCACCATGGAGGACCATAACATGTTGATTAGGACACTCAATAGCCATGTGTTCGTAGCCCAAGCACTTAAATCATTTTATCTCTCATGTCTTGTGACCTGAAGTTTGCCCTTTTTCGTATGTCCTCAAAGTTTCCCTATCTTAGCTTTGCTCTTTAAGCTAGCTCGGCTTTCATCAAGTCGGTCAGTCTTCTCTTCTACTCAGAAGGGTCTCCTCAACTCATTGTAGGCAGGTCGATACGGAATAAGAGTTCACAAAGAGCTTGAATTAGGTCGGATCAAGGTATTTCTCCTCTACTTCTCAACCCTTTGTGCTATTTTGATGACTTCCTCAAGTATGTGAAACCTTTGCACTTCAACAATATTTTGGATCTCATATCTAAGCCTTAAAATAAACCTTGATATGGTATGAGCTTTAGGCTCACCTACATCAACTTAGATCATTAGCATCTGGAATTCCTTAACACTGTCATCACCAGCTCAGCTTCCTTAACGAGGTTCTTGTAATTTTGCAAAAGTGTTTTGCAAATAGGTCTCAGGTATACACATTCATCCCAATAGCCTCTTCATGTCATCCTACGTACATACTCCTCATTGTCTGTCCCTTGCTCTAGCCATATTTAAGTTTTTTCACCACATAGCAATGTAACTAGAGAACTCAAGGGCTGCAAGTCAAACTTTCCACTTCTAATGAAGGTTAGAATTTGGACTTTGACATTTTCAAGTCCTCAAGGAGGTTAGTAGCCTTGTTCCCCTACCTCATCATATCCTTTCTCTTGTTCTTCATCTCCATCAACTTCTTCTTCAACTTCTTTATCTTCTTCTTCAATCTCTTCCACCTTAAGTCTTCACTTAATGGGTTGATTTGCTACTCCTCTAACTTTGTAGGGTTGGGTTAAGTGATGAGCTTAGCCAGTACGGCCATATTGCCTCTTTCGTATTTCTTCTACTTAGCCAGGATTAAGTACTCCTTGGCAATGACTAGACTCACAACAAGGTTGATGAGTCTATTAAGCTTATCATCTATTAACCTTGCTATATTGCTGCTACATTGACCACATCTAACACAAGCGCCACTGTCTTGGTCACCAATAGTGTCTCACACCCTCGAATCTAACATTATGAAACACTATTCGTTACTACTTTCTTCAACAAGAATAACTTCAATAGCATAAACTTTACAAAACCCTACTACCCGCTACCATTCAGCAACACTTTTAGACTACTACTTGCATAACCGATTACTACTGACCACCCAAAATCACACTAACATACTCTAACCACTTTGTCACTTAACACAACAAAATGTTGTATAGAAATTGAATGTACTCTATCTTTGTAATAGGAAATTAAAGTAGAATAGAGCAACATAAGTTACTTCGCTTACCTTACACAAACCACTACTCTACAGCTTACAACTTCAAAACCCACTTCTACAACTTCAAAACCCACTTCTACAACTTCAACTATAGCTCCAACACACTTAAGAATAGTATTGCAACAACTATGGAAGAACATAGTAGCCACTAACAGCAACACAAATAGAACTGCGCTGCAACTTCACATACTTCCTCTCGGAGCATTAGATTAAGGGGGAGTATATGAAAGGTATAAGTTTTGTCATCATCAAAAAGAGGGAGATTGTTGAACATTTTGATATATATGATTTTGATGAGACAAACTTAATTGGGATTAAAATATTTATAGTAATAATCTTGTAAGCAATGAATTGACCAAATAATTAATGATTATAAAGTGCTTTGAGGACAAACTCTTTAACACTGGCTATTGTATGTTGTCCATGCGTTGGTTTAGTTTTTGTTGTTTTTTGTTGCAAGATGACAACAAGAGAAAAATTATAGAAATAAGACATACTAATCGATTAGTATGCATATTAGTGATCAATCGATAGCATCTTTTCCCCCCTACAACATTTTGTAATCAAAGTGAAAAAAGGAATTTGAGCTAGTGATTGATTGCTAAAGAGAGAATCTTGAAATTTTAATGCTATTGATCAATCAATAACTTGCTTGGCAATTGATCGATAACCTGCATTAAAGATTGGAACATTCTGTGGTTATCTTGAAGCCTAACGACACAAGCAACAACTAATTGATAGGAGTTTGGACACTAGTCTCTTTGTACTACTAATGGATTGATAGCTTATGTAGGGATTGATTGGTAGCACTTTGAAACTAGTTGTTGGTTGCATTAAATGCATCAACAGGAACAAAAAATGAAAAGGTTATTTATACTTTACTTAGCTGTCAAAGAGAATTAGGAATTTATTATTCTATTGCAAATTCTTAACATTCTCTTACATTCTTATACTCTTGTGACTGTTCTTTGTCTTGTTATCTATTTGAGAGAGAAAATTAAGAGTGAGTGCTAAGACTTTATTACTTGCAAGCTCATCATACAAAATCACTACACTAAAAAGATTCAAATTGTGTTCGAAGTGTAATTGAGTGATTGTTGTGCATTTGAGAAGTGGTGTAAGCTCTTAACTGAGCATTGTGCTATTGAAATCAATAAAATTGTTTGAAGTCCTCGGTTGAAGGCATTGGTGTCTATGGAGAGTAAGAGGCAACCTAAGCTCCATGTTTTATCACATCTTGATCTTCTCCTATCCCATCTCTTTTATTTTCGCATTTATTATCATTGTTCTATCATTCAATTTGTATGCAAATTGTTGCATTATTACTAAAGTTTAAAGAGAATCAAAATTTATCATTAATACTCAATTCATTTCCCTTTTGAGTATTAGCCTAGTATCTTTCAATATTTCATAAATGTCTAAAGAAAGATCGACTAGTAGCCCTAGTGATAGATGAGAGTTCAAATGAAGGAGAATGGGCTCAACTAGGTTTAGTATGCATTCTTAATGCTATGAAGTCACAAGCTACCAGAAAGAGAAACAGATTGATGTTCACTGAGGTATCAGTTGCAAGTAAGAAACTGAATGCTCTTATTAATACAGGGGCGTCTCATCTTTTTCATTTTGGAAGTGGTAGCAACTAAGCTAGGGCATAGTGTAGAGGAAACTGAAAAATAGCTAAAGAGGTAAACTTAGAGGAAGTACCCACCATTGGAGTGGCCAAAGGAGTAGAGCTACTTGTAGGAAGCTAGTAAGATTAGGAAACTATTGAAGTAGAATTGATGGATAATTTCGAGTTTGTGATCGAAACAGGCTTCCTAGATTGTATTGATGTTCTTATCATTCTCCAAGCTAATTGCATTTATGTGTTGGATAACAAGGCTCATTGTGTTGTGTCAGTTACAAGGAAAACTGGTCAAGCTCCCAAATTCCTTTTGGTGATGTAAGTAACCAAAGACCTTAAGAAAAACAAAACTACTTACTTAGTAGCCTTGAAATTGAGGAAGAGACAAAGAGCCAAGAAGGAGTGCCAACTCAAGTGGGGGAGTTATTAGAAGAGTTTAAGGATGTAATTTGAGTTACCCATTAAGTGACCTCCAAGAAGAGAAGTGGATCATATGATGGAATTGGCCAAGAGCCAAGCCTCCTACCATTGTCCTTTACCGGATGTCATCTCAAGAGTTAGAGGAGTTGAGGTGACAACTAAAGGAGTTACTAAAAGTAGAGTTCATTAGACCTTTAAAGGCACCTTATGGGGTTTAGTTCTCTTGTAAAGGAAACATAAGGGTCTCTTCGGATGTATATTGATTATCCAACCATGAATAAGGTTACTATGAAGATCAAGTATCCCATTCCCCTAGTGTTCGTTTATTTAATTGCTTAGGAGAAGCTACATATTTCTCGAAGTTGGACCGATGATCAGGTTACCATAAAGTACGAAAAGTAGAGGGGAATGAGTGTAAGAGCACTTGTATCACAAGGAACGATGCTTTTGAGTTCTTGCTATGCTGCTTGGCCTTACAAATACTCTGACCACATTTTGCACTCTCATGAATCAAGTCTTGGTTTCCTTTTTGGATCATTTTGTGGTGGTCTACATAAACAATATTATGATCTATAGTAAGACCATGGAAGAAAGTATAAGGTACCTCTAGCTAATTTTCTTAGCTTTGAAGTTGAATGAGTTGTATGTGGAATTGGAGAAATGTGCTTTTGCGCAAGAAGTGGCTTTCCTTAGGCATGTAGTGGGGCAAAGAAAGATTTAGATGGATGAAAGAAAAGTATGTCCCATTCCAGATTGGAAGAAACCTACCAAACCTACTAAATTGAGATTATTCCTTAGCTTAGTAAACTATTACAAGATATTCATATAATGTTACTCACAAATAGATACCCCCTTGATGGACTTACTTAAGAAGAATTTGCTATGGGATTGGAACACAAACAAGCAGAAGGCTTTTGACACATGAAAGTTCCCAATCACTAAAGAACTAGCTCTTGCCCTTCTTGACTTTAATAAGCTGTTTCAGGTATGTATGGATGCTAGTGACTTTATTATTGGTGGAGTATTGATGTAAGAAGATCACCTAGTGGCATTTGAAAGTTGTAAGTTAAGTGATACTGAGTGAAGATATATAGTGCATGAAAAGGAGATGATGGCTATGGTGCATTGTCTCTAAGTTTAGAGACATTACCTATAGAGTTGGAAATTCGTGGTTAGAATCGATAATGTGGTAGCATGCTACTTTGAAACTTAAAAGAAACTTTCACCAAAGTAGCCTCGATGGTAGGTTTTAGCGAAATATGAGCCTGACAAGATGAATGTAATGGCTAATGCCCTGAGTCAGAAAGTGGAATTAACATCCATTAGCAAATCGAAGAGAAATTTACTTGATAGAATTCAAAAGGGCATGAAGATGGGTGAAGTGGCTAAGACCTTATTGACCTAATGTAGGGAGCAAATAACAAGGAGATTTTAGGAACATGATGGATTCATATACACAAAAAGACATTAGTTTATGTACCCTATGCCTAAACCCTAAGAAGGGAGATAATGGAGTACCATGATTCTAAGTAGTTAGGTCATTTAGGAATTCACCATATCCAAGCTTTGATTGAAGAAAGGTATTATTGGCTGCATTAAAGAGAGGACATATAAAGTTATGTCAAGACTTGTCTTATATGCTAGCAAGACAAAGTCGTGTAAAAAACTATCTCGGGATTGTTAGAACCCCTCCTTATTCCAAAGTGGCCTTAAGGGACTGTCTCTATGAATTTCGTTAATAGTCTATGAAAGTTAAAGGGATATGGCATAATCATGGTGATAGTGGATCAACTTTTTATGTATGCTACTTTTATGCGAGCTACAAAAGAGTGTTTAGCAAATGAGGTAACACGGTTGTTCCTAAGGCACATAGTAAAGTATTGGGACCTACTAAGGAATATCTTAAGTGATTGGGATAGGTGCTTTATGGAAAATTTAGGATAGAGTTGTATATGCTGTTTGGGTCTAAGTTGAACTTCTCCACTAGTCTTTACCCTTAAACAAATGTATAAACAAAGAGGAGAAATGGACAAGTAGAACTATATGTAAGACACTTCATGAGCTAATTAGCGAGATTAGGCTAAGTTGTTTGATGTGGCTCAATTCTTCTTTGAACCTATAGGAGAATAAATCTACAAGTTAGAGTCCCTTTGATTTTGTCCTAGGGAAGCAACCCCTCACATCCAATATAGTTACTTTTGGGTATATAGGGTTTAGTTCACTAACTTACAAGTTTGCAAAGGACTGGCAAGAGAGTCAGGACCTAACTCGAGCTCACTTGAGTCGAGCTATCAAGAGGATGAAGTGTAGAAAAGAAGTAGACGTTAGTAAAATACCAAGTGGGAGACCAAGTACTTGTCAAGTTGCACTTAATCTAAACATACTAAGGGCTAGCTTCATAAAGGACTAATGCGAAGATATGAAGGTCCCTTTCTAATTGTAAAGCGTGTAGGACGAGTCTCTTATAAATTAGAGTTATCACCAAGGTTAAAGTTTCACCTTTTATTTTATGTGAGTATGTTGAAACCTTATCATAGAGACAAAGAAGATCCATTGACGATGGAGTCTTAGGGGCCTGCACTAGGAGTTCAAGAGTCATATAATAAGGAGGTAAAAGAGGTCCTAGCTGATCAATATGTGAGATGTTGGGGCCAACCACCTAGACATGAATTTATGATTATTTGGAAGGGGTTAACAAAGATTAAAGCATGTTAGGAACTTACTAAAACATTGTGAGAGTTCTAAAATAAAATTCAGAAGTTCCAAAAGGAAGATATGATGAGGGCGTCGCTAAATTAAGTGGGGAACAATGTCATTAACCTCTAATGGAGGCTCAGATTCAAGAAGTTCTTCTAGGCCCACTTATGTAGGAAGCTAAGTTCCAAGTCAAGGGAAGATTCCAAAACCAGGAATGTTTTGGAAGATTCTATAGGTATTTAGGTTCATTATGCTTTAGTAAGTAGGGTAAGTGAAGTGTAATTAATATTATGGTAAGTAAGAATGGTTTGTAACTATTAGATCAATGTAATATCAACCATTCATTTTTATAGGCTTTTTGTATATATATGAGTGATTTTCTTAATTGTAATCATTCAGATATTTTAAGAGGATTCATTTTTATTTAGAGTTTCTCTCTCTAAAATTTGCGGGTAAGAATGATATAAATACATAAATGACATATAAGATAGTTTAGAGAGCCTTAGGCATTGAGTCATTTGAGTGAGCAAGATTAATTTTTTTGCTTAAATTGCTTATATGATCTTAAAGATTAAATTTTCATAATAGAATATTGTTTCCTCTTATCGCTTCAAAAGTTGCAAATGAATTGGAACAATTGAGTATTTATACTCTTAAGGTGTATCATTTCATGGTTATTATGAATGAGCTTGTTAAGATAAGAGTTGAAGGTTAATAGTTTTTCTCATGCTTAGAAATGGTTTGAGGCGAATAAACCAATTCTATGATTCTTATTTTTTGAGCCCATAAAACTAAAGCTCCTTATATGATCCCATAGTATAATACATACAGATTTCTTAAACCAAATCATTTAGTCAAAGTCGTCAAACCAAAATAAACAATGGGTTTGGCTTAGTGTATTAATATAGGAATCTTAGCCCTTTATAGCTTTAGCTTTCATTGGTTTGTGGGTTCATAAAAGAGTTTAGCTACTAAATCCGAATTTGAACACATGGTCGAAAATGAATTTGAATTGTTTAATTTGTTGTGTTGTGCTTTTCAGATATGGACCGGTTTAGGACTGTATATGTCGTGCCCAAATGGCCAGATTATTGAATGTCAACTTGGGCGCCACATTTATCAGTAATCCGGAGGCAGCGTATTTTCTTCCTCGGTGTGTCGGTTCCGCTGTAGGACGAAACGAGAAAAGTTTATGTACTCGCTGTACAGTGATCAAGTCGGTAACAGAGGGAGACAGGAGGGAGAATGATCAAATCGTGGCGTGACGGAGCCCTAACATGGAGCGAATTCAAAATAGCGTGTATTGGTTTCGCTGACCGATGGAAGAACATGAACTCCGCTTTTCCTCCATGGATTTGGACTCCTGCTCCCAAACATCCATTGTTTCATAACCAAGTTCCTTCTTCAACCAATTCCCCTCTTTTAATTTCCTTACTTATATGATCATCTGTAATTCTTGTTCTGTCTATACTTGTTCTCATGCGAGATTACTGTTATCGTTATAGAATATATAAGCAAAGTATTTCAGTCTTCATTTGATATTTTTAATCATGTAGAATTCCTAATTTATTACTCTTAGTATTCAAAGCTGTTGCGGTTAATATTAGTTTTCAGTTTAGTTGGTAGTGGGAGGTTTATGGTTGCAGCCGGTTGCCGTTTACTGCTAGTGGAAAATATTAATGGGAAATGAGTGAAATGTTTTTTTATATCTACAGAAAGAAAGTGTTCTCGTTTTCTAGTCATATGTTTCCTTCCGTGAATAGCACTAGCTTTTGATATAACTACTGTAATATTCGATAATGGTATAGGGTTTTTTATGACAAAGGCTTAGAAAACATTCTCGAAACAAGAGGAATGGATTTTATTTTATTTTTTTTCAAGTTTTTTTTTTTTTTTTCCCTACATTCAAAAAGAACGGATTCAACTTTACCATTCTCTATAATGCGTCTCTTAATTCATCCCCTCTTCTTTTTATAGGATGATGGATACTTATCTTTGGAGAGTATGTGCATTGTCAAGTCTCGTGAGGTGAGGTGAGGTGAGGTGAAGTTTCAAAGTTTTGGCTTTTTGGATTTCAATGGTTCATGGAGATTGAGTGAGTTTCCATGTGGGGACAGGGAAGTCTTGATGAGATAGGAGGAGAAGAACAAGTTGGTCGTTCTGATGAAGGTGAAAATGTTGACCCAGCCACTTTGGTATGTGCCTTCTAAATAAAAAGAAAAAAAAAAAGAGAGAGAAAAGAAAAGAAAAACAGATCTACTCTTTTAATCTTGGTTTTGAACAATTTTGAAAACTTCTAAGGTTCACAAAAGTTTTTTCCTTTATTGTAAATTTGGTCTTATTGTCGTAATAGTAACTTGCAAATAAGTTACTTAATACTGTCAAGAAAACCACTTTTATGTGGCTATTATGAAGAGGAAAGGAGGAAGGAATTTGGTGATAAAATTGACTTGGTGGCTTTGTGTGTGAATTAAGAGTTTTGATGGATTAGATGTGTTTGATATGCACAAGTCTGGTCCAGGCAAGAATTTTTCCAGAAGTAATGGGTTAGCAGGAATTATTGGTGCTATCCATTAGTCAGTTTGAATGAACTTGCTCCAGGTTTAAGCTTAAGTTGCTTGCCATTAGGATTTGAATGGTGTTCTTGCTCTGTTACAGATGTAGTTACTGCAGGATATTTCTCAAGCGATTTCAAAAGGTGGTTTAATCTATTTGATAAAACTTGATAATAATCTAAGAGTAATTTATACCACGTTGATGGATGGCAATACATATGACCTTTACTTAACCCTCAAAAAAGCATTTAAAACCTTTCAAAGATTGTGCACCTGTTGCTCGACATGCCAATGTATACTGACCTTAATATATTGTCTCATGTGGCAGGTCCAGAGAAGCTGTCACAATGTGCATTACTATGATTTCCATGTAGTCTATAGCTCTTCATATAGGGTTCCGGTGCTATACTTCCGTGTTTATCACAGTGGTATGTTTAACATAACCTCAGTGGTTCTATCAAGGATATTGGTTAGACATGCTGCAGACATGGGATTGATATCCTGTGCTTGTAACTTGATGAGTTGACATGCAATCAGCACAAAGGCTTGCATGTGAAGCTGGTTAGGACAAGATAATGTTTTGATGTTCTCTTCGATTCTTTTTACTTTTAGATGGAAATTCAGCTAAACCTGGGAAGTAAATCTCTTTTGTTGCTTTAACATTCAGGGAACGAACCATGAAAGCTTCGAGGGAGTGATCTGTTGTCATTTATTGAGTTGTGTAGTTCAGTCACACATTTTGTATGACTTTTACTCCAACCTATGAGATTTTATCTTCCAGTTGAGGCAGAAAAACACCTGCATTCTTGTACAAATTCTGAAAGGTCTAATTTGAGAAATTCACTCTACCTTATCCTTTTCATACCTTACTAAGTTCGAGAGAAGAGATTTTGGTGCTACATCTGAAGCCTCTTGTGAGCTTAAGATGATTCATTCTAGCGTCCTATGATTATATTGAACATAGGATTTTTCTGTGTGAGACTGAAGTGTCCTCTAATAACCAAGAAAACAAACAGAAAGGGTTTATTCAAAAGTGCTGATGCAACTACTGCATTTAGCCCCTTGAATGGCATAATTAAATTATTAATTTAATTTATGTTTCTGTTTTATATGTAGATGGACAGCCCCTACCATTGGGTGAACTTGAAAAGGATCTACCCCCAGAGTCTGCAGAGACACTAGTGAAGTTGAAATGGACATTTATAACTCAGGAGGTAATGTGTTTTTTCTCTTTTTTTATTTATAATACCTATACCATATAAACATTTTCTTATTCTTTCCATTTTTTATGTTATGATGCAAATAATTGTATTACCGGTGCTTTTTACCTTTTGGATATATAGTTCTAGATGGTCTGTGAAAAAAATATAATATGAACTAAGTAATACCACACATAATTGCTGGTTCTTTTGCAAAGAATACCTCCGAGATAATATACATATATATATATATATATATATATATTTTCCGTGTCATAATTTGGCGGCATCCTCATTGCTGATAGGTTTTAACTATGATTACTGGAGATGTATGGCCAGGTTCCTCTTACTGTATAAAACATGGTCTGTTACTGTTGTGCGGCTATAATTGCTAAGAAGTGTTGTGCTTCTTTGAGCATTGACTAACTTGTTGGATCGCTTACCATTGTTTGAACTTGTAAGGATGCCTATTTCAACTGACGTGCCAGTGCAAGACGCTGGTTTTATAAGTTGATAATGCTACATAAGATTGTAAACAGGTCAAGCTATGGCAATATAGTGATGAGATAGAGATTGAGATTGAAATCGAATCAAAGTGGCACTCAACTAGATTAAGCTTATATATATATATATATATATATATATATATATATATATGAAAATATATTTTCCTTTTACTTAAAATAACAATGATATTTCAACTCGATTAAACTAAATCAGTATTTAAGATTTGACTTGAGCTTAATGATGCTAAGGAGCTCATCTCTGTAAACTTCTCTACTAGTTCAAGCTCGACTTTGCTGTTGTAAAATCAAATTTTGAAGCAGCCAATGAGTAGGTTCTGAGAAGGTTTAGTTCATTTTTATCCCTAATGCTCAATATTTGTTTGATGCAGGAGCATCCGTATTTAAATCGGCCATGGAACAAATTACATCCCTGTGGGACGGCCGAGTGGATTAAGCTACTTTTAGAAAGTGAGTTTACTCTGGCAGGGAAAGAGGCATCTCCTGTGCTGTATTTAGTATCATGGTTATCTGTAGTTGGACAAGTTGTGGGTCTAATGGTGCCTTATGAAATGTTAATAGGAGAAAAAGATATGTAGAGGAGGTAAAAACATTGAAGTGGATTCATGTGTTTTTGTGTTTGTGGCTCATTGTTGCTATTTGAAGATGGAACAAAGTGAATCGATCTTGAATCTTCCTCTTTTATCTGCTATGTACATTTCATGGGAGCTCCTTCATCAAAGATGCCTATGGTGCTCAAGATATTCTCTCAGTGACAAATTGTCGCCAAAGCACATGTCAGAATTGATTTGTTTTTTTTTTTTTTCAACTACTAGGAAGTGATTTTTATAAAATTGTTTGTCAGGGGTGGGAACCTGTACCTAGAGCAATCCTCGTGCGATATCACTATAACGATGTTGAACATATATAGATATTCGGTGTTACATCAACAGGCATCACTGGTCTTCCTAAATGCTGAAGGATAGCAATAATTTTTACCCATGGGAACAGCGGCACTAATCGACAGAGCACGACATTTTAGACAACTATGGTAACACAAAGGGAAAATTCCTTCCCAGCAACATAAGTTATCCACATTGTTGATGCCATGACGAGTCCTCCACCAGCCACTCAGGATGCTCTACACTAGCAGTAGCAGGAAGGAGCTAGTTGTGGAATATGTCTCCTGTTCAACATCTCTTTATTCAAACCACCAACGTTCCAAAAACATTCTTGTCTGCATCCGACCACTCCCATCCATGTCCTGTTCAAATGCGTATGTCGTACTTTTATGTCCTGCAAAAGCTCATGTGCTGCTTGACACACGATCATTGTTCATCTGACTGCTGCCTTATCTTCTTTTCCCTCTGATACAGCTGTCCTGCTGAAGCAAACTAAAAATTCAGTATTACCCTCAGCACCCTTCAAAGGAGATTCAATATGACCTTTACTGCAGAATCCAAACTTTTGAACACCGTTGATGACCTTTTCAAGAACCTACACCCCAAGTAAACTCTTTAGTCTTTGTACGTGTACATTACTGCATGGTAAAGAACAAAATAGCATGGTTGCACCCCAAAAGTACAGCAATAAAGTTGCAGCAATTACGAAAATCATGGTATGCAGAAGGATATGCATACCTCTTGGTGTACAATGGGATCTCTTACAATACCACCACTTCCCACCTACCAAAATATTCCACATAATGAATAACTGATTAGATGTTATAGTCTATCTTCTGGGTATTTCCACAAAATGGGTCCTGTAGCTAGGACGCACAGAAGAATGGTGCATGCATTGAAATTACAGAAACAAATACGTAATTGAATTCTTTATCATAAAACCATTGACTATGCCTTCTTTTCTAATATTAACAGAAAATCACCAAGGCACCAAAAAATTGCTCTATAAACATAAGATGAAACATAAAGGCTCCATAAACCATGTATGTTTACCACTTAATGTGAACAATGATGCATCGGTAACTTCAGGTCATGCCAACATGGTAAGATAACATTACAAAAATGTGTTATTTCCCCCCGAACCCACCACCCAAAAAACAAATAAATAAGGCTCTTAGGTATGCACTACCATGTGTAAGTAAAAGGTGAATAAAAGAGCCTATACTCAACTACGCATACATGCAACTATGTGTAATTGGCTGAGACACAATGTGAATACAGCAACTAGTATAGGTGAAACCTTATCCTGCAAAGGACGATCCTTATATTTTAACCCCTGAGCCATTCAAATGACATCTGTTTGATACTTTTTATCAAGGCAAGTATGTCAATAAATTCTATTAAATCAAAACACAAGGATGGACAGATCTTTACTTGTGATCTGAGGGCTTCGAATTGAGGTTTGACTAGTGTCACTAAGGTAGCATCTTCCTTCATCAAATTTACAACAGCTGGCATGACCTGTGGTAAAATTCAAAACACCAATTAGTTCTTGTTGTCCAAAAGAATACAAGAGCTAAAAGGCAGGAAAAAGCTGCCTCTCTTGCTAGCCAGTGCATAGCATTTGTATACTCACCAGGAGAATAGAGATGAATGAAAGGTCCAATGTTACCAAATCAACTTTCTGGGGAAGTTCAGAAAGATATCTTAAATTTGTTCGTTCAATCACGGAAACTCGTGCATCTCGTCGTATTTTGTCTGCCACCTAGAGCATCAACATTTGTCAACTTGTAATATACGAAGCTATTAGACCTGGTTAACTAACCTATCTGAAAGGATTCACTAGGAAGATTAGGAGCAACAGTAACTAGTCAACTGATATATTTGTAGGTGCTAGTTCCAAAATAGTTCTAGATACTCCAAAATTTAATAAGGTCTAAAACAAAATAACTATATTTACTTTTCTAAAACAATTCCTATATCTAGCTGAAAGCATATAAGAAGACAATAACTTCAACAGGGAAATCATTCACTTACTTTAAGGAAATTACATCAGGAAAGATAAATGAAAAAGAGAAGAGACTGGTTGTTATGGGGTTATAAATGCAATAGCAAGTGAATAAGAAACACAGTAGCAAGATACCTGACCATAACCGACATCAACACCATAAACATGCGATGCACCATACTGAAGCAAACAATCTGTAAATCCTCCAGTGGACAGTCCTGAATCAAGGGCGATTTTCCCTTCCACATTGATGCCCAATTGTTCAATAGCAGCTTCTAACTTATATCCCGCTCTGGATAAGGCAGATATGAAATTGGATAATCCATAGATCATCTTTACATTGCTAAAGTACAAAGTCACAAAGGGATTGTTTTCTGAGTAATCACCTACATACATATTTTGGTATCTCAGCCATGATCTCTACATTGGCTTTATCAGAAAAAGGAGTTCCAGCTTTATTCACAATCTTCCCATCTACAAAAACTTTGCCTGGAACATAAACATCCAGGAGAAGACGTAGGGCTGTTACTTTAGGTGTTTTATTCTCTCCTAAATTATAATAAGCCATAATGTAGTAAACTTAGATTAAAAAACATATCCACAAGGGATTAGAAAGATAAATGAGAAGGCCAATATTACTGAAGCTATATAGTAAGTAGATTAACCAAGCATGAGATAATTGTATGAGAGGGACTATGTCCTTATCTAGCCAAACCTACATATATGAAGAAAAAATGTGCAAAAAGACAATGATGTGATATACTTATTAGAGAAAATCACAAATGCCACGAAATAGCCAATCAAGTCCCAGTGACTCCTTTGACAGCTAGCACTTATAACAAACCTATATCCAGACGAAAAGCAAATCAAGTTGATGATATTTATTGAGTGGAATAATTTTTATGTCATCGAGAAAGAACTTTTACAGACAAAAGTTACACGGAAAGACAATCCCATTGATAAAATGAGAAACAATCTGAAACACATAAGAACGAAGTCACGAAATGAAGTGGACGCCATCAAACTGATCTTATCAAAACAACCTCAAAGACTAGCGACAGGTAAAGGCACATAGGCAGCAGAAAGATTTGCATGTTGGCATTATTGTGATTGTGTTCAGCCCGGAATTAAAGTTTTCCTAAGGAAAAAATATTGTTTTTAAGGTGCTGCTTGCAGCATGATAAAAGCACAGTGCACAGAGAAAGGGCTTTAGAGTTGATGAAAGATAAATACCCTGGAGAATCCATGACTGTATCAAGGTCCGGCTGTACTGCTGATACCTTTCAAGACAAATCTCATCAAGTCTCTTTTTCCTGAGGATATCAAGAGCATCTATTAAATCAATTGTCAAGAAATCCCTCTGGTAAATGAATTACTTAAATGAAAGAGAGGGGAGGGAGGGAGTGGGGGGAGAAATCTTCCGATTGTAAATTTAGCTCCACCAAATATGGTCAATCACATCACATTAACTTATCCTGAAGAGCAATCTACTAAAATCATGAGGCAGAAGATCTGTTATGAAGATCTCTTATGAACTACTTAAGATATTGATAGAAGCTCACTTCTTTGGCAGTTGAATCTTCCTGGACTTAACAACGGCAAAGCTCCTTCTTGAAGAATAATACACTTGGCCTCTCACCCATTTCACTATCCATCAATGTAAATAGCATTGGTACCCATCAGATTAAATGGCATCGCCCATTAATAAAATACAGCTGTTGCCTTTTGAGGCAACCCAACACACCACACCACCCCCCACCACCACCCACCACCGCCATCCACGTGATAAAAAAAAAAAAAAGCTTTTTCTACAACCAGAGACAAGAGTTATCAAATTGTCAGAACTGATGATTATAGACACAAATACAGTTCAAATAAAATCCAACATAATTGGCGACAAGATTATAAAAACTAAATCCAACATTGATGCAGCACGTGTTTCGAAATATACACGGAAGCAAATTTATTCCAATAAGGGTTTGTTTGAATGATCATTTTGTGTTTGTTATTATTTAGTGCCTACAATTAGGGTACAACCATAAAAGACTATGTTACTAGTGGCTTCTAATGGGTCTAAAGAAACGAGCTACATACAAGTCGGGATTGATGCGGTGGGTTTTGGGAACGACTTAACAATTGTAAAGATTTAATCATAACAAAGGAAAAGAATTTTCTGAACAAACGCACAAAATGGGATTCCCTATCCCACAAATTGTAAAACAACAGTAAAAGCCCAATCAATCCAGATACTCCAATGGATAAGTGAATCTTCATGGAATTCGACATAAAAAAAATTAATGAAGTTGGTCCAAGTATGTTTTTTTTTTTTTTTTATTTAAACATATGCACAAGCTCAAATGCTTAAGCAAGCTGTATTGAAAGATGAAGAAAACTACCAGCATGTTTTGATGAAATAGAAAAGCGTGTGAAAGCGGCAGGAAGTTGCAGAGCCATGAATGCCATTTCTATTTTGAGGTTTTTGTATGTTTATGGTTTGCTGTGAATTGTGAAGCAAGTGAAAACCAATTTACGCTAATATCCTTAGAAGAACATTGCTTGTGTAAAAGAGAGGGAAGTATTTTCACCGAAAGGGGAATAAAAAAAAAAGCAAAAAAAAAAAAAAAAAAAGTCACGGCCCGGCCCACATAGAATATATACTACACAAACTATACATATTCAAATCTGGGGTTTTTTTATCCAAACTTTTTTTTCTTTCTTATATCTCTTTAAAACATTAATATTCAGTTGTTGTTGAAGATAATAACCAGGAAAAAATTTCCCTGATAACTTGAATGCATAATAGTGGCTAAAAAACACAGCAATATTTATCCTAGAACCTTAAAAACTATACGCACAAATTGCATGTTGAAGCATTCACGGCATATTGCGATAAACATCTATCTAAAGTAGCTAATCTGATGCAAAATATAAAATCAATGGATTTAAAAGTAGAATGTTTAGGTTAAATATGATAGCAAATTTTAGAGTTTGAACTGTGCACTACCATTTTAAATATATAAATTTTTTTTATATTAATATATAATTAATATAACAGATAAATGTTTTTCTCTTTAATTTTTATAGTGAGAAAATTCTCTCTTTTATGAGAGTCACTTGACTGGTATAGTTATTGGTTTGTTGAAAATAACACTTTTCCAACATACTTTCGGTTACAGATTCTCCTTACATTTAACTTACTTCATGATTTCATACATACTTTTTCAATCATACACAAAAACATATTATTATTGTAACTTTTTTCTAATCACAAAATTTACAAAAACCCAAAAAAATTGTAGAAAATTCACAAAAAACCTTTAGATCGAAATATTCCCTTACTGCTATTCTTATTTTTGTGCATTAATTTTAAGTTATTTATCAATTGACTGATTGAAGCAATTTGGTTAATATAAGAATGAATTCACTCCTTCATCATTTGGTCATCATACTTAAAGTTTCCTTAACCTATTGAATTTCATTTCAGCTTTCATTGATTTGTGTGACTTAAGCCATGTTTTGCTTCATGGTTTAAGATCTCTAGGTCTCCTTGGTTATTGCTTAGAAATTTTCTCTTCTTATTTTTTTGCTTCATTTCCTGCATCAATAATTCATATCATCATTTGCTTTGAACATTACCCCTTTTCTTATCTATCTTTATTCATAGTAACTAATCTATTTCTTTCCTATCTTTATTCATAGTAACTAATATGTTTCTTTCCTAATATGTAGATCTATGAATTATCAAAACAAAGGAAAATAACCAATGACATCTCAATCACTCGATAGTTACTCTAAAGAATGCTTAGTACTGGAATTAGATTCAATAAAGCTGAATATCTAATGATTGGAAAAGTCTACTTGGATAAAACTTTGAATAAACCTATAATCATGAATGTGCTTAGAAAGGCTTAACAAGACTATAGTAAAGTAAGTTTCAAAATGTGCTTAGAAAGGCCTAACAAGACTATAGTAAAGTAAGTTTCAGTTCTCTTGGAGTTTACAAAGTACTAATTTCTTTTAAATCTCTTGACATGTTATGAAGTGTAATTAATGATGGGCCTTAGTCAGTTTTGGATCACATTTTGGTCATAAAAGTATGGAGATTAAATTGCAACGTAAAAGATATTGAGCTTGACTTAGTAGCTTTCTGGATACAAGTCACGAACTAAAACTTGATCAAATGACGGATTATAATACTAGAATTATTGAGGCGTCTTTAGGTGAATTGATTAAATTTGAACAAACTAAGCAAGAGGATGGGTTGAGAAGAGGTTTTCTTAGAGTAAGAGTAAAGATTAATCATAACAAACCGTTGAAGAAGGAAATGTAGATTAATAGGAGTGTGAATGAAAAATACAAAATACACTTTAAATATGAGCGTTTGTCGTATTTCTACTTTACCTATAGGAAATTGGGGCATATTACTAAGCAATGCTCGGTAAAGGCTAGTGCAAGCAATCTTTATGGCCTAAGATTAAGAGCTTTTGTAGTCAGAAATGGTTTTTAATCTGGAAGAAGGAAGGATGATATGGATAGGTTGTCTTAGAGGATGGAAGACATGGTTGAAAATTTAACTGCTACAGTCGCTTCCCCTATAAAATAGATCAATGCGAAACATCATAACATGTCCTCTTGTTTAGACCTAAACACTTCATCCCATACACATAAATTGTCCCTTGCAATACATAACACCCCACTTCTATTAATATTAGATTCTACTCCTCATATACCCAATATTTCAAATAAGGAAACAGCTATTATCAAATCACCTACTAAACTACCCCCATCCTTACATTCTAATCCAATCAACTCTAAATCTACTTTAGTCCCCTCCCCTACCAAATTGTCACACTCTCTACAAACCAATACTTGTACTAATTCATTAGTGAAGTGTCCCTTGAATAGTTCACCTTCCTCCTACATTGTTGAGTTATCTCAAGATGACCCTGAACTTAAAAACTAAACAGAAAACGATAGTAATTTATTATTACAATTAGAGAATATCACTCATTTGGCTAACCCAAAGAGTACTGAATTTGTTGTTTCTAATTCAGTAGTTAATGTTTTGAAAGATCTCTCTCTTAAACGTGGAAGAGAGGAAGAACCAAAGGGAAGCTCAAAAAGATTGAAAATGGTGAAATGGGAACTAAATCCATTTGCTATTGTGAAGTTTTTCCTAAAGACTACAGTGTTTAAAAAAGAGGTAAAGACATTAAAAAGAAGAACTAGGTAAGGAAAATAAAAGAGTAAAGATGAGAAGGGAGTTGATAGAGAGGATTATTGGGATGAAGTGGAGGTAAAAGAAGCAAACCTATCTTTAGAAAAAGGTAGAAGTGGCTAGCTTTCAATAGCCACATGGGCGCTATGAAGTTTTTGAGTTGGAATTGTCAAGGATTAGGTTCGTCCTTGACAATTCAAAATTTATATGGATTCGTCAATAAGCATAATCCAAGCATAATTTTTCTAATGGAAACTGATACGAGGCAAACATACTTATCAAATTATAGTAAAGCAGATTATGAGTCTAAACGTCGATCCCACTAGGACTAGGACTAGGACTAGTACAATTGCTAATACTCACTAGATCTTTATTATCTAATCTATGAATTTGAGTTTGGGAACTTAAAAGATCTAATTTAATTGCAGCAATCACTAAATTAGCAACTAATCAAGAATTATTCAAGAACTTAGCAAGAAAATAATAAAAAAATAAACTGATTCAAGATTTAAAAACCGTATCTAGATTTTTGTTTTCTCTAAACCTAATATGTGAATTCTATTAAAGGTAATTTATTCCTTAATCTTTTTTGATTAAGAGAATTCTCTACTAAAATTAATCACTTTCTCAAACTAATTAACCCTAATCCTAAAATTACTTATTAGATTTTCTTCTTAATAGCATGATCTAAGATTACATTATTGAACAACGAATTTTCTATACTTTAATTTAAAATTCCAAAGGAATCTTGCAAATTATCTCTAATCTTGCAATAACCCTTATCAACTATACCTAGATTTAATCTTATAAAAAATCTTTTGATTCTCTTATAAGATATTAAACTCTAGATTACCACTCACAAAAATAATAACCTAAATCATGAAGTAAACATTGTTGAATCAAGAAAAGACTAAAGAATTAAATTAATCAAATAATAATAATATCAAATGAATATATCTAAGTTCCATGAGACCTAGATATAAAAAATCTACTTACTATACATTGTAAAATAATAATATAAAAACAAAGAGTAGAAAATTGTAAAAAAGAAAATCATGAAGTCTAAAAAAAAATTGAATCTTAAATTCTTGATGGTCTTCTTGCTGCTTGAGTGTTTTTGTCTTGAAAAGCTCTCTCCAATTTGTATCCAACAAGGTTTTCTTCTTAAATAAACCTTAACAATGCTTTATATATGAAGAATTAAAAAAAAAAATAGATCAGTTGAAAAAGACGTGTTCGGGAACACCACTGTGTCTTTTGGTCATGTACTTAACTATGCAATACGTTGTTTCTCTTTATTTCTTTTTTTTTTTTAAATTGGAATTGACATGATTGATGACATGGTCATGTCTTTTGATCATGTCCTAAGCTGTAACAGTTGAAAATAAACTCTAAATTTACTTAGAAATGACACAATCATATTGTTCAGTTGTGTCAACTTTCATAACTTACTTATTTTAGCTTCAATTTGAGTGAATTTTTTTTTTTTTATCTTCTCATTTTCTCGTGTAGATTATTTTAAAACTTAGAAAACAAAATTTTACTCAATTAAGTATTATTATCTAAAAATAAACCCATATATTAAGGAAAATCATAAAAAATTATTATGTAAAATATGTGCAATTAGAAACTCATCAAATTTCCTCACACTTAAGAATTTGCTTATCTTCAAGCAAACAAATAAAAGAAAAATTAAGACAAGGATTCTTAAGTTAAAAACCATCACTACCTAAGAAACCAGTAAAAAATTACACTTAACTCAAAAAAATTCAACTTGCAAATCCAATCCATTTTCTTTAAATAACTTCCTTAACTTTTATACTTAATCTTTTTGCCAAATGTTCAAAGGATACAAAGTATCAAGGCTCACAAGCTAATCTATGTAAATTAAAATTTAATTGGATTATTTAATTAAGGATTCCCATACTCAAGATCAGATTTAACATCTCGTCAATCAAGAAAGAGCTATAAAAATTTTAAACCTACTTAACTAAAATATATACAACCCTCTCTTCAATCTCACTAAGTGCCATAATTCAAAGTAAAGATATATTGTCGAGCCTGATTTTTCGGTTTTCTATTTGAAATTGATTTCCCCATTTCCCGATTAATACTAAACCCTAACCCATTTAATATTAATCCTTAACTAAAGAAATTGAGAAATTTCGGTTTTTTATTGAAAATAATTTTTGGAGTCGCCACCCGACCGAAGTCGGGAAAAGAAAAGAAACCATAATCAATTGGGTGGATTGATTACGATTTGGCTACCGGTCTTCGATTTCAATTTAAATAAAGAACTAGAGAGTTTCGAATTCAAGGGCTAACCTATTAAACCCTAACGGATACCACTATTTATTTATCGAAATTAGGATTATCTTTCTAATTATAATATTTAAAATAAATAGATAAATAAACAAAAAAATCAAAAGAAAAAGAACCTAAGTTTAACATATTTTATCATTGCCCTGAAGGTGCCTATGTATCCGCTAGCCGAGATCAGACAATCGTAGTTCTTTAAAAAAAAATCTTTAATGTGTTGATTTATTTTAATTTTAAAAACCGACAAGCTTTACGTTTTTAATTGATTCAGTTTATTAAAAAAAAAAATCTAAAGGGGTCCTAACTCATTTATGTTTTTGTTTTATAAAAAATACTCTAAAAATCCTATTTTTTTAAAAAAGTCTTTTATTAATTCTTAGTTAAAAAAAAAAATTCTATGTGAGAAATGCTGATAATAATAAAAAATTTAATCCTAAAAGAAATCCTAAGCTCCATACTACATTTGAACTATCTATCAAAATAAATAAAATATAACATACTCAATATACATATAGATACACTAATACTAAAAGACTCCATTAGGCTAATATATATACATAACTACTTATATATTATGTTATTAACATCAGCAAATAAGGATCTAATAAAATAAAAATAATAATGATATAATGATAACAATAATAATAAATAAACATAATAATAAAAAAATTTGAAAGAACCAAACAAGGCTAAACTTGGTTGTTGTTCAATGAATCAGTGACGATGGATAGTAATCTGTGGTGACGTATGATAACAATAATAATAAATAAATAAATAAACATAATAATAAAAAAATTTGAAAGTTGTTCAATGAATCAGTGATGATGGATAGTAATCTATGGTGACGTTGTGGCATTGGATGAACTGCCTGCTGTGGACGTATGTGGATTGCAGACAACAATAGCGAAGACGGATCAAGCTTGACGCTGGACGTGAAGTGTTTGAATGGTGGAGTGGTCGATGTGCTTAGGCTGGATCGTGCGTTGGGTGTCAATAGGCGATGCGTATTGCTTGTCAACAATAGACCGTGAATTTGCTGATGGAGACAGCGTTGGGGGTTGGTTGGCGTCGACTAACGTGTTTGTTGTTCTATTTGTTTGGATGTTGTTGATCGTGTGTGATCGGATTGTTGGTGAGCGGACGTGGTCTTGCTGTTGGCTGAATCAGAGAGATTGTTGTACGAAGCGATTGACCAGGGATGTGGCGTTGAAGCGAGCAAGGCTTCAAGAACGTCAGGCGAAGGAATTTTGCAGCCGTAGTTGTTGGTCGTCTGAAGTCTTAGCTGATTGTAGGACTTTGTTTTTTTTTTTTTTGTCGCTCCGATGTTGGATTGAGGATGAATTGTTGTGTGGGGATCGAATTCAGCCCGCTATCCCCTTTTTTTCTGCTGTGTGCCCCCTGGTAAAAAATTCAAAGCATCGAATTCCAACACACTTGCTCCGGACCTTGATTACTCTAATGCGATAGTGATTGAGGAAATATTTTCGTCGAAGCTCCTCACTGTGACATCGCAACAAAGGGCTGGTATTGGAATTGAAGCTCGGCAACGTAAAAGTGAAAGGATGGAGACCAAATATTCCTCGTTGTAAATTTCTCTATAGCAGCTCATCGTCACTATCCCGATAAGTCCAAATTGCACCTAGTTATAATTCTTGAAGTGTAGATCCGATTTTTTCTTCGTACGACTACGGAATTCGGAAAGGATATATATATATATTCTCCGTCATGCGACTTCAGAATTTGGACAAAAGACTTCTAGGATCTATTGTTTTGCTTGGAAAAAGAATTTCCTTTTTTGTCCTCTTTTATTTGTACATGTATGTGTTTTTTAAGGTCGAAATCAAATCATAACTGGATATATCTATTATATCTGATTCGATAATTAAACTAGATTCAAATGAATTCAAATCCGATTTAACAAGATCAAACTAAATTCAAATGATTTAATTAGATATGAATCACGACATAGGTGCCTAGCGAGACTCGAACTTAAGACCTCAAACTAAGTCCATTCCGATACTCCAATGTTTATTCGTTAGGTCGTTGGCTTGTGTCTTGACATTCAGTTCAAATAAATTGTACTTAAACTACCCACTTTCTTAAAATAATTTTTTTTAACTAAGCTAAAATTAAAACTATTTTCTCTAAAATAATTTACTTCCTAAAAATCTACAAAACTCTTTATAATAATTTTTTTCTTTTCTAATTATTTTTTTTTTGGTATTTTCATCATTTGTTAAATTTTTATTATTTTTATCTTTTATTAATTTTTTTTTATTTTTATTTTTGAATTAGGATCCTTTTTGTAAAAATAAAAATTAGGACTATAGAGGGGCAAAAATTAGGTGTCTATACATATTACATTCACTCATCATTTGATCGTCCCTTTAATACGTACTTTCATTGGGAAGGCTTTAAATTCTCTAAATTTGTATTATTAATTAAGCGCATTATTTAAGGACAATTGTGTTGGCAATGGGAAAGGACCTCGCTCTTCTGATGAACCAAAACTGATCCATACTAACTTAGGCTTCATATTGGTAGCGGAAAAAAACCTTGCTCGTTTGAGCGACTAAGGTGGATCCATGTAAACTTATTCTTTCAATTTACTTTGGCATTGGCAATGAAATTCAACCTTGCTCTTTTGAGAGACTAAAGTAAATGTTTACCAATTTTACCTTTTTGTTATTGACTATTCATTCATTTATATCACTTTCTACCTCCAACTATTTCAAGTTTTGAAGGGTTTCTTAAAAGATAAGTTTTATTTGTTTGTTTACTAAGAATTATAGGGCTCTAAAGTCATTTAAGAGGAAAATATACATCAAAATAAGCTTCAAAAATAGTTACAACTAACTCCTAACTAGTGATGTTACTCTAATCCTAAATCCTTAAAAATCCTAGCTAAATAATCTTTAACTTTACTCCATAAAGATTTTACCTATTAACTCTAGCATCATATAATTCAATCATCAAAGATCAAGTAATCAAATTACATTCAACTCAATGGAATTTATCAATTTCCAAATAATTGCAAGTCAATAAAATAATAAAATTGGGTTAAATACGAAAAGATTACAAAAAAATTGGTTTCCTATATAGCAAAAGTTTCTATAAATTTCTATATCCCTTTCCTTACACTTAAAATCGTACATTGTCCTTAATGTATGAATTAAGTCACATAATGGAAAATATATCAATGTAAACACTTGAGAGTAAGGGAATAGAAAAGTGGGAAAAGAACTAGTACTCCCTTTAAAATTTGAAATGATGCAAGTCATTAATGTAAGACATTTAAAGTATGAAGTAATCTAAATCAAACGTAGTCTCTAACATGAGCTTCAAATTTCTAAGGCATCATCCATGAAAGCATCCTTATCCTCTTCATATTCTCCATCCTCCTTTTCATGATCAACATCTTCTTTCGAGCTTAAAGCTTAGTTTATAGTGTCATGGTCATATTTAAAAGAAAAGAAAATTCAGGTCACTTTTCTGTTGACCAAAAGTTTCTCCAAACTTAAAACAAAGGACTATATCAAAACCATAATCAAGTGTGGAAGAAATGACACTATAACTCAATTAAGGCTTTTATCAAACACTTGATATGCATGCAAAATGTAGTTGTATTCTTGAGAAATCCTTTATGCAATCTTAACAACTATGGTTACAAAAGAGATTCCAAGCATACTTAAACTTCTAATTCCTCAATGACATGAATGAATAACACTTGCATGTTGATTAAACACTAATGCCCTAAGTATTAAAATGAAGAGCAAGGTATATAAAGTAATGAAATTCAACACTTCAACTCAAACATTCAAGAATCACACACCTATAGTAATATATTATAAGTGATATGATTGTGTCACAACCCATGCCTTTCAAATGCAAATATTAACACTAATTCAAGAACACGGTTGTGTTCATCATGCACATCATCACCAAAATACTAAAATAAACATCCATCATAACCCATACTCACTAAATAGAATCATGCAAAAGCCTCAAGAAAAAGTGAAATCCAAATGAGTTATTTTATGAAAAATCTAAGAAAAATGAGAGATATTAGGAACTTATTGAAGCACTTGAAGTGAAGTGCACTTAGGAAAACATGAATCAGTGTGAGTGATGGATTGTGAATCAAAGATGGTTGTAGGTATGTTCTTTTGTGTGTTTGGGGGTAAGTGAAAGAGCATATGAGAGGAATAGGTCATGTGTATGTTCATGTAGAAGAGGAAGTAAGGAGAAGTGTTAAAAAAAATACTTGTTAAGCATACACTTATATAGTGAGCATGATACGACTCAAGACATAATCGTATCTTGTAGTTGTGTACCCTACTGTAAAATGCCCAAAGAATCTCCCTGGGAACAACGTGGTCTGAGATACGACCGTATGTCACAACCATGTACTCCTCTACAATGAGCGCATTAAGGTTGCTTGCAATTGATATGATTCAAGACACAATTGTGTCTTTAGATTGTATAGTAAGCTTTTTTTTTTTTAATTTTTAATTTTATTATTTTTATTTTAATTTATGTATGCCTAGCCTAAATGTATGAATTCAAATGTAAATAAAAGAAACTTAGAGACACGTAAGTACTAAAGTAGAAAATAAATCAAGGAAATCTAATGCAAAAATTAAACTAAAGAGAAAAGCCTATTATGTTGCACTTATCAATTTTGAAATTTCATTTAGCTTCGTATGCATAACATAACATAAAAACGAACTTAACCTTGAAATGAAAAATAAAAGTGTTAAAGTGGTAAAATAAACACTGAAAATTGCTAACATAATCTACCGACTTGGGTTGCCTCCCAAGAGTGCTATGTTTAACATTAATAGCTCAATGAAATGAATGGGTTACTTACCTTCATCCAGGTGGAGTTGGATCTCCACCCTTACCTCACTTCCAAACCCTTTAAATAAGGTTAGACTTACCCTTTTCTATTGGTATAGCAAATTGTCTTGTCTAGTTACATAATTTCTATCGAGTTTCTTCTTATCACACCACTCATCAAATTCATGTTGCTCGAGTCCTTTCTTTTTATTTGCTTTTCCCTTAGATGGAGTGGTTGTCAGTAGCTTTGAGCTCCTCACTATAAAAGCATGTTCTAAACAATCTTTTGAGTGTTTCCGCTCTAAGACTAGTGGTTTTACTTTGGGAGAATCTAACTTTCCTTTCTTTGGTCTACAAAATGGTTCAATCCTTATCTTCACCACAATAGGATCATTAACTCCCAATTGAGCTACAGCTTCTAATTGGTTAAGGGTGTTCATCATCTCTCCATCTCCCATTTCTAAGCAATAGTTCATAAGTTCTTTGATAAGTATTTCCTGCACACATTCAATAACAACAGCATTAGAAGTATTACGATCATAGCTTGTGCCTTATGATTAAGGGACTTGTGTAATGAATTTGGATTTTGGAAAAAAAATTTCCTCATCTTCGAGCCTTAAGATGAGCTTACACTTACTAACATCAAACATAGCTTTAGCAGTAGCAAAGAAGGGTCTACATAGAATCAATGGTACCTCAAGATCCTCATCTACATCGAGGATAACAAAATCTACAAGGAGAATGAATTTATCATCTCATACTAGAACATCCTCTATGACGCCCTTAAGGTATGTGGTAGACCCATTAGCTAATTGAATGCACATGCGTATTGGTTTAGATTCTCCTAACCCTAGCTTTTTAAACAACTTAAATGGCATTAGGTTTAGACTAGTTCCTAAATCTGCCAAAGTATTATTTACTAACAACTTTCTAAGCACACAAGGAAGAGTAAAACTGCTTGGATCTTGTAATTTCTTTGGTAGCTTTTTTTGGAGTAATGTTGAGCATTCCTCATTTAGTGTGACAGTTAAAAGATTCTCTAGCTTCCTTTTGTTTGACAACAAGTCCTCTAGGAACTTTATGTACTTTAGCATTTGTAATAAAACGTCAATAAGAGGTACGTTTTTGTGAAGATATTTAAAAAGATCGATGAATTTTTCGAATTGCTTGGTTGGATTAAGGCAGTCTTGTCTAAGTCACTGTGGATATGGGATGGGCGACTTGTACTCCTTCACTTTTGCTTGCTCCATATTCTCTTTTAATTTTGGTGGCTTTATGTCATCCTTGCCTTTGACTTTCACTTCTTTCTTGGTTACTTTCTCACCATTCCCTTTCTTAACTTGCAGCTCTTGCCCACTTCAAGGTCACTACATTGACATGTTCCTTAGGGTTTGTTTCGGTGTTCCTAGGTAGTGATCCTTATTATTTCTCATTTAACATCCTAGCAAATTGGCTAATCTGATTCTCTACGTTGTAGATGGAGGCTTCTTCCTTAAAGAGGTTTCTATTTGTTGCATTTTAGCCTCATTAGACTGAATGCATTTTTCCAAGAGGCTTTCCAACTTTTTCTTCGATGTAGGCAGTGGTGCTACTAATTCTTGAAATTTAAGTGGAGGCAAATTTGGTCTTTGTTGAAGCTAATTCCTTGCTTGCTATTGTTAGCCTTAACTCTGATTTTAACCTCCCCATGAAAAGTTAGGGTGGTCTTTCTACCCTAAGTTGTACGTGTTGTGGTAGGGATTATATTGGGGTCTTGTAGGTTTCCCTAAAAAATCAACTTGTGCTATTTGCTCACTACCTATAATCTCCTCTTAGTTGAAGTTGTTAGGGATGAACTATGGTTGTTTTGAATCAATCGAGAGGGATTAAATTTTCTTACTCAACATCTCTACTTGAGTGGCTAAAGACTGAACAATGCTCAGCTCAAATACGCCTACAACTTTTTGCTTCCTCTTAGGGTTCTCTTACTGATAATTATTCATGGCCATACCTTTTATCAAAGCTTGGACTTCCTTAGGCATCTTGGTATTCAATATACCTCTGGCTACTACATCTATCATTTGCCTTATTGAGGGGTTGAGACTATTGTAGAAGGTTTGCATTTCCATCTAAGGAGGGAGGCCATAATGTGGACACCGCCTTAATAAGTCCTTAAAGCGCTCTCATGTGTCGTATAAGGTCTTGCCCTCTATTTGGGCAAAAGATGAGATGTCGATTTTGAGCTTTGTAGTTTTCACGAACGGAAAATACTTCTCTAAGAATTTTTTTGCCAATTTGTTCTAAGTTATGATTGAATTCCTTGCCAAGGAATTCAACCACTACTTAGCTCAATCGTGTAAAGAAAATGGAAAGAGGTACAACTGAATAGCATCATTAGTTGCCCTATTAATCTTGAAAGTATCATATATTTTAAAAAATCTTGAAATATGTGCATTGGGATCTTCGTCTTGGAGGTTGTCAAATTGTACAAATTGCTATACCATCTAAATAATGTTTAGCTTGATCTCGAAGTTATTGGTTGCAATAATTGGTCAGTTAATACAAGATTAGGTACTAGCTAATGACAATTGGGAGTAGTCTAACATGGTTTGACTTTGTTCCCTATTGTTGGCCGTGATGTCATTAGGTAAGCTCTTATGATCAATGCTCTACTACTTGATCCTTTACCTTGCCTTCTAACAACTTAACTTCATCTTTTAACCTAATAGGAGATCCTTGATTAAGTGCTTCCGCTGTTTCTTTGACAGATAATTGTCTTAAATTGTGTAAAGCTATCCTCTCAATCTCAGGGACTAGTACAATTACTATTATGCATTACACTAAAGAAAATAGAGAATTTAGTCAAGATTGCACCAAGAAAATAAAAAAAAATCAAGAAAAAGAAAATAAATCAAGAAAGATAAGGAAAAAAGATGGTTGTATTAATAAATCTACTAGCTTTCTTAATATCAAAAGTCCTTATCAGCGGTGCCAAAAACTTGATACGAGGTAAGCCCACTTATCAAATTATAGTAAAGCGGATTATGAGTTTGAATGTTAATCCTATATGTACTAGTACGATTACTGATTCTCATTAGATCTTTATTATCTAACCTATGAATTCAAGTTTGGGAACTTAAAAGATCTAATCTAATTACAACAATCACTAAATTAACAACCAACAAGAATTATTCAAGAACTTAGCAAGAAAGCAATAAAAGAGTAAACTGATTCAAGACTCAAAACTGTATCTAGATCTTTGTTTTCCCTGTACCTAACATGTGAATTCCATTAAAGATAATTTATTCCTTAATCTTGTTTTTATCAGGACAATTCTCCACTAAAGTTAATTACTTTCTCAAGCCAATTAACTCTAACCCTAAAATCACCTATTAGTATCTCTTCTCGATAGCATGATTTAAGATTGCATTATTAAACAATGGATTCTCTATGTTTTAATTTAAAATTTTAGAAGAATCTTGCAAATTATTTATAATCTTGCTCTCATCAACTATGCTTAGATCTAATCTTATAAGAAATTTCTCGATTCTCTTATAAGATATCAAAATCTAGATTACTACTTGTGAAAATAATAATCCAAATCATGAAGCAAACGTAGTTGAATCAATAAAAGACTAAAGAATTAAATTAATCAAATAATAATAATATCACATAAATAGATCTAGGTTTCACAAAACCTAGATATCAAAGATCTACTCACTATACATCGTAAAATAAGAATCTAAAAGCAAAGAGTGGAAAATTATATGAAATAAAATCATGAAGTCTAAAGAAAAATTGAATCTTGAATTCTTGATGGTTCTCTTGCTCCTTGAATGTTTTTGTCTTGAAAAGCTCTCTCCAATTCATATTCAACAAGTTCTTCTTCTTAAATAAACCCTAACAAGGTTTTATATATGAAGAGATAAAAAAAATAGGTTGGTTGGAAAAGACATGATCAAAGACACAACTGTGTCTTTTGATCGTATACGTGACTATTTTATATGTTGTTTCTCTTTCCTTTTTTTTTTAAAAAAAAATTGGAAATGACAATTGAGAACATAGTTGTGTCTTTTGGTTATGTCCTAGGCTATAACAATTGAAAACAAGCTCCAAATTTTCCTAGAAACGACATAGTTATATTGTTCGATTGTGTCGATCTTCAAACCTTCATAATTTGCTTATTTTAGCTCTAATTTGAGTGAAATTTATTTATATCTTCTTATTTTCTCATGTAAATCATTTGAAAACCTAGAAAATAAAATTTTACTCAATTAAATATTATTATCTAAAAATAATCCCAAATATCAAGGAAAATCATAAAAAATAACTATGTAAAATATGTGCAATTAGGAATTGATTAGAAACAAAACAAAAAATTGAGTTTTTTGATAGATTGGGGAGAAAAATGAGATATGATCATGCTTTTTATGTACCTCCTTTAGGCCTTATTGGGGGCTTAGTGTTGTGGTGGGTATGAGATTTAATAATTGATATTTTGGAGTATAACAAGCATTATGTTGTGACAAAAGTACTGAAGTAAGATGGTACACTTGTTGAAACAATTGTTTAGATCCGTTTGCCTATTGATTTGATAGGAAAATGGGAGTTATGGTAAGATTTAGTTGACATCTCAAGAATAGTGGAGGGTCTTTAGATTTGTATTAGAGATTTTAATGAAATTGTGGAGGACCATGAAAAAGGTGGAGGGAGAAAATGTGATAGAAGGTAGATTGAGGGGTTTAGAAACATGATTTCTAATTTTCAATCGATTGATGTTGGTTTTAAGGGCAAAAAATTTACATGGATGACTAGACAATTTAAGGAGTTTTACTCAAAGAAAGAATTGATTAGGCTTTAATTTCAATTAGTTGGAGGACGAAATATCCAAATTCGATGGTGTTTCATTAGCTGATTGTAGGTTTTGATCTTATAGCTATTCTCTTTGATTTGGAAAGTAAAGCACATAAAGATAGAAAAATTTTTAGATTTGAGAATTTGTGGAGAGTAATTGAAGGGTACCAAGAAGTAATATAAAAAAGCTAGAGTAGTAGTTATCACTCCAACCAGTTGCAACAATTTCTTGAAAATTTGCAATATTGCAGGAGTAATCTATTGAAATGGAGCAATAATGCAATTCTGAACAAGAAAATAAAAATAAAGTAGTTGATGAAGAAGCTAAGTGGGGAGCAAGATAAGGTTGATGACAAACATGGAGAAGATGAGGAGATGATTCATAAAGAATTAGAAATGATATGGGGCTGGGAAGAGGAGTATTAGCATTAAAGATCAAAGATTAATTGATTGAATTATAGTGACCAAAATATGTCTTTTTTTCATCAAGCAATAGTAAATATAAGATACAAAAATAGAATTCTAAGAATACAAGATGAACAAGGGAATTGGTGCAAAAAGGAAGAAGAAATTAGTGGTGCATTCCTATCCTTTTTCTAACAACTTATTTCTTAGTGATGGAAATAGAGATTTGAGTGATGTGTTGGATTGGGTTGAGCCTATTTTTTTAGAAGAAACTAATAGGAACTTGTTCCATGAGATTAAAGCAGAAGAAATCAAGCATTTTATGTTTCAAATGGTGGTTTAAATGGGTGTCACACGTCAAAGTGGTAGAGTCGTAACAGCTCCGCTATGGAAACCATTTTAGGATAGAAACTAACCTTATAGTCACTATCTTAAACCTTATTTACACAAGGTGTCTATAACTTACCTACTTTGAAGTAAATAGTTCATAAATTAAATAAGTTATTTACCTAAGAAAGTATTAAAATACATGCATACTAGGATTCAAATATTATAATTAATGTTTACTAGATTTCATTATATTATAGTACCCAAGTAATACTTTATTTGAAAAAGGAAGATTCTAAAATAAGAACTAAGACCTTAGAAATATATCCGTTCTTCATATTTATTTCTTCACTCCCTATGATTCTGCAGTTGCAACCTTCAAGGTAAATATAGGTCGCATCCTAGCTACCACCTGCAACATCTATAGGAATGTAAGTAACTAACCACTTGGTAAGTTGGGACATAGACTTAAAACTATATATCAAGCATAAACAGGGTTATTAATCAAATTAGTTAGATGCAATGCATGTACAAGCAAATGTTATTACATGACGTTGTTCGGTCCATTGTAAGATTAGATAATTTACACCTACTCTAATCTGGATTGAGGAGTTTAGCACACATATCAACATCTTACGACTAAACCCAAGCTTGTACAATTGAGACATCACTCCTCCCATGACAACTTTCGAACCATTGACTTTACTCTTACCGTGGCCTTCTCTCTTATTACTTAGTTCGACTAAGGATGAAGAAGAGACCTATTATGCTATTTGAGGGTATCCCTTTCAAAGGGTTTGCTATTTAGCTAGAGATCCCTAAATGTTTCCCTTAATATGTTACTATATAAGTTCATTTTAGACTTATAAGTCATATATTTGATTAGGTCCAGTTTAAGATATTTAATCATTTCACATAAATCACACAAATTTTAATACAGAACATTAAACTATAATCATATAACCACATCTAGAAACACGCACACACAAGCATATGCATAGTTAACTATCTAACAAACACAATCACTTATAATCCCAATCCTCCGAGTACTATAAATTAGTACTAAAAAATACAGTAAATTATCGATTCCAACTTACTTGGACTTTCCACTTGTTCACTTAAGTACGACCTATATAGGCCATTACTGATAATCTCTATAATACAAATATTATTTTAGTACTCATATAACTATCTTATATAAACTTTATTCTATAATTCTTTATGTTATTTTTAGTTTAGGGTTTTGTTATACCTAATTATTCAGGTTTTTAAATCTTTTACAATTATTCTTAATTTAGGCTAAGTTCTGATTCAGTTTTCGATTCAGTATCTAAATTAAGTTCTAATTTAGTTGCCGATTATAGGTTTTATACATGAACCTTAGAAACTTATTCCGAACCATTATGTAAAATTAATCACATTATACTTGGATATCTTAGATCTCGTATTTAGCTTATAACTAGTATTATAGTTTGTAGGGTATACCCAATTCCTAATTTAACTATCGAATTTGCTTATAATGTGAGAAAAAATTATATTTTTCATATAATTACCTAAATTTATATTTCATATTAGATTTATTATATATTATTATTATTATAAATTTTGACCTATTATTTTCTGCTCTTTAATTTTCTATATATACATATTATGTGTTATTACATAATTCACACTTAAATCACTTATCTAACATTTCAAATACTATAAATATCATCTTTAATCACCAAATAATATATCCAAATGTCTAATTATTTCCTAAATCAGAATTTATATCTATTTAATCTCTAAATAAAAAAATTAGCTTAATTATATATCTTTACCTATTATTCATTTATTATTATTGCCTAATATGCATAATATACACAAATAACATTCCAAACTCTACAAATACCACCATACATTAGTGAATTACATCTTAAGATTCCTAATTATATGCTAAATCAATATTTACATCAACTTATCATTAATTTACCAAAAATAAGCCCAAAATCACTCTTTTATGTATCATTTTAAGGCTTAAAAATTACCTAAAATTTTTAAAAATTAATTTTTGAAAAATATCTTCATAACACTATTAAAAACACTCTAAATAGTCTACGTAAAAATTTTTGGGTTAAAATTACACTATTAAGTTCATTTATTTCTAAATAAAAAATAAGCGTAGGTTTAGGGGTTTCTTAAGTACAAATATCACGGGACCTAATTTTATTAAAATATTATTTTTTCTAAAAATTATATAAAAAAATACCTTAGAATACTAAATTTCATAATTTTTCATAATTATTTAGTATTTTTAATAAATAAAACAAAATTAGAAGGGAAATTGGACTCATTGGTATTGCTAACTCTGGCCACCATGGCCTTGATGGCACCACCAAGTGTAGGGTCTACTGTATGGTGGTCGGTTTGGTTTCGTCCTAGGTACTATTCAGGTATGGGTTCTCTTATAATGCCTTAAATGTATACTATTTTGTATATTTTCGGAAAAATTGGTTTCCCTCTTCTTCTCAACTTCTCTTTATTTTTCCTGAACTCACAACTGACTAAAATGATTTTTGGTTAGGTTGATCTGAATTTATAGTACTGTTTTAGGGTTTTCTTTTGATTTTTGGTTGACATGCGTCTTTATCTCTTCTTCTTCTTCTTCTTTTTTTTTTTAACTTTCTAGTTGGTTTAATTCTACTGGTTAATTTCTTATTCTCAATCCTAGCTTGCACGACCCATTTTTAGATAATTCCAAATGTTTTTATAATTTTCTTAAATTTTCCTTAATTTTTATGAATTTCCTTTGATTAATTAGCATTATTTTAACATATTTTTACCTACATATAAATATATATATTGTACAAATAAATACTCTTAAATATTATTTAAGTTATTTTATGATTTTTAGTGTGCATATAATTTATCTCTATCGGTTCGTTAGTGATCGAAACTCGTTTTATGTATTTTTGATAAATAACGGATAATATATATAATTCAATATTATAATAATTAATTATTTTATTATTTATTTTTCCTAAATCTAAACTCACCGGATCGCTTTTACTAATATTTTTAACTTTGTCATAAAATTTGGGTTCAAATGGACAACTTACTTGACTGCTTTAAATTTTATAAATCAAACTTTGAACACTTGATTGTGGGGCTTACAATGAGTGGTGGATGCAGAGTTAAGTTGAGCTAGCTAGGTTAACATCAAATTAGTAACTCGTTAACTTGGCTTAGGTAGGTCAGCTTGGTATTAGGCTGGTGTGGGGTTGAATGTCTAATAGATTAAGTTCAAGGGAGGTCGGACCTTGGTATAGATGGGAGTTGTTAGTTTCTATGAGAAATTCCTCCTTTCGAAAGATAGAGAACAGGTCAGAAGAGCTTAGGACACATATCAGGTCGTCTTGGAGGAATTCTTCTTCTTCTAGGGTTAAATCCTTGTAGGTAACTCGACATACTAAGGTGGCAAGTCCTTGTGCTCAAGATAATGTAATTGGCCCTTGATTCTTATCGTCCCCTCTAGGCTGTTTGAGATTTGGGATCAGATCTTGGTCAGCTTTAAGAAGCTTATCCTTAAGGAAGTGTGGGCTGAGATCAACAATGTTGAAGGAGTCAGAGACTCCATATTCTTTTAGCAATTCAACTTAATAGGCATTAGGGTTAATCTTCTCAATCACTTTGAATGGTCCATCTACTTGTAGTAACAACTTGCTTTTCTTAAGATTATTAGGGAATCAATCCTTGTTGAGATGAATCTACATTAGATTGATAGGTTGGAATTCTCTAGCTCTTCTTCTTTGGCCTCTTCCCTTAAGCTTAGAAGCAACTTAGGTTAGATGATCCAAGACCTTCTAATGCATCGTTTAGATGGCTTCTATTCTTTTGACAGCTTGTTGATCTTTAGGTCGGCTGGGTGGGGGGCATTTGGTTAAGTGGAAGGTTGGGGTTGTATCCATATGTGACCTTGAAGGGTGACTTTTCGATGATACAATGAGCTATCTTGTTGTAAGCAAACTCAATTGTAGGCAAGCATAGGTCTCAATAAGCTTGGTTCCTCTTAACTACAACTCATAGTAAGGTGCCCAAGGTTCGGTTGATGGCCTTGGTTTAACCGTCCGTTTATGGATGGTAAGACATGTTAAATAACAATTTAATCCCTAGGCACTTATAGAGTGTCTTCCAATGGCTTAGGAATTTAGCATCCCGATCTAACACAATAGTCCTTAGCACTCTATGCAACTTCACTACTTTTTGTAATAAGAGAAAAGAAATAATCGAAGCATCGTTAGTTCGATTGTAAAAACACAAAGTGTACCATTTTACTAAACCGATCCATGACTACCATGATTAAGTTCTTCCCTTGAGATGTCCTTAGTAACCCTAACATAAAGTCTATACTCAGTTTAGTCCATGATTTAGTCGGGATAGGTAATGGTAAATAAGGTCCTTGTTCAGCTCAGCTCTTGGCCTTTTTACAGGTAGCATATGTTTCCAATACACATTGCACATCCCTTATCATCTTTGGCCAAAAGAATCTTGAAGTAAGCACTTCATGGGTCTTAGTCTTTCTAGTGGCTAGATAATCCTCCTCCATATGCTTCATACACTAGTAACTTTCGATGGAACAGGCCGAGATGCACAATTTCCCTTTTCTGAACAAGTATTCATCTTCTTTATGGTAGTCATCAATAGCTCATCCTTCCTTACACTTAGCATAGATTGGACTAAAATGTGTATCATCAACATACAAACTCTTGATGATAGAGAGTCCGGAAGCCTTGTTTGGAGCTCGGTCAAGATGGAATGTCACAGTGATAGGTCATTAGCCACCACATTTTTCTTGCCATTCTTGTACTTTATTACATAAGAAAATCCCTCCATAAATTCAACCCATTTGGCGTATCTTTTGGACTACTTTGGTTGACTCTTCAAATATCTCAAGGATTCATAATTGATATAGATCACAAATCCCCTTGGTAACAAATGGTATTGCCAAACTATTAGAGCTCGAATCAAGGAAAAGAGCTCCTTATCATATACTAAGTAGTTTAGTGTAACTCCTTAGAGCTTTTCATTGAAGTATACAATAGGTCAGCCCTCCTACATCAGCATGGCACCTATGCCTAATCCAAATGCATCGCATTCCACTTTGAACTCTTTGTCAAAGCTTGGAAGAGTTAAGATGGGGGTGATAGTCAATCTTTCCTTCACTTCTTCGAAACACCGCTACTCCTTTTCTCTCCATTTGAACCTAATGTTCTTCTTTGATAACTCAGTAAGTGGGGGCATATTGAAATTCTTCATGAAGCAGTGATAGAATGATGCTAGCCCATAGAAGCTGCATATGTCCACAAAACAGGTCAACACTAGCTACTTAGTAATTGCCGTCACCTTTTCTTCATGAACCCGAATACCTCTCTCACTCACAACAAACCCTAACAAGATTACTTCAGGTTGGCAAAAGTCACATTTCTTCAAGTTAGCATATAGTTTTTTAGCTTGGAGCTTAGTGAAAACAACTTAGAGATGCTCACAATGCGTCTCTAAATTAGGGCTATAAACAAGAATATCATCAAAGTACACAACAACAAACTTTCCTATCAATTCTTGCAGTACATGATTCATTAATTGCATAAAAGTGCTTAGAGCGTTTGACAACCTGAACAACATCACCAACCATTCATATAATCTATGGTAGGTTATGAATACAGTCTTCCATAGATCTCCTTCTTGCATTCTAATATGATGATATTAGGACTTAAGATCAGTCTTAGAGAAGATTCTTGCTCTGTTTAACTTATCAAGCATGTCATCTAGTTAAGGTATTAGATACTTGTACTTGATAGTAATTCGACTGATTGCTTGGCTATCTACGTACATTAGCTGTATAACATCCTTTTTTGGTAGCAACAAAGCCAGTACAACACATAGACTTAAGGCTTCTTGAACATATCCTTTCTCTATTAGCTCATTAACTTACCTCTGAAGCTCAACAACTTGATCAGGGTTTAATCAATATGCTGATTTATTTAGAAGTACGGCTCTTGGCTGCAAGTCTATTACATGCTCAATCCCTTAAATCAAAGGTAGCCCCTTAGGTGGCTTGTCGGGGAGCAAATTGACAAACTTGTTAAGGAGACAATTCAACTCAATTGGTAGTTTGACATTCAAGCCCTTCAATTTAAGTAGCCTCTTGACTAATAAGAAGGTCAGCTGTTCATGCTTCATCTCACTTGTTAGCTTGTCACATGTCATCATCAAGATCTCCTTCTTTAGATTTCGGCTAAGTTAAGCTTGCATAGTCTTGACTTGTTGATGTGCTTAGGAGCTTAGTTATCACTAGGATTTATTGTAGCAGATTTGAACCAATGGGTCCTTTGAAATATTAAGGAAAATAGAGTGAGTAGGTCTATGAACTGATTATAGTAGTTGACGTAAAGTTGCTTGGACGATATGACACACCAATGAACACAACATGACTTGACACTTCACTTGATATGATGTACAAGTTGATGTCAAGGTCAACCCATCATTAATCCTGAGCTACTCTACAAGATTAGATAAGAGTGTATGAAAAATGAACTTAGAGAGGGTTGTCTCGTAAGAACAGTATATTCAATGTATATTTTGAGGTAAGTTGATTTTGGCTTATAAGGAGAAGGGACTATTTATAGTAAGTCCTTTGGGTAATAATACAAATAAAGAAATTACAAAAAGGCATACAAAAAGGGGGATTCTTAATATATATGAAAAGGAGTAAAAAGGATAAATGATAAAAAGGGAAAAATAGTATAATATCAGATGAAATGGATAGGTGGCAGTGCAACATTGGTTTCATACATAAATTCTCTTATCACAGCAAGTGGGATGAATCAAGATGTTGCGGCAACAAAGAGGCTGCAACTAAAAGTGATGCTATGAGAATTAGAAGGATGCTGAAAGAGAAGTACTCAACCAGGGTAAGGTCAACTTACGTTACTTAGCAGGAAGTTTCGGCAGCAATAAAGTTAGATCACTTAGCATAGAGTCCTTAGCTAGTGAATAGTCAATATTGGCATAACAGAGGGAATAAAGCCAAGTGTAACCTTCTAAAGCAATCAAGGAATTCAGCCATCTTTCTTCTGCATAGAGTTTCTCGTCATCGGTTGGATGTTGAGAGAGAATTCTTTGAGTAAGGGATTGGAGGCCTTAGAGCCTTGCATAAGTAAGAGGACCAATGGTCAGCAGCTCATTAGTTCCCCGGAGTTGTTGAAGATTTGCCCTCAAATCTTGGCCCTCTTCTTCATTAGGTATATAGGGTGTTAGATTAGCTACATTAAAAGTAGCAGATATACTATATCCGTTGAGTAGCTTTAGCTCATAGGCATTGTTGTTGATGTTTTCAAAGATCTTAAAAGGTTCGTCTGATCTGGAGGAAAGCTTGTTTGTTCTCTTCTTCAGGAAATGCTCCTTGTTGAGGTGAACCTAGACAAGGTCTCCGAGGCTATAAACCACTCGTCTCCTTCCTTAACTTCCCTATTCCTTCTATCGGGCTATAGTTTGTGCCAATTGTTTGGCAACCTTTTGATGTAACTTCTACGATTCCTCAATGTGTTGTAGGTTGGATTGACTTTCGCCTTGTATGGTCGGGCTGATAGCTATATCTAAGGACAAGTTCGAGTTAAATCCATAGATGACCTCAAAAGGTAACCTTCCTGTTGAGTTGTGAACTGGTTAGTTGCAAGTGAACTTAATAACAGGTAGGCATAGGTCCTAATCGTGTAAGTTTTTCCCTATAGCCACTCACAAAAGGTTGCCAACTTTTCTATTTACTACCTCGGTTTGGTCGTCTGTCTGAGAGTGGCAAGAAGTATTGTACATAAGCTTAGTACCAAGTTTCCTCTACAGGGTTTTCTAAAAGAAACTCATGAACTTTGAATCATGGTTGGATACAATACTTCTTGGTAGTCCATGTAGATGTACAATTTCCTACAAAAAGAGGTTAGCGATAAATAAAGCATCATTAGTTCTATGACAGGAAGTGAAGTGGCTCATCTTATTGAAACGGTTGACCATAACCATAATGGAGTCATGTCTCCTCGGTGTTCGAGGAAGGTTGAGCATGAAATCCATGCTTAGGTCAATGCATGGGCGCTTAGGTATGGGTAGAGGTATATGCTCTCCATGTAGTTCACTCCTTCCTTTTGCATGTTTACACACCTCACACCTCTTAAGAACTTGGCATACATCCTTCATTATCCTAAACTAGTAGAAATGTTCTTTAAGTACTTTAGCCGTCCTCTTTTCTCCGAAATGGCCAACCAAGTCTCTAGCATGAGCTTCATGGACGAGAAGTTCTTTAGCTGAACCACTTGGTACACAAACTTGTTTACCCTTCAATGTTAGAGGCGTTGTGAATGTTAGGCCACTTGGCACACAACGCCTCTAACATTGCACTTGGCCACTAGGGGCCTAAAATATTGGTTGTGCTCATACTAATTGGGTAGTTATTGAATCTAAATACCTTAGCTTCTATAGTCGTAATAAGGCTATGATGATGAGAAAGAGCATCTATTATAGTGTTAGTGCTCCCTTCTTATGCTAGATGATGTAGTAGAAAGACTCCAAGAATTCAACCCATTTAGCATGATGCCGACAAAGTTTCTACTGCCCACGAAGATGCTTGAGAGACTCATGAACTGAGTAGATGATGAATTCTCTCGACAATAGATAATGCTGTTAGTTTTGTACTTTTCGGATAAGGGCATAGAACTCCTTGTTGTAGGTTGAGTAGTTTAGGGAAACATCTTAGAGTTTCTTGATAAAATAGGCAATAAGTCGATGCTCCTGCATGAGGATAGCACCAATGCTGATGTTAGATGCATCATACTCTACCTCAAAAACTTTCTTGAAATCCGCTAGGGCGAGTACTGGAGCAGATGTCAACATAGACTTCATATCTTCAAAACTCTTTAGAGCTTTCTTTGACTACCTAAACATAGTGTTTTTCCTAATCAATTTAGTTAATGGTATAGTTATGGAACTGAAGTTCCAAATGAATGTTCGATAGAATGAAGCTAGACCACGGAAGCTCTTGACTTCAACAGCATTAGTTGGTGTAGGCCACTCGAGAATAACTCTAACTTTCTCATCATCTACTCGAACTCCTTCCTCCAAAACAGCATTTTGAGGAACATAACCTCACTTTAATAGAACACACATTTCTTCAGGTTGTCAAGTAATCTTTTGGTTTAGAGGATGTCAAACACCAATCTTAAATGCTTAACATGAGTGATGAGGTCAGCACTATAGGTTGGAATGTCATCAAAATAGACCACAACACATTTTCCAATCAATGTTCTAAGCATATGATTCATTAGCCATATGAATGTAATCGATGCATTAGTTAAGCTAAACGACATTACCATCCATTCGAACAGACTATCCCTTGTCTTGAAGGCTATCTTCCATTCATCTCCAAGCCTCATTTGTATTTGGTGATAGCCACTCTTTAGATCAATCTTTGAAAAGATGCAGGCATTGTGCAACTCATCAAGCATATCATTCAACCGTAAGATTGGGTATTGGTACTTAATAGTAATTTTGTTACTAGCATGGTTGTTAATGTACATTCTCCACAACCTATCTTTCTTAGGTATTAGGATGGTTGGTATGACACATGGGCTCATACTCTCTTGGACGTATCCATGGCCTACCAACTTATCTACTTGTTTTTTCAACTTGGCTACCTACTCAGGATTGAATCTGTAAATAGGTCGATTCGATAAGGCAAATCTAGGCTGAAGGTTAATGTAGTGTTCAATGCCTCTTAACGGAGGTAAACCTTTTGACATCTTATTAGGAAATAGGTCGGTATAGTCTTGAAGTAGTTACTACGCTTCGGCAGGTAAGCTCTTGTCTTCTCTTACCTCCAAGAGTCTCCTGACTAAAAGAAACACATAGTCCTCGACCTTGACTTCTTGAGCAAACTGAGCTCGAGAAATCATTATGGACTTTCGTTGCAGCGACTTAGCAGCCTTCTCTTAGGCTTCCTATACTTCCTTAGGACTAATGGGTATTAATATAATTTTCTTCCCATCCTTCTAGAATATGTAGGTGTTTCTTTACTTGATATAGGCATATTTTACTCATATTTTAGTGTGCGAATTTGGTTGAATTATTATTGATTTTATAGAAATAATTAAGAAATGGTACGTAAGTATTTTCATTTGGATATTTTAGGTATTGGAGGATTCAGAGTGGAAATACGATCAATTTAAAGTGGAAATATGATCAATTTAAAGGAGTTTTACCCAAACGAACGAAGCCTAAATAGAGCCACGGCGCATTGGAATTGAAGGCAGCCGGCTTACACTTTACACCGCTAGCTTTGGAGTTCTATGCCGCTAGCCTTGAACACTACACTATCGACCTTCATGAAGAAAGAACCATTCAAAAGCCAACCCTAGTTTTCTCTATAAATAGACGTGTTTGATAGTTTAAGGACCTTTTCATCTTCTTTAGAGTTAGAGAGTCTTAGAAGAAGTTAGGTTTTATTTTAAAAGTGTTTTTCTTAGAATTTTGTAGATCGTTGAGGAGACTTTGGTTTTGCTGTAGAGATCAACCTTGGAGTGCAATTGAAGTTTACTCATCATAATTACAGAATTGGTGATCTCTATTCTATTTATATTTATGCAATGTTGTGATTTGTTCTTATTTCTAGTTATGAACTTCTTTGCAAATTCAATTGTTATCTATGCTTTTGTTTTAATTTCCATGGCTAGCTAAGTTTTATTTGTGGGAATTGGGGAAACCTAAGATAGCCGAGATGATAATTATATTCATGTTATAGGGTAAATAGATGTATGGATGATTCATGATTGCAATTTCTATAATTGCAATTTCCATAATTTCAATTATAATTATCTATTGGTTATAATTGTTAGAAACACTATTAATACGGAAGTTGATATAGGGTTTGTTAGAAATTCTTGATTAAACCTATTATCTAATGCGGGAATGGCATTAATTAGATTAATTAGAAATTATCTAGGGATTAATGCAATGTTTCGAGTTAATTATTTGGTAAGACATTAGGGATAACTAATTTAAGGCATTAGTTAGTTATAGCATCAGGAGATGTATGATTATAATTTAGAGTCTACTATTAATCGAAGATATGAAAGTTGACCAATTAATTAGATGTTTAAATCCTTAAGTTTTAAGGCATGATAATTTCACTTGAATGATCGTATAGCTATTAATTTATATAACATGATGACAATTTAATTTGCGTAACTAAGGTGGATTTTGTTTTTCCTACATTCTCAATTGATTGCATAGTTTTAAATAGTTTATCATAATTTTCTTTTTGACAGTTTTAAGGTAATTAAAAATTAGTTAATTCACAATTGAATTTTGATTACCTAAATATTGATAAGAACTATTATAAGATTAGTAATTTCTTAATCCTCGAGGGATCAACAACCTTACTCACTCTTTATTACTTGATTCCGACCTAGTATACTTATTGGAATATTCGTGATTTAATTATATATATATAGTTTAAGTGGATCAATACCCATTGTACAACACTCTTAAGTCAAACAACTATGGTAGGCTGAGTAATATGTAAGAAGCGCACATAGGAAGGACATCACACAACACCTCAGCCCTGTACCTATCACCAATGGTAATCGGTACTCTAACCTGCTCGGCAATATATAAGCCTCCTTTCACATTCAGCTAGTGAATCTTGTATGGCTTAGGGTATAGGAAGGTTGGCAATTTCATGGCCTTAACTACCCCTTATGCTATGACATTGGTACAGTTCCCTTCGTCAATGATCAAGGCACATAGCTTATAATTCACTCGGCAATTCGTATGGAAGAGATTCTCCCTTCACTCATTCTCATCAACCACAAAAGCACTAAGAGACCTTTGAATGACAAAACAGTACTTTGCACTACCTTTAGGAGGTGTCTCGACATCAGGGTCTTCTTAAAACTCTTCTAACATCTATTTAACTCCCATCTCTTCCTCTCCTTCGCTCGTACTCTCTACTTCATACTAAGGCTTATCTCCCTTTATAGTCATGATTTGGTGGTTTAGACATTAACTAGCCACATGCCCATAACCAAGACATTTAAAGCATTTGATTTCTCAAGTTTTTCTTCTTGATCTTTGACCTTGGTCTCTTCAAACCTTAGGTTCCTTGGCCTTGCCCCTCACTTCGGCTTTCTTCTAGTCGGCTTAGCATTAATCTTCAGCAATCTACCTCGAAACTGTTCAGTGCATGGCCATAATCTAATTGTCTCGGCATGCCGCTCTTGTTCAGCAGCATAGGTCGGCTATTTGGCATTTGACTAACCTAGTTCTGCCTTTGCCTTTCAACTCTTTGTGCTACCTTGATGGCTTCATCTAGAGTCGCAAGACTTTGTAGCTCCACTATGTTACCAATCTTGGTCTTTAGCCTAGAAATGAACCTTATGATAGTTCACGTCTCGAGTTCATTGACATCACATTAGATCATGGGTAACTGAAGCTCTTAGATATAGTCGTCTACTGATCGGTTACTTTATCTCAAATCTTGTAGACATCGAAAAGTGTCTTGTTCATAATGTTTGGGAACGAACCTACTTCTCTGAACTCTCTTCATCTCATTCCATGTTTAAATTTCGCATTGGCTCCTTGGGTGAACATTCTGTAGCTTCTTCCACCATATTGCCGCATATCCAGAAAATTCCAATGTGGCTACTCAAACATGGACAGTGTCTTCATAATCATAGAAGTCGAATCTCTTCTCGATCTTCTCCTTCCACTCCAAGTAGTCATCAGCACTACTGGACTCGTTGAAGCTCAAAATCTATACTTTGAGGTTTTCGGCACCCCTAGGAGCCCTATGTTCACGCTCATCAACTTCAACATACTGTTCTTCCTCTTCATACTCCTTAACTTCATCCAATTTTAACCTCCATCTTGCCATTCTTTCAGCACGTCGTGGTGGTGCTTCATTTATAGGAATGGGCTCTAGTGCATATGGTTCAATCATCTATCTTCTCGGCCTATCTCTCAGTTCTTGGCCTTGTTCAGCAACTCTTTCTCGTAGCCCAATCTCTAAGACTCTTTGTACTAAAACAACTAAATTAGCTACAATAGCAGCAAGGTCCTGTATTTTCTCATCGGTAGTACGTAGTGTTTGTTGGGTAATTCGATCACGACCATGAGCATCGTTCTTAGCATTGTTAATCTCTCCTTGAACACTAGGATTTGACATTCTCAAAACGAAGCGTTAGAAAATACTCTTCATACTAGAAATCCTTACATACACAAATATTACACGAACTATAAACTGTAAACTTGCTCTGTTCTCCCAAATGAAAACAGAGTATCACAAATAGTAAACTAATAGAGGCTATCACCATATAGCTCTTGGTCACAACCTCTAGCTTTGATACCAGGATTATATGATGTGCCTAGGAGCTTAGTTATTATTAAGACTTACCATAGCATATTTAAACCAATAGGTCCTTTGAAATATCGAAGAAAATAGAGTGAGTAAGTCTATGAACTTATTAGAGTACTTGATGTGAAGTTGCTTTGAGAATATGAAACACCAACAAACACAACACAACTTAACACTTTAATTGATATGACGTGCAAGTTGATGTCAAGGTCCACCCGCCATTAATCCCGAGCTGCTCAGTAAGATTAGATAAGAGTGTATGAAAAATGGACTTAGAAAGGGTTCTCTTGCAAGAACAATATATTCAATGTATATTTTAAGATAAGTTGATTCCAGCTTATAAGGAGAAGGCATTATTTATAGTAAGTCTTTAGGGCAACAATACAAATACAGAAATTACAAAAAGGCATATAAAAAGAAGGATTCCTAGTTTATATGAAAAAGGGTAAAAAGGACAAACGACAAACGACAAACGACAAACGGTAAAAGAGGAAAAAGAATATAGTGTAGATGAAATGGACAGGTGGTAGCATAACATTAATTCCATACATAGATTCTTTAATCATAACAGGCGAGAGGAATCAAGATGCTGCGGCAATAAAGAGGCCATGACTAGAAGTGATGCCATGAGAATTGGAAGGATGTCGAGAAAGAAGTACTCAACCAGGGTGAGGTCAACTCATGTTACTCAGCAGGAACTCTCGACAGTAGGAAAGTCATATCACTCAACATAGAGTCCTCGGCTAGAGAGTAGTTATCATTAGCACAAGAGAAGGAACAGAGCTGTATGTAACCTTCCAGAGCTGTTAAGGAGTTCAGCCATCTTTCTTCTACATATAGTTTCTTGTCATCGATTAGTTGTTTAGAGAGAATTCCTCAAGTGAGGGATTCTAGACTTCAGAGTCGTACGCAAGTAAGAGGACTAGTGGCTGATAGCTCATTGCTTGCTTAGAGGACATGGGACTCAGTTTGACCTTTCTTCCTTCATGCTCGAAAGAACAAGTATTTCTCTTCTCGTCCTAGATCACATGATGGTTAAACATCATGGTCTTTCAAGAAGAATATGTGAAGCACTCATAGGCAACACATCACAGAGAACCTATACTTTCCGATGCAAATAGGCACTATAACTTGCTTAGTCACCACAATGCTCCTTTATCACTGAGCTAATGTAGTTTGAAAGGTTTGGGGTGGGGTATGGCCAACAACTTCTGCTACTGAACCATAGATACAAACATCATGTTAATGTAACTACCATTGTAAATAATAAAGGCACACAACATCCCATTACCCTTACAATTGATGTGAAATAAGCTTTCTCATTGTTCGTCTTCTAGTGTTGGATTTAGATTCATTACTTGCCTCAATACCAAGGTTACTAATATGGGTTCGTAAATGAACACACGAGCCCAATATTGCGTGTAACCAAGGGGTAGGTCTAGACTACGTAATGGTCTAAAGGATAAATAAGAGTTAAAGGTTGAATAGGGGTTCCCATACATTGATGATGGATATGATGCACTAATACCTCACACAAGCTCGGGTCATACTTAATATGACGCACAAGTATGACTGGAGGTCACTCGCCACTAATCCACACTTAATGGGCTAGATAAGAGTAGCTCAAGTGTAAGTAGAAAAACACTTAGCTTGAGAAAGTACAAAAGTTTAGTATATTCTTTATATATGGTCCTGCAGCTATTACAATTTATAAGTTTTTATAGTACCCAATTAAGTTAAGTCCTAGGTTATAGGAAATTACAGAAAAGGATTCCTACTAGTTAAGGAAAAAGTGGAATAATTTACAAGGGTATAAATGTAATCGTGAAAAAGAATGTCTTTTATTAGAAAGGACAGTACGAATGTCAGAAAAAGGATAGTGTATGCAATTTGCTAATTTTGTGGTACCCATGATACTATTATTCAAGCAGGGGTAAATTCCAATCAAGTAAGGTCAACATTGGTAATTCAGTAGCTTAGACAGTTGGGAATGGATCGGGGTTGACTCAGGGGGTAACTCATTTCTAAGTCGGTCTCGAATGATTGGTTCCTAACAATTGTTAGCTCGGCTTTGGCATTAGTGAAGTTGGCTATATCCTGATTCAATGCTTGGATTAGGATCTATTGTAGAGGGGTCGACTTGGCAAGTTGGTTAATCACCTCGGCGGCTTCCTAAATGATGTAGAGAGTGAAGTAGCTGGGCAAGTTGTATTGAGAAATGCATTGCTCTTCGGCGCTTAGCTCCGCTTAAATAGCTTGGTGAACCAATTGGGTAAGCCTACGAGCTTGAGAGCACGTGATTGGTTTATGATCCTTATCATCCCTCTAGGCTGTTTGAGATTTGGGATCAAATCTAACTCAACCCTAGATTGCTTATCCTCGGGAAGGTATGGTTAGAGATCAGCAATGTTGAAGGAGTTTGAGATTTCATATTCTTCAGGTAAGTCAATCCAGTAAGCATTAGGATTGATCTTTTCAAGCACCTTGAGAGGTCCGTCGGCCTTAGGAGACAACTTGCTCTTCTTTAAATTTAGGAATTGTTCCTTGCTAATGTAGATCTAGACCAAATCACCTGGTTAGAATTCTCTCTTTTTCCATCCCTGGCCTCTCCTCTTGAGCTTAGTAGTAGCTCGGCTTAATTGCTATACCACCTTTTGGTGCATAGTTCTAATGGCCTTAACCCTTTCTTTAGCTGGCAAGTCATCATTGGGTCTTAGCAAGGGAACCTGACCTATCAGAAGCTCAAGGTTAAACCCATAGGCTACCTTAAAGGGAGACTTGTTTGTTACACTGTAGGCTATCCTATTGGAAGCAAATTCAATGATTGGCAGGCATATATCCCAATCACCCATGTTCCATTTGATAGTAACTCGTAGCAAAGTTCCAACTATTCTATTGATAACTTTGGTCTGTCCATCGGTTTATAGATGGTAGGACGTATTGTGCAATAGCTCAGTTCCCTTTTGCCTCCATAGTATCCTTCAAAAGTGGCTCATGAACTTCGGGTCTTAGTCCAAAATAATGGTCTTAAGACCTTCGTAAAGCTTGATTATTTCCTGCAAGAAAAGAAAAGAGATAGCTAAAGTGTCGTTCATTTTGGAATAAGGCACAAAATATGCCATCTTACTAAATCGATCTACGACCACCATGATGGAGTCCTTCCCTCAGGATGTCCTTGGTAACCTCAACATTAAGTCCATACTCAATTCAAACCAAGGTTTAGTAGGGATAGGTTAGGGTAAATAGTATCCTTGCTTAGCATAGCTCTTTGGTTTTCAGTAGGTCACATCCCTTTCTAGTATGGATTGGACATCACTCTTCATCTTTGGCCAAAAGAATTTGGATGAGAGTACCTCATGGATTCGACGTTGGCCGAAGCGTCCTATCAATCTGCTCCTATAAGCTTTGCGTGCTAGCAATTCTCTTATAGAATAAGTCGAGATATACAATCTCCTCTTTCTGAACAAGTATCTATCCTCCCTATGATAGTTGTCGAAGGTCCGTCCCTCTTCACACCGAGCATAAATAGGACCAAAGTGTGGATCCTTAGTATACAAAGTTTTTATTGTTGAAAAACTAAGTTGCCTTGTTTGTAATTCGGTTAGGAGAGTATGTTATCTTAATAAGGCATTAGCCACTATGTTGTTCTTCCCGTTCTTATATTTCACGACATAGGATAATTCCTTTATGATCTCGACCCATTTGTCCTATTTTCAAGATAACTTCAGTTGGCTCTTTAGATATGTCAAGGATTCATGGTTAGTGTAGATCACAAATTCCTTGGGTAACAAATAGTATTACCATACCGTTACGGTTCGGATTAAGGAGTAGAACTTCTTGTCATAGATAGAATAATTGAGTGTAGCTCCTTAAAGTTTCTTGTTAAAGTAAGCAATAGGTCGGCCTTCTTGCATTGGCATGGCACCTATGCCTAGTTTGGATGCATGACACTCTACTTCAAAAACTTTGTAAAAGCTTGATAGAGCTAAAAGGGAGGCTATGGTTAGCCTCTCTTTCACCTCCTTGAAACTCCTCTACTCCTTCTCTCTTCATCTAAATTCAACATTCTTCTTTGAGAATTCGATGAGTGGGGCTACAATTGTATTAAAATTTCTTATAAACTTGCGATAGAATGATGCCAGGTTGTGGAAACTCCTCACGTAGGCCGAAGTGGTTGGCTCTAGCCATTTGGTGATCACTCTAATCTTTTCTTCATCAACTCGTATGCCACCACCACTTATAAAAACCCTAAGAATATCACTTTGTGTTATCAAAAGTCACACTTCTTCAGATTGGCATAGAGCTGTTTAGCTCAAAGTTTTGTGAGTACTCTTTAGAGATGTTGCTGCTAAGTCTTCAGGTTAAGACTATACACCAAAATGTCGTCAAAATAAACTACAACAAACTTTCCTAATAAGTCTTGAAGCATATGATAGACCAAATGGCATTACAATCCATTCATATAATCCATGGCTCATTTTGAATGCGATCTTCTACTCGTCACCTTTGTATATTCGGATTTGATGGTATCCAGATTTGAGGTCAATCTTAGAAAACACTCTTGCTCTACTTAATTTGTCTAGCATGTCATCAAGCTTAGGTATGGGATACTTACACTTGATGGTGATTTGATTGATTGCTCGGTTATCTATACACATTCTCCAAGACCCATCTTTCTTTGGCACCAATAAGGCCAGTATGGCATAGGTATTAAGGGACTTATGTACATACCCCTTCTTCAATAGCTCATATACTTACTTTTGTAGTTTAGTAGCTTGTTCAGGGTTCAGCCTATGGGCAGGCTTATTCAATAAGGTGACTCTTAACTGTAAATCAATTGCATGCTTGACACCTTAGATGGGAGGCAATCCTTACAATAGCTCTTCTAGGAATAGATCGGCGTACTCTTCCAGTAATGTTTTCACCTTAGTGGTTGCTCCCTGTCCTTGGACCTCATCTCTAGTGCCCTTTGGACTAGTAGATAGGTCGTCGGTTCTTCGAGCTCCATTTCTCTTTTTAGCTCGGCTCGAGTCATTACCAAAGCTTCCTTCTTTAAAGTTCAGCTAAGTTGGGACTACATGACCTTTACCTGCTCGGTGGTCATATGACTCAATTTCATCATCTTACCTTCATGCTTTATAGAACATGTATTCCTCTTTTCATCATATACCACACCTCAATCGAACATCCATGGTTGTCTAAGTAGAATGCAAGATGCACTCATGGGCAGCACATCACATAACACTTCACCTCGATATTTGCCAATACAAATTGGCATAAACACTTGTAGGGCTCCCTTATCACTAAGCCAATGAAGCTTATAAGGTTTTGGGTTGGGCTTGGTCATCAACCTTACTTGGTTCCATTCATAGAGGTCTGCTCAGAACAGTTTGGTTACTACCAGGTCGACTGACTGGTGGTTAGAACCTTCCTGTTTAGTGCCTTTCTATCCTCTAGGTGGCTCGGATTGCTTTGTTAAGTGACCTAATATCCATGGTTTCTAGGATATCTCTAATCTTGTATTTTAATCCATTAATGAATAGGGATAAAGTTCAGTCTTCTAGTTCGTTGACTTTGCATCGGATCATCAACATCTGGAATTCCTTGACATAAGCTTTAATAGTTGATTTTCCTTACCTTAGTTCCTATAACCTTTTGAAAGCATCTTGTAGATAGTAGCTCGGCACAAACCTTCCCCTCATGACCCTCTTCATCTCATCCTAACTCCTAATTTCTCGTTCTCTTTCCCTTTGTTGAGTGGCTTGCAAGTTTTTCCACTACAGGGCGAATAACTAGTGAACTTTAGTACAGCAAGTCTAACTTTTGCATTACCGAGCACTTTGTAGCATTCAAATTGCTTCTCAATTTTGTTTACTTAATCTAGGTAATCTTCGGCAACTCTACTTCCAAAAAAGCTTGGAATATGCATCCTCAACCCTTCAACCTTAGGGACTGTTACATTCCTTTCTTCAAGCTCATAGTACTCCTTCACTTCGTCATCCCCTTCCTCTTCTTCTTCAATTTCCTTAAGTGCTAGCCTATGCCTAGCAACTTTACCCATTCCTTCAATTTGGGGTAGTTGAATGTTAGCTTAGCCAAACTAACCATTGCCTCTCTCTTACTACTCATGTCCTTTAGTTGGGCTATTTCTAGCCCGTTGTCTATCTTCTTGGATAACAGTTACCAAACAAACTACGAAGTTCGTAAGCCTATCTAAGTAGCCATCCATTGATTGAGGTGTGAAGCTTTCTTCTTGCCCTTGACCATGTTAAGCACCACTTTCTTGGTTTCTTAGAGTTCCCTGAACACTTGAATATGACATTATTGGTTTAACTCACAAAATTGATGTTTAAAAATACCACTCATAGTTCATTTATCAAACAACAACAATATAATAGTAATTAATGCTCCTACAATTACGTACAATGAACAAGCCATTAACTACTCCGTTTTTGCATATAAGAAATAGGGGAAAACAGAGCATTGAATGTCTTTAACACTATCCACCTACCAAACTACTAGTGTTAACAAAAACTTTGAACATACAAAACCAATCAATTACTTAGAGAAAAAGGTAGCAAAAGCTGGCCTTCAAACGTTAATAGGAATCAACCTACAACTATCTTCAAGCCAAGGCCAACTTATTAGAAACTGAAGCCGACTTGCTCTAACCTGAAGCTGAACTGTTCGAGGCTGAGGTCGATCAACTCTTGCTGAGCTCGAGCTGATACTAGAAGGTTGAGAAGAAGAGAAGGAGACACTTGACATTAAGTTTATCATCTGCCGAGAAGCCGAGAGACCATACAGCCAAGGCTTCGAGGCCATAGATCCACTCGACACAACATGGAGAGATTAGTATTGACTAATCATAGTATTCGGCAATTGTGGGCCGACCTTTTAGGTATCTTGACCAAGCACTGTAAGACTTCAGGGACTCTTACCCAAACCTAGACATTCAACTGTTGACCCCGCCCAATTCGAATCCTTCTCTTTCTAGGACAAGCTGAATGATTACATGCTGATTTCTTCTACTAAACGTATAGTTTTGTATTCTTGTACATATTTTCTTTATTTTAATTATGGGCCCATTCTTTAGGACTTAAGGCTTTGTATATTATTTACAGTTTTGCTACTAGGGTTTTAGTAGCTACTCTAAATAGTAACATTTGTAAGCAACCAGATTTACAGTGAAGAATATTCAAACATTGAATATACTTAAACATTCCTTTTTTTAGTAAAGATATTTTCGAAGCTTTTAGAGCTTACTCTTTGGATTATTAAGTGTTGATTAACTCTTTCATCTTTCTTGTGTTCTTATAAATCTTGACCTTAAGATTGTAGTGAACCCTTCATTTGAGTTAATTAGTGAGTTACATCTAACCTTTATTTGAATAGCCGAGTGACATTTAGTATTCGTAAGTCATATCGAATCCTATTTCGAGCTCAACCCCTAATTGTGTTTGTGTCTTGGTGCGTGATATCCAAGCACATTTACTGTCAAAACCCCCATTTTACTTCTTGTTCTTTGTACCCATTTGAACCCTGACTACCCATCTGGCTATCAGAGCTTTGGGGAGCTAGTGTGGCCATAACATCTTGGTATCAAAGCTTTGGGGAGACATGTGTACAGTGTTCTTCAAAGTTTGCTTTGTCATTTGAACATCTATTAGTTGTCATTTTGTAGTGTAGTGCACTGTTCATGTTTTTAGTAGTCATAGTGTTGTGCTGCTATTGAGTTAAGTAAGAGTAGTTTTAGTAGTTGATTCTAGTTGCTGTGGAAGTGTTTGTTAGTTGTAGGGAGCTACAGAAGCCGAGTAGTAGTCATTTCTAGGTTACCTGAGTTGTGTTTTGTTGTAAATTGTGTTTGTTTAATTTTCTCTAGAAATTACTGTACAAATAAAACAATGTTTGAAGATAGTGTCAATAATAGTGGTGATAGTCCTCGCAAAAGCTTAAGGAGATGCATTGATAACTTGAAATATCAAATTCATAATCTCATTGATTCTATTCAGGAGCTTATTGGTTTAGTCAGAGGCCATAGATGTGTTGGCCGAGATGAAAGAAGGGAATGAATACCCACCAGTAGGAGTGAATACCTACCAGTAGGAGTGGTTCCAACAAGCTTGATAATGATGAACAACAACGAAAAAGAGCTGCTAAGTTAAGAATATGAGAGAACTAACTAGAGTTGAGAAGAAGCAATGAAAAAAATGTCAACATCAAGAACCCAAGAAACTAAAGAAGAAAGTCATGGCTAAGAAGAAATATGGCCGGTAGAGCTCTAATAGAAGTGGCTAATTCGAGGTGAATCGATTAGCTTAAAACGCAAAGGATGAATCCTAAACACTTAGTCGAAGACTTGATAGTATAAAGCTTAAGCTACTGACTTTCAATGGAAGTTACCGACTTAAAGAGTTCTTAGACTGGGTTCCCCGAGTCAAGAAGTTGTTTGAATGCTACGAATGTGACGACCGGACAAAGGATAAGTTGGCTTCGTTATCCCTTTTTGAATATGTAAGCGTTTGGTGGGATAAGTTAGTGGCTAAGAAAGATGCCGAAGGAAAAGAGCTCATCAGAACTTGGAGACTTATGAAAAGATTGATGAACTAACGCTTTATGCTGACATACTTTAAGCAAGAGATGCTCCATGCTTTCCAAAACTTGAGGTAAGGTTGAAACATTATTGAAGAGTATCTACAAGAGTTTGAGACCTTAATGACAAGATGTGAGATTGCTGAGCCATAGGACCACACCATTGTTAGGTTTCAAAGTGGACTCCAAGACAATATTGCCGACATAGTTGAATTGTAGCCATTTAACTCATTGGATGAGCTAATCAATTTGGCATTAAGAATAGAAAGACATAAGAGAAGAAGGCATCAGAGGCCGACTTATCGACCTCAACAAGTTAGCCTTGAACTTGAGAGGTATGCCGAGAGAAGAAGACTAGAGAAGATGGAGAAAGATGAGTCTAGCCAACTTGATCAGGCCAAGATAAAGAAGGTAGAGAAGGAAAAAGTACCCAGTGCTAAGGCCTAAGAAGTTAAATGCTTTAAATGCTTAGGCTATGGGCATATTGCTTCTTAATGTCTAAATAAAAGGGTTATGATTTTGAAGGGTGAAAGACTTAAAGCTCAAGTAGAGAGTTAGAGTGATAAGAGTTTGGAAGACGAGTTGATAAAAGATAATGTCTATGTTAAAAATCTAGATGAACTCTTAGCCATAACAAGCCGATTTGAACGTAGATCAATGTTTGGTAAATGGGAAGACCTATTTCTTGGTTGTTAATGGAGGAAGTTGTACCAACATCATTTTTACCAAGCTAGTACAGAAGATGAAGATGTTGACCTACCTGCATCCCCAACCTTATGGATTGAAGTGGTTTAATGAAAAGGGTATGGTCTATGTGTATAAAAGAGCTTGAATAACATTCAAGGCTAGGCAATATGATGATGAGATTGACTTCAATGTAGTGGCTATGAATGTAGCGAATTTACCTCTTGGCTAACCTTACGAATACGACTGGAGAGTGGTCCATGATGGCTTCCTTAACACTTACACAGTTTAGAAGGATGGGAAAAGCTATTGCTTGACCCCCATAAGCTTTGAGGAAATCCAGAGCCACTTGGTACCCATGGTGAAGAGAAAAGGAAAAAAAGTTTGTTTGGCATCCAAGCCCATGCTCAGTATTTAATGTCGAGGATGACTTCTTTTCGAACCTGTGGTAATGATAGAAATCAGCCTACAACTATTTTCAAGTTAGGGTCGACTTGTTAGAAACTAAAGTCGACTTAGTCTAACCCAAGGTTGAACTATTTGAGGCTGAAGTTGATAAACTCTTGCTAAGATTGAGCTAATTCTAAAAGGTTGAAAGGAAGAGAAGGAGACACTTGCCATCAAGTCTGTCATCTGTCAAGAAGTTAAGAGACCACACAGTTGAGGCTTTAAAGCCATAGATCCACTTAGTACGGCATGGAGGGATTAGTGTCGACTAATCGTAGTACTCAGCAATTATAGGCCGACCTTTCAAGTATCTCGGCTAAGCACCACGAGACTTCAAGGACTCTTACCTAAACTTGGACATCCAATTACCGACCCTACCCAGTTCGAATCCTGTTCCTTCCAAGATAGGTCGAATGACTGCATGTTGACTTCTTTTACTAAACACATAGTTTTGTATTCTTGTACATATTTTCTTCGTTTTAATTATGGGCCCATGATTTAAGGTTTAAGGCCTTTTATATTATTTACAGTTTTGTCACTAGAGTTTTAGTACCTATTATAAATAGCAACATTTGTAAGTAACCAGATTTATAGTGAAGAATATTCAGACATTGAATATACTTGAACATTCCTTTTTAAGGAAGGATATTCTCGAAGCTCTTAAAGCTTACTCTCCGGATTTTTAAGTGTTGATTAACTCTTTAATCTTTCTTGTGTTATTATTAACCTTGAGCTTATGATTGTGGTGAACCCTCATTTGAGCTAGTTAATGAGTTGCATCTAACTCCCATTTGAATAGCCGAGTGACATTTAGTGTTCATGAGTCGTATCAAACCCTTTTTCGAGCTCAACCCTTGATTGTGTTTGTATCTTGGTGCATAATATCTAAACACATTCATCGTCAAAACCCCCATTTTACTTCCTATTCTTCATAACCATTTGAACCCTAACTACCCATTTTGGTTCCAATCTACTGCCTATAGAAACGTCGAGCTAGTGTGGCCATAACAAACATAGTCTAGGCTTTGATACCAAGATAATATAGGTCTATAGATGAACACACAAGCCCAATATCATGCGTAACTAAGGGGTAGGTATGGACTGCGAGATGGTTTGAAGGACAAATAAGAGTTAAAGGTTGAGCAGGGGTTCTTGATGTGAACTATGACCAAGAATAGATAAAGGCTAGTCGCTGAATGGGTCTAAGATTACCAAAAGCTTAAAAGGGGAGATGGGGAATGCATGGAAGAATGATAAAGTAAATGAAGAATAAGCAAAACCCACGAACAGCTCTAAGGATATGATGCACCAATGAAACTTCCGAGGACTTATGGTACAACTTGATATGATGCACGAATTGGTTCGGTGAGGTTACTCATCACTTAGCCTTACTTAAGGGTTAGGATAAGAGTAAAATGAAAATAAATAATCAGTGTTTATGAGAGGAAGAATATTCAGTGTATTGATGATTAGCTTGTTTCGGCTATAAGCATAAGAGATATTTATACCCAAGAATTTAAGGCAACTTGCCTAAAAGGGAAAAGACAAAAAGGGTATTACCCTAAAGAAATACTGTACAAGAATACAAAAAGGTAAAAATGAATATTCAAGAAAAACAATAATTAGTGTAACAGATTCTACACGTAGTCCTATATATGTGGTGGAAATATATTATTGATGTCGTTAGAGGGTGTAGACAAAAGAGTATGATTAGATTGTTTGTCTGAGCAAAGGTGACTGAGGATTAGTTTAGTCTCTCTCTCTCTCGACTTCTCAACAAGGATGATGCCGAGCAATTAGTTGGCTTGAACATGAGTAAGTAAGCGTGCATGGTTTAATTGTTGTCTCGACATTCTACACTTTAGCACAAAAACTTCGAGAAGTGGGCAATCATATGGCTTGGCATGCAGAGTTAATCGGCAAAGAGATACTCGGCTTCAATAGGATTCGGTTGGAGTAGAAGGATTCACCTTGCCATTTGCTCTAACTCTTGAGCTCGGCTATAAGTTAAAGGCCCGATAGCCTAATCTCTATCATTCCTTCCCAGTTGATTTGGATTTGATCCCAAATCTAAATGGTCTATGATCGGCTCTTCGTTAGGGTGATATGGGCTGAGGTTGGCAATGTTGAAGGTCTTAGAAATCCTATAATCTTTGGGTAGCTCCAACTTGTAGGCATTGTCATTGATCTTTTGAAGGATTCTAAAAGGTCCTTTAGCTCTTGCAAATAGCTTATTCCTCCTCTTGCTAGGAAATCTTTCCTTGCTAAGGTGTAGTCACACTAAGTCTCCTAGTTGGAATTGTTTAGTTACTCTACCCTTGGCCTTTTCTCACGTTCTTCTGGCAACTTAGTCAATCTACTAAGTGACTTTATTGTAGATGTGTTCAAGCAATTGTGCTTGAGCTCTCGCATCAAGGTCTTCTTACTCAAACTCAAGTATAGGGTTGTGATCGAGGGGTAACTTAAGATTGAAACCATAGATAACCTCAAAGGAGGTTTGCTTGGTAGTGTCATGTACCATTCGATTGTAAGCGAATTCAACCACTAGTAAGTAGACGTCCCAATCAACCAAGTTCTTGCCTATTGTAGCTTAGAGTAGTGATCCCAAAGTACGGTTGACTACCTCTGTTTGGCCATCCATTTGAAGGTAGTAGGAAGTACTAAATAGTAGTTTGGTCCCCATTCATTGCCATAAAGTTCTCCAGAAAGGGCTAAAGAACTTTAGATCTTTATTAAATACTACACTTCTCAACACGCTGTACAACCTAACAATTTCCTGCAAGAAAAGAGAAGTAATAGCCAAAGCATCGTTAGTTTTGGAGCAAGGCACAAAGTGTGACATCTTGCTAAACCTATCTACAATGACCATCACAAAATCTTTGCCTCAGGCAATTCATAATAATCCGAGAACAAAGTCTATGCTCAACTCAGTCCATGGTCTTGTCGAAATAGGTAAAAGCATTTCTTTCCCTTACCCAGCTAGGCATTTAGCTCTTTTGTACATGACATAGCCCTTTACAACTCGATGCATATCACACCTTATTCTCAATTAGAAGAAATAACCATTCAATAATTCATAGGTTATTCTCTCCCCAAAATGCTTGGAGAGTCCTCTACTGTGGGCTTCCTTAGTCAATAATTCCCTCTATGAACAGGTCGGCATGCATAATTTCCCTCCTCAAAACAAGTATCCCGCCTCCATTGACATAATGTGCAAGTATGGAATGAAAGTGTAGATCTTCAAAATATTGCTCTTTGATACTCGCAAACCCAAACAACCTAGTTTTCAGTTCAGTTAAAAGCACTTGTCTTCTTGAAAGAGCATCTGTAACTATGTTGCTCTTTCCTTACTTGTATTTTCTCATGAAATTGAATCCTTTAAGGGATTTAACCTATCTCACTTATTGCTTCGACAACTTGGTCTGACTTTGGAGGTACCTCAAGGATTTATGGTCAATGATCACAAATTCTCTTGATAGTAGATAATGTTGCCATACATACAGTGTTCAGATCACGCCAAGAGTTCCTTGTCATACATAAAGTAGGTTAGTTGAGATCTTTTAAGCTTTTCACTGTAGTAGGCAAGTAGTCGGCTTTCCTACATTAGGATAGTGCCTATTCCAATGCTTGATGTGTCATATTCCAACTCAAATACTTTCTTAAAGTTAAGCAAAGTTAGTATAGGTATGGAAGTCAATCTTTCCTTCACTTTGGCAAAGCTTCTTTCCTCCTTTTCTCCCCATCTAAAGTCGATGGTTTTCTTTGTCAGTTTAGTAAGGGGTACTATAAGGTACTAAAATTCCTTATGAATCTCTTGTAGAAGGAAGCCAGTTCATGGAAACTTCTCACCTTGACATAAGTAGTAACAGTCAACCACTCAATGATTGCTCGAATCTTTTCATCGTCCACTCGGATCTTTTCATTGTATATTCGTAAGCTTCCTCTACTTACTACATAGCCCAAGAATACCACTTGCTCTTAGCAAAAGCAATGTTTCTTGAGATTGTCAAATAATCTCTTGGCATGGAGGACATTCAACATGGCATGGAGATGTTCACAGTGACTCAACATGTCAGCATTATATACCAGAATGTCGTTAAAGTACACTACAACACACTTCCTTATAAGATTTCTTAGCACATGATTCATCAGTTACATGAAAGTGCTCGAGGCATTCAACAAGTCAAAGGGCATTACTATCTACTCATAGAGTCTATGCCAAGCTTTTAATATAGTCTTCCACTCATCTCTTGGCCTCATGCAAATTTGATGGTAGTTAGATTTTAAATCAATCTTACTAAAGATCTTGTTTCCATTCAACTCATCCAACATATCTTCTAACCTAGGAATAGGATACCTATATTTGATCATTATCTTATTCACAACTTGGTTGTAAGCACACATCCGCTAGGTTCCATCATTTTTCAGCAATAGAAACATCAGAACAGTAGAAGGGTCGAGACTCTCCCTAACATGTCCTCTTTTTAATAGCTTAATGACTTTTGTTGGAGCTCAAAAGCTTGTTCGAGACTCATTCAATAGGCTGGCTTATTCGATAGTACAGCACTGAGTATCAAGTTAAAGGGCATTACTATCTCCTCATCATCAAGGTCTTCTTTGATTCGCGGGCAAGTTTTGTCTGCAATTTGTTAACTTCACTCAACGGCATCGGGTTTAGCATAATTTTCCTTACCATCCTTCTTGAACACATACTTATTTTTGTATTTGTCATGGATAACTCATCTATCAAATAGTCATGGTTGACTAAGCAATATATATGAAGCATACATGGGTAGCACATCGTAGAAAATCTCATTAGAGTAATTTTCGATAGTAATCAGCGGTAGTACTTACCAAATGACATGTAGTGCTCTCTTCTTACTCAGTTAATGTAACTTGTACAGCCTTAGGTGCACGATAGTTGGCAACTTCAACCTTGTGATAAGATCAACTAATACCACATTGATGCAACTTCCGCTATCCATAATTAGCACGCTTACTTGGTCATTTACTCTACAAGTGATATGAAACAAATTCTCCCTCTACTCCTCTTCGTATGAGGCTTCCAAGTTCATTGCGCGTTAAATAACCAAGATCAACTAATCCAAGTCCTTGGCAAACACATCTTCCTCAATCAGTTCATTCTCCTTAGTAGCTTCTTTCTTGGTAGTGCTTTCCTCCTCTTTAGGTTCCTCATCAATAATTTCCACTTCCAGCTTCAAAATATCTCCCTTGATGACCATAGTCCTTCGATTCAGGCATTGAACAACCATATATCCAAACCCTTGACATTTGAAGCACTTGATCTGGCTCGTCTTCTTACCAGATCTTGGCCTTTTCTCATAAGTTTGAGTCAGCACTTTACCTTCTGTTCGACCCTTCTGGTCAATCCTGACATCCCCTCGTCTGATTGAGTTGGCACTTGGCTAACCTTGGTAGTTTCCTTATACAAGTTGACTTAATTGAATAGGTTGATTACTCGACATCCTTGTCGGCATTTGACTTCGTCTCTTTCTTTCTACTTACTGAGTTATTCATATTGCCTCATCCAACGTGGTAAATTGTTAGAGTTCCATAGTGTCTTAGATATTACTCCTCAATCTAGTAAGGAATCTTGAGACTGTTCGTATTGAGGGTGAGTACAAGTGTCTTGCAGATAAGTTTCTGCATAAATCTGTTTTTGAGTATTCTCTTTATTTCAAGCTAAGTATTGATCTCTCAGTAACCTTCTCACCTCCTCATGGCCTAGAATTCTTCCACCACGTGGCAGCATATCTAGAGAACTCAACAACAGCAGTTCTCACTTTATTGTACTCATCATAATGGTAATAATCGAAGACTCGTTTCATTTTCTCTTCCTAATCCAAGTAGTCATCCGCATTCCCAAACTCATTGAAGCTCGAAATCTTAAGCTTCACATGGTCGGATGCTAGGGGTACTCGAGCTTTGTCACATCTCGGTATAGCACAAGATGTACCATCACATAGGAATATCTGTTTATACTTAACACAAGTTCTATTTATAATAAAAGAGTACTGCAACAGAGTTTAGCTTACCACTTGTTTATATAAAAGATTACATTTGACAAACTTAACCAAACAAAAAATATAGTACTTTTTTTTTTTAATGTTTATAGATCCTTTTATAGAACTAAGAACAAAATACAACAAAACTTCTTTAAAAGTAACTAACTTTGTCTTACGCACTCTCAAAAGACCTTTTCCTTTAGTTGATGCTGCCCCGTCAGTTCTCTTCATAATTTGAGGATACACAAGTATCCCCTTAGCTTTCTGTAAGCTAAGTGATAGTGGATAAAACAAAACATAGAACATACATACATACATTCACATAGATTAGTACTATAAGACATCCAATCTCGTAACCCGAGTTATCAATACAAACTATTTATGCAAAAAATCCGTACTATGCTCATGTACGTGGCATGCATCGGTATTGATATCTTATACTTATCTAATTTCTCATCCGGTTAGTCGATATTCTTGAGCATCTAGATACAACGTCTAAGAACCGAGGGCAACAAAGAACTGCTTAGGAGTAGGACCCCCAACAAAAACCACCCTTTGTAGTTTGAAAATCCAATACGTAGTCAGTTACTCAATGTGGCCAAAGTAAGTTGAGCAATGCATTCTATATGTCCTAAAGTTAACTCAACAATTTTCAAACTTTTCAAAAACTCGACTCATAGATCCTTTTGTGCCATGCCATGAATGCAGTAAACAGTACAGTAACCTAGTATTAGGCATGAATCTCAAGTTTCACGTTATAAACAATTCAACTATCTTAACTTCAGCTTTGTTTCTTAGCTTTATATTACATTTCTTCACATAGGGCTCGCTTAGGCGAACACCCTACAGAATAATTTAGTTTCCAAGTTTTCCAAACAAAAGTACATATTGATGATTTAGTCATACATAAGAAAACATTTCACTTTTTCAACATATATTTAATAAAATCAAGTATCCAATCAATGCAGCATGTTATTACAATTCATAACATAACTGACTCTAAGTTAAGTAGACATAGGTCTACTTGCACAAAAATAGAAATATTCACTTACCCGAGCTCGACAGTAGAGTAAAATCCTAAGATTTACGATGTGGTTGTTTCTCACCTATCACACTTAGAAAAATACACATAAACCCCAAGTCAACTATTGGGCCAATACTAAGTTCTTATGCATTTTCACTATTGCGCTTCCAAGCTTAATCTGATTGTATCTTATTCATTTCTTATCCAATTTTAATAAACTTTATGTCGTTATGACCATTATTTTGAGCACTATTAAGATATCTTAAGACTCATAACTAATCAAAGTTTTCAAATATCCAAAAATACCCTTTTATGTTACCAATTTGACTGTATGTTAATATAATCTCGTAATTAACTCAATTAAATCCTAAATCTAAATTAAAAGTGATAAAATTCCTCATTCCCCGAGCTGGTCAGCATTCATTATGTACTCCAAAATACTAATCCCTTGCATATTTAACAAATATCATATTAGTACTAATTGCTATATCATATATTAAGCCAATATATAGATTTATATTATGAAAATATATAATAAATAGTATGTGAGCCCAATTCATTCCATGAAAAATCCTATAGTCACAAAAATACGTAGTTTAGTTATTGACCATGGATTATACTAAAATAGCTATTATATATTTTTATGAAAATAGTGATTTTAACTCAAAATTAGCGAAAATTAAGCAAATAAGTGAATTTAATTACAAGATAAAATTCAAATGTCCCAAACATCATTATAAACATCCAGAAATCATAATATACAGGGCTTATACTTTGGTTTTGTTAAAAACTAGTTAATTCACTAAAATAGTGAAATTGTAATTTTATCTAAAATAATTACAATAAATAGTAAACATAATTAATTTAAAAAATTCTTGTTACTACAATTAAATAAATATATTGAGTATGTCATGTACAAATTTTCAACTTGAAAGAACATGATTTACTATTTCTAAAATTTAATTCAATTTTCGTCCAAATAGAACCGTTTCTTAAGGATCTTATATTTCAAATAATTATTTCACTAACATAAAATTATTATATTATTATACACATAAAATAACTCTAGAAAACTAAGTTTCATAAATAAATAATATCATTTGCTATTTTTAGAAAATTTACAAAGTTTCGGCCGAAAATTTGGTTCACCTGAACTGGTCGCTTTTGGCCGCCCTTCGACCACCTAACCTTGTTAGAACACCTCCTCTAGTGGTGCTTTTCTTGACCCCAAATGGTCACCATAACTGGACACCCATAGTCTATTGAATCGACTTGATTAGATTTCGTGCCTTATTTTTGCTCTAATTTTTTTATTTTTTTAATTTGTTTTGAAATTTTCTTAAGTGATTTTCTATTTTTTTTAGACTTCCAAAATGTTGTTTTTGATGTTTACAAGCCCTATTTATATTTTCCAAATGGATAAGAATTTATAAAAATTGAACATATGGCTTACACATGTCATTTTTTTTGGATTTTCGATGCATGAGGTGTCATTTTCTCATTTCTTTGCTTTTAACTCATCATCTAAATTTATCCTAAGCTGTTATATAGGTATAATGACTCATCCTTGCATTTTTTTTATTAATTTTCCAATTTTTTATATTAATTTACCTTATTTAAATAATAATTTCTTATTATATGTGTGTATTTAATACAAATAATGCATGTTCTATATTAATACATGTATAATTCAACTTCATTTATTATTTTTATAAGTTAAATAACTTATCTCTAATATCCCATTATATCTAAATGCTCGAATTTCACATTTTTGATATTTATCGACTTTAGCGATAAATTGACGTTTTCTTAAATTAATATTTTTATATAGCTTATTTTGAGAAATTGATTTTACTTCAATGACTTCATCTAACTTTTCTAACCTTATTCTAAAGTTTAAAATTAAACTGATATTTTAGACCGGCGCCCTAAATTTAGAGGCTCAGATCCTAAGGTAATCGTATAGGCTCGAAATTTAGGATATTACAAGCTCACTCTTCTTCTTCATATTCTTCCTTGTCCTCCTCATCCAAATCTCTCAAGTCAATCTTTCTTTTCACTCATTCACCTACTCATCCACCTCAAACTTGTCAAGCTAGTATATGATCTTTAGCAAGTCGGGCAGCTTATGGGGTGTTATGCGCAACTTCAGTAGGTCTATAAGCTAGTGCATAAACAACTCGAGTTAAATTCACAAGGAGATTAACCACCTCATCAAGTCTTTCATCAAGACTTCTGGGAGTGCCTTGGGATTATTGGCTATGGTGGACAACACCACCATGGTCATCCCCAACATTAGCATTAAAACTCAGGTCTGTCATTTGCTCTAAAAGATTCAAATCCTAACTCCTTGGTTCAATGCTACAATTGATACTATCTCTCGAAATCACACTACATACTTCCTCTAAATTAGAAGCTCAACAACTAATAAACATGGCAACTAAATTAATACAGACAACTTGCTCTGTTCTATACGCATAAGATAGAATAGGGATAGAACTTTGAAACAACTACTACTAACCAAATGAGACCTCCACTTTAATACCAAGATTATACAAATCATGACCAAGAACAGACAAGGACGGTTGCTAAATAGGTCTAAGCTTGCCAAAAGCTTGAAAAGAGAGATGGGGAATGCATGAAAGAATGATAAAGTGAATGAAGAGCAAGCAAAACTCACAAACAACTCCAAGGATATGATGCAAAAATAGAACTTCCGAGGACTCACAGTACAACTCGATATGACATACGAATTGGTCTAGTGAGGTTACTCGCTACCTAACCTTGCTTAAGGGTTAGGATAAGAGTGAAATGAAAGTAAACAATCAGTGTTTACTAGAGGAACAATATTCAATGTTTTGATAATCAATTTGTTATGACTACAAGTATAAGGGGTATTAATACTTGAGAATTTAGAGTAACTTGCCTAAAAGAGAAAAAGAAAAAAAGGGTATAGAGGGCTGAAAATTGCTATATATTTATTTGGGCTTGACTCCTTAGTCTAAGTGATAGGGCTTAAGGAGTTCGGTTCATATTTGGGATGATTTAGGAAGATATGGCTTAGTGGGCTCAAAACAGGGATCGTTAGATTGGTTCGTTCACCTCTAACCTTTCTCAGGCAAGCTTATGCTTTTAAGGAAGGCTACTAGCCATAGGCCCATTAGCTAACTCATTTTAGATAACCATGAGTTGAGCAAGCTCCGTTTCATCCATTAATCACCCGGATGATTTGATGGATGCCATTATGTCTAAGAGCCTATAGATACCTAGTGTTTCCTCATCATTGAGAACACTTAGAGAGATCGGAGAAACAGTGTTCTACTGTGAAAACTCTGCTCTCTAAGATCAAATAGCATTCAAGTAAAAAATTGATCTCATTCACTCAAGCTATAAGGTGAACGCATGAGGTTCCCTAAGGCTGCTTTGTTTGTTACTTATGCATTTGAGACACTGAAATTGCTTATTTCTCCTCCCTACCTTATTCTCACCTAATCATCCCTTTAGGTGACAGCCTCACTTTACTTCTTTAAAGCTATGTATAGCGTGTTACTCATGCAGCACACACGTGACCACTCCAATTAGACCCCTACATCTACATTTTGGTGACTCCATTGGTGTTAGAGTGATTGTAGAGACATGACACCTCCTAGGAAGAGAACAACTGGTACGTCAAATACCACCTCCCAAGAGCTTGACAGTAATGTTAAGCTTACTAAGCAAAATCTACTCCTACTGCTTGAGAATACTAGCTAAGACCATTTGGTGCCTAAGGCTCCTCTAGATCCCATATAAATAATGTAGACAATGTAGGAAGCCATAAGAGATTTAAATCAATTCATGGCTATGTTCTAAGCCATCCTTACTTAGATGGCTACAGCCGTTATTGTGTAATAAGGTATGGCTTTGCTAAACCCTATGGTTACTGCACAGCCAAGCATTACTACCTTAGCTCAACTAATTAATCCTCTAGCCATTGAGGAGGTGGTGAAACCCCTCCGCCAAAACCTATACGACAACCAACTCCTGCACCAAAGAATGTAAGAGTCCATTTAGGTGGCTCTTCATCTTCATAGGTGCCTGTTACTTCATCTAATCCTACCATCCCAATCTTAGAATGATCTACTTCTCATCCCAATCTTATCCCTACTCCGCTACCAGTGTCCACAGCTTCTGTTCCAAAGACTTCCTTTATAACAAAGTAAGACTTAGACGTTTATATGAGAGAAATACAAGCTAGGTCACCTATGAGAGTACTAGAGTTAAAACTCCCATATCACCAACACATTGCAGCAAAGCCATCTTAAGGACTATGTAAGTCCTAAATTCATGCTGTTCAATGGAAAAAAAAGGAAGTACAAAGGAACACCTCTTGAAATTTATTGAAACCCTGGAGCCTTATAAGCTTGATGATGACTTAAAGTTTAGAGAATTCTCTAAATCACTAACAGAGAAGGCATATACTTAGTATGTCAACCACCCTTTGAGATCGATCGATTCATGGGGAACTATGTGTAAGCTCTTCCTAAAGAAATTATTCTCCACTTAAGAACGAGTTACGATTATAGATATGGGAAGAACGTGACAAAACCTGAAGGAAGATTTGATGAATTACATAAAGCACTTCAAAGAGTGCACCTTCGACATCTAAGATGTGTGTGATGAAAAGGAATTAGTGAAGATTTGCATTTAGGGGATGTTCATTGAGTATGCCGTCCACCTAGAAAACCTTAATTTATGTTCTTTCTTTGCACTCGTCGAGACTATAAGAAGAATTAACAATTTCATTGCGCAACAACAGATAAAAGGTGGGAGATTCGGGAAACGAGCAACATTTGTTAGTTTAGCCCAAGGAGAAGTCCTAGAGAAGACAAGAAGCTAAGGAATGATAGTTTACGAGGCTCTACATTGGCTATATCATTCCGTGCTTAATGGGTAAGGTACATGCTATACTTAACCAGTGGTTACAGGATAGGAACATAAAGCTACCAAGGGTAGGGCGTTTGCCAACTGCAAACGAGAAGAATAACCCTAACTTCTGTAGATATTACAGGACTGTAAGTCATCTAACTAAAGAGTGCTGGACATTAAAGAAGATATTTAATGACAGGCCTCGTAATAGGGAACTTATCATAAAAAATTATGATATACGTAGCAATCCGCTCTCGGTACACAACATCCAACGTAGTACTATGATTGCTGTTAGTCATGATCCGAGATAAGAAGAAGGAGATGTACCACAGGCTGAGGTACATGAAGAGAAGGAAGTAGTAATAAAAACTAATCAAGGCGCACACCTATCAGTGGGCACCGCTTTAATGAAAACCTCTAACTTTAGGAGGTTCTTCGGTTTATTGGGATTCAATGAAGATGCACAACTTATAGCAGCGATTACACTTACCTATATTTCTAAGAGACAATATGGGGAGTATGGTGTAACGTAGCTAGTATGAAGGATGGCCAACATACATGAGAATGTGATACTCTTTACTGATGTAAATATGTGCGTAAAGAATTGTAATCACAACTGTCCTCTTTATGTAGAGAGTACACTCAACGGGCATCTCATTAAGAGGACATTCATAGACAATGGCTCTTCTATAAATGTTATCCCAATGTCTACATTCAAGGTCATAGGGATAGACAACTAATGCCTGGTGAAGCAATCTATTACAGTAAATAGCTTTATTGAAACAACTACAAACACAATAGGGTATGTTAATATGGACTTTAAATTTGGACCCGTATAGGAATCCACCTGATTCTATATTATCAATGTGCCTATATCCTACCATTTTTTGGTTGGGAGGAAGTGGCTGTACGATCACAACCTCATACCCTCAACATAGGACCAGTGCATCAAGGGCCATTGGAAGGGTAAAGATGTTTTCATTTCGGCTATAAAGAACCCGTTTGAACATAACGAGTCTTATTTAGCCAATGCAGGGTTCTTTGATGAGTATGCTGAAGATGGAGAGATTACCATTGCCAAACCCTTTGGCACACCATTATCCACATAGGAGGAGTCCCAAGATAGACAAAAGAAGAAGAGGAGAATGCGAGGCTCTTGTAGGGGTAAATAGAAGTAAAGAAAAGATGAAGCCATAGAAAGTTTTGTTAGGGAAGATGGACAAAGGATGTATTGCTTATGACGATCTTCGAGATCTAAGGAGGCTTTTCTATCTTCTTCATATCCTATACCGGTGCAAGAAACCTAGCCTGCCCCTCCTCAAATGTAAGACCAAATGAAACCCCAAGCCAAAGAGATTGAGGAATTGGACCTAGTAGGACCAAGGGAGTCTCCATGACTTATCTTCATTAATAAGAATTTGTTGTAAGAAATTAAGGTCCACTTAGTAAAGTTTTTGAAAGAATATAAGGACACATTTGCTTGGACGTATGATGAAATGTAAGGACTGGACCCCAGTTTAATGGTACATAGATTAAACATCACGCTTGGGGTTAAGTTAGTAAAGCAAGGACAACGAATCTTTCTTCTTGAAGTTAAAGTACAAATAAAAGAAGAGATCAAAAAGTTACTCTGAGCTGACTTCATTAAGCCAATTGAATACCCTACCTGGCTAGCGAATATCGTGCCAATTAAAAAGAAGAATGGATAAATGTACGTTTGCATAAACTTCTGTAATCTTAACAAGGCTTGCTTAAAAGATGATTTCCTATTGCCAAATATTGACATATTAGTGGATGTTACAGCTAGACATGAATTATTCTCATTCAGAGATGGTTTTGGTGGCTGTAATAAAAAAAAGATGGCTGTCGGAGATACTGAATGCACTGCTTTCAGAACACCAGTAGGAAACTTCAACTATACAGTCATGCCATTTGGACATAAGACTGTAGAAGCTACTTACTAAAGGGTAATGACTACCATATTTCATGACATAATGCATGACTTCATGGAAGACTATGTTGATGACATAGTTGTTAAGCTAAGACGGGTGCCTGATCATTTGAGTCATCTATGGAAGGTCTTTGAAAGATGTCATCTATATAAATTGCGTATGAATCCATTGAAGTGTGTCTTCGGGGTAGCTTCTACTAAATTCCTTGGATTTATTGTTCATAGAAAAGGAATTGACGTAGATCCAGCAAAAGTGTACACTATATGTTCCATGCCCTCACCTACTAGTCCAAGGGAATTAAAGACCTTCACGGGGAAAGTCTCTTATATTAGGCGATTCATCCTTGCATTGGCAAAAATTTCTCATCCATTACAATAACTCATGAAAAAGGGAACCCCATTTGAATGGGGACAACCTCACGAGGAAGCCATACAAAAGATCAAGGAGATACTTACCTTGCTAACAACAATGATAATGCTAACTAAAGGGTTACTAATGATTCTTTATTTGACAGCCATTGATAAGTCTATCGAGGCTTTGCTAGTTCAAGAATTAAATAGTGGTGAATGATCGGTCTATTACTTGAGTAGGTCACTCTAAAGAAGCAAGGTGAAATACTTAGCTTATAAAAAGCAGTGCCTTACGCCGGTATTCACCATGCAAAAGTTGCGCCACTATTTTTTGGCTCATAGGGTTAATCTTGTCACTCATTCAGATCTACTAAAATACTTGTTATCATGACCAACTCTTTTAAGAAGGACTGCAAAATGGTTACTCCTCCTATCAGAATTTGACATCATAATTGTACCACTTAAGGCTATTAAGTCTCAAGCTTTAGCAAACTTTTTGGCTTAGTTTCCTATGACAAAAGGGGCTCCTACGTAGATATAATCCCTATAAAGTTTTATGAAAACTCTATAAAAGCAGAACTAGATGGAGAGTGGCAAGTGCAATTTGATGGCTCCCTTAGTAGCATTGGATAAGGAGCTAAGGTGATCTTAACATCTCTAGAAGGTTAAGAGATACCTTTATCTTTCAAGATAGACTTCCCATGTACTAGTAATGAGGCTGAGTATGAAGCTCTTTTACTTGGTCCAATTTCTGCTCAAAATGCTGAAGCATCTAACTTGTGCATTCTCAATAACTCGAACCAAATCATCAAGTAAGCAAATGGTGAATTTTCTCTCAAAGAACTAGCATTAGCACCTTATAGGGCTATGGTGTAATCTTTGGTTAGCAAGTTCAAATCAGTGAGGTATGAGCATGCCAAATGATCTAGTAGCCATTATGTAAATGCCTGAACAACATTAGCTTCCAAAGTTCCCGTTTAAACCACATAAAATAATTTAAACGTCCAAGTTATTAAGAAATCCATCCCATGCATAGCTCTACAATTAGTAGATGAGGATGAAGAAGTGCAAGACAACTGGCGCAGTCCCATCAAGGCATAGTTAGCACATCCAAATGTAGCTTCTATGACAACTTTGAAAAACTTCACTCATATTAATGGCGTCTTGTATGTTAAGGGACCAAAAGGTGTCTTATCTCGATGTATTTGTGTAAATCAAGCTCATTTGAAGTTAGATAAATACCACAAGATTTGGTATGGAGAAGAAGGGCTACCCTTGTATTGCCACATTTAGCGTGTAGGGTATTACTAGCCAACAATGTCTAAAGATGCACCCTAACTACAAATGAGTTGCTTAAAGTGTGCTAAACTCCCTAACTAAGGAGAATACAACTTTATAGCAAGTGCAGGCTACCTGTTCATAATTCTTTCGACTTAATGCATCTGCCACCAAATTGGCCTTTCCAAGGTGGTAATTTATATTCAGATCATAATCTTTAATCAACTCTAACCACCTTCTTTGCCTTAAATTTAACTCCTTCTGAGTAAAGAAGTACTTCAAACTCTTATGATCAGTGTACATCTCACACCGTTGCCCATAAAGATAATGTCTCCAAATCTTCAAGGCAAACACCACAGCTGCTAACTCTAAATCATGAGTCGGGTAATTCCTCTCATGTGGCCTCAATTGTCTTGATGCATATGCAACAACTTTTCTATCCTGCATCAATACACAACCTAATCCATTTCGTGAAGCATCACTGTACACATTATAAGGTTTATCCGGATCAGGCAATGTTAATACTGGCGCTGTAACCAGTCTTTTCTTCAATTCCTGAAAACTCGTTTCACAATCTTCACTCCATTCGAACTTTACATCCTTCTGGGTTAATCGAGTCAATGGTTTGGCAATTTTGGAAAAATCCTTTATGAACCGTCGATAGTATCCAGCCATACCCAGAAAACTCCTTATCTCAATCACTGTGATTAGTTGCTTCCAGTCCATTACTGCTTTCACTTTATCAGGGTCTACAGAGATTCCTTCACCAGATATAATATGACCTAGAAAAGCAATCCTATCCAACCAAAAATCACATTTACTCAACTTGTCATACAATTTATTCTCTCTCAACTTCTGTAATGCCAATTGTAAATGCTTTGCATGCTCCTTCTTGGTTTTTGAGTAAATCAAAATATCATCAATAAACACCACAACAAACTTATCCAAATATGGTTGATATATACGATTCATCAAGTCCATGAATACTGCCGGAGCATTTATTAAGCCAAATGGCATCACCAAAAATTCATAATGACCATATCGAGTTCTAAATGCAGTCTTATGCACATCTTCCGGCTTAACTCGTAACTGATGATATCCTGATTTCAAATCTATTCTAGAAAACACAGTTGCACCTTGGAGTTGGTCAAACAAATCATCAATGCGAGGTAACGGATACCTATTCTTAATGGTAACCTTATTTAACTCCCGATAGTCTATACACAATCTCATAGTACCATCCTTCTTTTTCACAAACAATACCGGTGCTCCCCATGGTGAAACACTCGGTTGAATAAACTTCTTATCCAATAGGTCCTGAAGTTGTTTCTTTAGTTCCTGAAGTTCTATGGGTGACATCCGATATGGGGCTTTCGAAATAGGTTCAGTTCTAGGAACTAATTCTACATTGAAATCCAACTCTCTGGGTGGAGCTAACCCTGGTAAATCCTCCGGAAATACATCTGGAAACTCATTCACTACCCATATGTCTGCTACCTTGGGTATTTCCTTTTCTGCGTCCACAGTAAACACCCAACAAAATTTCCAATCATCCTCCTTTACTCTTGTCTCATTTTGTTCATCACATATCTCCATCACTGATAAATTTAACCTACTTCCACCAGCTTTTCCTTGAAATATTGTTTCTCCATCATTAAGATTGACAATTTTATTCCTACACTCCATAATAGCTTTATTCTTTGACAACTAATCTATTCCTACTATGACATCGTAACCCTGTAAAGGTAATATCACAAGACTTATAGGATACTCCTTCTCCTGAATTTTTATTCTACCATCTGCTACTACCTCTTGAGTTGTTACTTTCTCCCCAGTTGGAGTTCTAACTTTATAAGTTACATTAACAGTAACCACACTAATTTCTTGTTCATGTACAAATTTCTGGCTTGCAAAGGAATGTGATGCACCGGTATCAAACAGCACAAAAGCAGGTTGTCCATTTATCAGCACATGTCCTGGAATGTACTAATACTATGGTTACTAACTACACTAGCATTCGTAAATCTCAAAATGCAAATATTTCAATTCAATTCACACTTAAAATTATTATTACAATAGATAGTCTGAGTACGTACCAGTTACAAGTCCTTCATCATTTTCCTCTTCAACTCCCATGATCTCCTCGACATCATCATGGTAGTACTCCTCCATAAAATCCAAGAAATCCTCATTCTCCTCAATTTCCATATCCTCCAAAGCAAAGATACGAGCAAGTGCAGTGGCGTTATCAAAGCCTTCTGTTCGCTTAGCTCCTTGTACAAACTGTGGACAGTATCTAGAGAAATGGCCCTTTCTACCACATTTATTACACTTTACTAGTTTCATCTTAGGGCATGCCTTCAGCACATGGTTCGGATCTCCACATATAAAACATTTCCCCTTAAGCTGAGTACAATTCCTCGAAAAATGATTTGCACCACACTTCCAGCATTTGACATTTCCATCCTTGTCATAAAAACTCACACTCTTTATTGACTACGCTGGGTTACTAGCCAGAGTTACTGGTCTCCTTCTCTTCAGTCCAGAATTGCTACTAGAGGCACCAGGATATGATCTCTTAAATGATGGTCCTGGTTGATATCCTCTATTGATCTTTTGACTCCACATTGCTTGCATTCTCACACGATTATCTTCTAATTGTCTTGCCTTATCTACCACTTCATTATAAGTGGTAAAACCGTAATCTAACAGCTTGCAACACATTGTGGGGTCAAATCCAGTAAGGAATAAATCTTTCTTCAACTCAACATTATCCCGGTATGAACCAGGCACATATTGTAACAATCTATTGAACTCAGTCTCATACTGGGTTACACTCATGCCTCCCTTCTTCAATTTAAACAGATCTCGCACCATTCTATTTTGAACACTATGAGGAAAATACTCCTTCCTGAATTCCTCCTTAAATTGTTGCCAATCAATGTTATTTCCAAGTTGCCTTGCTCACGAGTCCCACCATACTCTTGCAGCTAACTTTAACATGAATGTACCATATGACAACTTTTGAGATTCCGGGACTCTAAAAGCTTCAAAACTTCGTTCAATTTGGGCTAGCCAATCATCAGCTAGATCTGGTCTACCCATCTCCCCTTCAAAATAACAATTGGCTTTTATAAATTCAGGAAGTTTATTTACCTCTTAAGGTCGCTCCATTCGGTGTTCAACTTCTTGAGGTCTCCTATTGCCCATATTACCACCAGTCAGAAGATGTTGAATCAACATTCCTTACTGCCTCATCATTGTATGCATACTGGCAAGTATTTGTCCAATAGGCATATTCTCCTGTGAAGGAGGTGGAGGTAAATCTTGTCTATTCTATTCCCTTGGTGGCGATGGTACTCGTAGTGGAGGGTTTTGATTTCCTTCAGTTTCCCCTTGACTACTTCCTTTTCCAGCTTCAACCATGATCGCTTAATAATTTAACTTATAACCCTGCATTCATACCTATCTATAAGTTATCCCTACTTTTGTTTAAAGAATGTTAATAAATGCTGGCAATGAGTACTCATATCAAATAGTAAGGACAATATCGTTGAAGTCAACATACTTAGTAGTCTAACTTCCATTATATATTTCATTCAACCTTACATCATCACTATTACAACTTTAAAACAAAAGATACAACTCGATAATCTTTCAAATACATACATCAAATTTACAACTCAATTACATCATTACTTACATCCTCTAATACAGACTCGATCTTTACAACTGTACAAGACAAAAGGTTACATCAAACTTAATTACAACATACATCTAACTTGATCCAAAAGCTAAAAAGTACATCAAAAGTCAAAAAGATACATCAAAAGTCAAAATACATCAAAAGATCCTAAAATACATCAGTTTCCATCAAAATCGCTACTGGATCATAACTAAAATCTAACCATCTAACTAAGCTAATCCTCCTCTGAGTCTGTGGTAGCTACTCCATCAAATGAGTCATGACCCATATAGCCTCCTACAGAATGATCCTCATGCTCGCTATCTGATGCGGAGTCTATAAACACGATCTCTGGAGTCTCAAGAATCATAATCACCTCCTGCACATCATCATCATCCGACTTAGCTGTAGCACCAGCTCCATCTCCAGCTATCACGGTGTCTGCGATCACCTGCATGATTACCGTATGTATATCTATGTCGGGCTCACTCTCATTCTCTTGCTCTTCCTCAGGGTTCTCTTCTGGTTCCTCTTCTTCTGGGTCCTCTTCAGGGTCCTCCTCTGGATCTTCCTCTGGATCCTCCTCGGGGTCTTCTTCAACATAGACTCCATCCACGTAGGGTTCAACTGGTGGTGGGTTTTCTGGTGGTGGTTCTGGTATTTCCAACTCAGGTTCAGGGTTAGGGTTCAATGGTATCTCTATACCATCCCCAGCAGGCTCTGGAAACTGTGGAAACCAATCAATGATCCCTGGTGGGTACTGTCTAGGAATGTATGGAATATCAACAGGGATGTGTGCAATATTAGCAGGGTATGGTCTCCCATCCTCTAACTTAGCAGGAAAATACCGTAAGGGCATCATCAGGGTTATAATTCCCTCTTTCTCCAACCATCTCTGCTCAAAAGCAGCTATAGCAGTGTATTTATTATACTGGGGGCCTAAACTCATTTCCATTCATGCCCACTCATCCTTCCAACTGTAGCACATTTTATCATGAAACTTATTGATGATCTCATGAACCGTCCTAAATATATTCCAATCAGCTAGTTCCATCAGTAGCCATTGTAATTTCACCCTATAGTCTATAGGAGATACTTCTCCATTCCATCCGAACCGTATCCAACTATGAATTAGTTCTCCCTTTTGGCCCTGTAATTATAATTAAACCAATTAATATTTCTTATGTTAAAGATTTAGGTTACTTATGTTATACAATCTTTTATCGCCCACTTAATATTACCCACTCTCATTATTCCTATAATGTCTATTTCTTTTAAGGCATGACGCTTCAAAGCGAGTTTACTAAAACTACGCTCTGATACCAACCGAGAACTGTTATACCCCGAAGTCGCGAAGTCGCAACAGTCCCGCCATGTAAACCATTCTATGATAGAAACTGGCCTCACAATTCCTACCATAAAGATAATCTACACAAGGCGTCAACGACCACTCGCTTTGAAGTAAATAGTTCGATTAATAATTATACTACAATCATGATAATATCACAAATTTCTATTAAACATATATAATTATAAATAATTCCACAGAGCTTCCCAGGAAAATTTACATAATCACCACAGTCTATTAATTTACAGAATAACTATCAGTTTTTAACATTTAACTATAAGGTCAGTCCAGTTACACATTTTACTAAATATCTTGGACCTTACTCCCCTGGCTTCAAAAAGACTAACCTCTGGGTAATTGTAGGGCGGCATAATACTTGTAGTGATCACAAATCAGAACCTGCAAAAGGATCTATAAGGGTATGAGCAACTACAGCTCAGTAAGTTGAATTGGAGACTCATGAATGCATACAAGCACAAACAGGGTTATCAAACAATTATTTTCATGCAATGCAACAATCAAGTGTCATCACACAACGTAGTCCGGTCCGTTGTGAAATCAGAGAAATTTCACCCGCTCCGATCCGGGTTGAGGAGTTCCATGTTATGCAGCAGCTCACAACCAAACCCAGGCTTGTGCAATAGAGACCTCGCTCCTCCCGCGACTACCTTCAAACGATTGACTTCACCCCCGCCGCGACCTCCTCTCCTGTCACTTAGTTCGACTAAGGATGAAGAAGGGACCATTTTGCAATCCTGCGCTATCCCTTTCAAAGGGGTCGGTATTTGGTTGGAGAGTCCTATGATCCCCTAACGGGTTGCAATGCATAACATTTTCGGTTATTAAGGTCGACTAAGATTAAATTCTGGTTAGGGTGTTCAAACAAGTTCATACCAATTCAATCAGTCACAAATTCATTCACAGTACAAATTCCAACACGTATTCAGATACATCAAACACATGCGCAAACTATTTACAATCACAAGCATATACAAGCCTAAGTCTCCGAGCACTACAAAACTAGTACTCTATTACAATAAGCAATAACCCAACTTACTTGAATTTGCTCGATCGCTCGATCCTTTAGTCGCGAGCTGATTTGTTTCTAGGTGTCCTATAATACAAATAGGTCCTTTTAGTACTTATATTTTATGGATTCTTATTCTAATTTATAATGTAACTCATTTTCCTCATGTATACCTATAACGTATTAATGATTCGTTGTATCCTATTTCGGGGTTCGGCTCCTAAACTAGATTCTAGTTTTAATTCCTAAGTCGTAATTAGGCTCGAATCCCAATGTGACATTAATCACATTATGCTCAGGTATTCAAATATCCTATTGGGTCGTAATTTTGGTATTCTAAACTATTCGGTACACGCTAACCCTAATTGAGGTATCGGATTCATTCCCGATGTATAAAAATCTTACATTTTGAGATATTTACTTAAAATTAAATATTATTTCAGATTTATTATTTATCTGATTTCAATTATAATATTATTTAAATAACCTTATTTTTTTTTATTTATTAATTTACACTTTTACATATTCCTAATTTCTTATATTATTTACCTAATTTCTCTAATTAACCATACTTAGTACCTAAAGGCTAGGATTAAGGTTTCACTGCAGAGATTAACTTCCCTAAACATCTAATTAAGATCCAAATCAGTAATTAACATCCTAATCACCTAATTAACCCTAAATCACCCAATTTTACCTTCATTTTAGGGCTAAAAATTAACTTAAAATTTTTGAAAATTAATTTAAAAAAAATGGCTTCATAGCACTGTTCTACATCATATGAGAATCCTACAAAAAAAATTTGAGCCCCAAACTACACTCCTAAGCCTATTTATTTTTCGGTTTAATTATGCTCGGTTTTGAACAATTTGTTAAGGACCCTATATTTCCAGACATAATTAAACTAAATCAATATTTTTCCCTAAATCTACATATAATAAAACCTCAGAATAACAAGTTTCATAATTTTCTAGGCAAAATAACTAATTTTACAAAATTATACAAAAATCGGGGTGAATAAATGACTAACGGGTTCGAAGCTTTCTGTCCGTCCAAACCCGGTCTAAGGCTGTCGGCCGGTCCAGGCGGTGGTTCTAGTGTAGGGTGGTGGTGGTGGTTCGGTTCCAGGTGGTGGTGGTGGGTGGTGGTTTTAGTTCACCTTGCTAATCTGCACAGTTTTCTTTTTTTTTTTTTATTTTCTGGATTTTCTCTCGATTTTTTCAGTGTTTAGATTTTTCTCATATCTCAAACTGGCCAAATGACTTCTGGAAATTTTTTCCTTATTTATAGACAATTGTAGAATTTAATGTGCATTAATTTGATAGGATTTTGCCCCAATTCCTTCATTTTTGGCTTTTTGTTTGTCCAATTCCTATTGGTTATTTTTTTTTTCTTTTTCTGTCATGACCTGATCTTGTTGCAGCTTATCCTCTTCTGATTTTTTCTGATTTTTCTATAATTATTTTTTATTTTTCTTTAATTATTTGCTTAGTTTTCGGCCAATTTTAGTAATTACGCGTATTTTTATCTACACGTAAATACATGTGGGGTATACGTGAACATTCCTAAATATTATTTTGGTCATTCTAGAATTTTTAGTATACATATAATCTATCTCTAATAATTTATTAGTTATTATATTACACTTTTCGCCTTTTCGGTAATTAGCAGTTATTATGCTTAAAATTTGAAAATTTTATAGTCTCCTATTTTACTACTTATTTTCTTAAATTTAAGTTTACAGGGTCATTTTTACTGGTATTTTGCTAAATAGTTTATAATTTGGGTTTAATCGGATCTTTTAGCTGATCGCCCTAAACCTTGGGTTTTAAGCTCAAACCTATGGTTACTTGGCTTAGCTTGGCTTTAGGGCTTACAATAACCCCTCTTATTAACTTTCCATACGTTAAAAAGTTTCCTTTGTAAATCCAACAATGTATTTGCAATTCACATGACTGAAACATTCAACTTCCATTACTTTATTTCTTTGTGTTCTTTTACTTTCTTTTACCTTGTTGTTGGCGCACGGTTTTAAGTATGTATTCTATTCTTATTGCCTTATTGCTGTAAAGTTATAGATACGTCTCCTTAAGTGCATAAGGCTAATACATGAATAAGTAAAGAGAAAGCAATATAAGATTAAGTATTGGGAAATACCCTCTTAACCATTGATTATGCGCTTAGTACATGTTACTATCGCTGCTTAAGCGTGATTGACTATTTTATCTTATGTACTCAACTTATTATTGCTAGCAAGTGAGAGCCTCCCCCTAATGCACAACGCTATACTCTAGGCTTCGCAAGCCATAAGGAGCAAATCCTACTATTAAGGCATTTGTTTTATAATATTGCCACTAAGTGAGGCACTACCTCCTAAAGCACACAATGACCCCCATAGGCTTCAGTAGCATAAGCTACCTCTAGGCAAAGAAGCCTTGTTATTTGATACAATTAAGCAATTGAAATAAACAAAGAATAGAAGGATATGATGAAAGTAATCAAACTTCATTCAATCAACAAGTTCTATTTGACAGTGTTGAAAAAAAAGAACTTAAATACCCAAAAAAAGAGAGAGAAGAATGAATCTCAGTAAAACAAATGAATATAGGAAAACTCTGTTAAGGGTGTCAATCTAAACCTACTATGGACTTAAGGTCCGTATCATCTAATAAATCTTTTGCTTCACGATTTATCTACTCAATAGCATCTTGTAAGGCTTAAATCCTTACCACTAGCTTACCTCAGCTTCTCATAGCGGCACGATAACTCAACAATCTCGTAGCTTTGACAGCAATGGGTTTTAAGCTACCAACCTTGAATTTTAAAAGATGAGCTCCTTCAACACAACTAAACAATTGCTATAGCTTATCATTTGATAGAGACTTCCAAGACTTCTCAAGTAATGATGCAACTTCCTCTAACATTTTCACCAAGGTATTGGCTAACTTGGTCCCCAACATAGGGGACTCACTCCAAAAATCTTGGTCCGTAGCGTAAAGTCTTTCCAATGGTTCCAGTAGATGAGAAAGAATATCAAATCCATGAAAGGATATTATCTTCCCTAGGATGGCTTTTGGAGTTGTTACCATGTCTCTACGAGACAAGTTAGCAACTGGGGGTGGAGAGACATCAATAAATGCTGCATATACTTCACCTCCATGAGTCCTTAAGTATAGCAATGCATCTGCATAAGTATCACCATCACCTGCCCCATTGATTGACAAAGTAATGTTCTGTGCTTTAGGGGAATCATTCAACTTTTCAGTTCCATTATCATCATCGGCATCCCTATATTGGACTGGAGATTCACCATAATCTACCAAGTCTTCATCATCATTATCTAAAGCTGCCACTAGTGTAGCAAGATCGTCTGGACGAACCCTGGAGCTTAAGTTAGTAGCATCATTCTTCTCAACTTGCAAGAGCAAAGAAATAAAGTCAAAAAAATAAAAATAGAAATAAAAATTATACATATAAAATAGCATGATGCATTTAATAAAGTTTCCTCCTGAATAAATGCTCGCTTGGTTTGTCTCAAAACCATTAGTGGAGGCAAGGGGTGGTTGTTCTTAGACTTTAAAGAAGGGTTTACCCTTATTGTCCTACTGGGACATTCTAATTGTTTAGCAATAGCTCCTCGTACATCTCTATTATCTTAAGACTTGGGCCATAGGAGTTTAAAAAAGAATTTGTAACAATATATAGTAGGTGCATGAAATGTATCACTTATTGATGCAAAGGCATAAGCTTGGAATGCATCTAAGCAATTTGTCCAATGTGTTAGCCATCTAGGGGAAGCAACCCCAAAGTGACCAGTAGAAGGAAAGAATAGTTGTCGCTTTCTAGGGTAAATCTTCCTAAAGTCATTTGGACATAGTGATTGGCAGCAAGATTCTACTTTCAATTGCATTAATTAAGTAAGGCACTCCTTAATCAAAACCAAGTTGACACACAACCCAATGGTGAGAGTATACCATGACTCTTTGCTTTAGAAAGCAATCGACTGAGTCTTTATTGTCAAGAAGTGAAGGCAAGCTCCCTAGAGTACACCATAAGAGGAACTTAGCTTGAGAATCAAGGATATTTTCTCAATTTTCCACTAAGGAAACCTTATTGTCTAAGCTAGGAAGATAAAGTCCATTACTGTCTTCATATCCTACAATCTGCTTGACATAAGGGTGAAATGTGAATTCACCTTCCATGTCAATTAGTTGTAGGAGTGAATGATTAATCGTTCCCTTAACCTAGGCCCATGCTTTAGGAAGAGCAAAGCCGGGTTGGTCTTGTACAGCAGGAGGAGAAAAATGTCTTCGAAATTGCTCACAAAAGAAAAGTTAAAGAAACACCAGGCCAACATGTGAAATGATCACATATCAACCTTTCGAACGTATAAAAGCATGGTAATACAAGTCTAAGCATTGGTAAAGTGAACCTAAGTAAAAAGGACCTAGAGTGAATTGCTCACCTTGGGTGATGTGTATGGCTAAGAGGAAGAGTCGGGAACTAATAACTTCCTCAAGCCCTCCGGGGAATATGAACAGAGAAAGCTAGAACACAATGAAAGCGAAATCTTCATACCTACAAAGACGGGATAGAGAACGTATAAGATGAAGAGACATACAAAACTTAAATTTAAAAAAAAAAAAGGAAGAGAGAGAAAGAGGATGTGAAGGTACCAACTCTTCACTGTGACTTAGGACTAAAACTTGAGGCCTATCCTTCCTTCAATCCTCAAAGAAGTATGCGAGCCAAAAAGCAAAACATGGCTTCTTCTTCTTAGTGCGAGTGGCTTACAAAGCACCCATTAAGGATGTCTAAAAGTTGTGCTCTTTATGAGAGGTTATTAGGGTAGTAAGGTTGGCTCATCCAAAGCTACGAAGATTTAATAGTATAGTAATGTCTTTTAATGTTGGAGTTATCTCTCCCTACGAAGTAATAAACATGTGGGTCTAAACACTCCAATGCGAGATGATTGCCTACTATACTTCCATTCCACTCGTTTGCAAGAACTACAACTAAGTAGAAGTGGCAATAGCACGGAGGACTTTAACCTTCTTCAATAAAGTCATGTGTTCTAGCTTCTCTGCAATGTATGCCACCTAATCATCCCATCCAAAAGGTGGCTCCTTTAAGAATGAGAATTGGGTATTGGAGAGAGGTAGCTTTCTCCTCTTGTTTTCTAAAGCGCAATACTGAATCTCTCCTGGTGATGTCTTTAGAATCAGCACGAAGCTCGCGCTCGATAAACTGGAGACTACCATCAATGCGAGGACAGTGCTTGGCTTTTGTCCCAAAACATATCTTTAGATGTAGTCCCATCCACCCACTTATCTTGAGGATACGGGATAGGTAGTGGACATTTATCTTAATGCACCAGTAAGTCCTTCATCTTCACTACTTCTATGTTTTGACTTAGATTGGTCTTCTTCCTTTTCCTTGCTAAAGTACAAAATCAATACATTCTCTAAGTCAAGAAACCTAAACTTAACAAATTAAATAAAAAAAAAAATTCTCAACTAATTGTAAGGTGTTTGATCTAGAACTACTCTAAAAGCATTTTGTATAAATTACAAGCATGAAGTTCATTGAAGGAGAAAATTTCGAAAGCTTAGATGTTAACAAGGCATCACATGATGCTGATGGGATAGTAAGTCATCTTAACAAAAAGGAGATATATATATAAGTGCCCACTATTGATAAAGAGTTATGAGAATCTAATCTCCTGTTGCCCCCATCCTAATGTATTATAGTAGGTTATTGAAAGCATGATGTAGCTACAACAATAAATCAGTTATCGAAAGCATAGTGTATAAACAAATAAATAAAAAAGACTAGTGGTCATACGTGTACTTATAAACAATATACTTATGGACTGAAGAAGATAAGTATTAGAGGATTTAATCACAAATATGCACTTAAAATATAATCACACATGATGTTGTTATATACATATGCACCTTTAAATTTAATTACATTCTTACCACAATTTGAGATTCATAGGTAAATATGTATGTTCGCACATTGCAAATAAATCAAACTACTACTATTGTTAAATTTGTATTAATAGATAAATTATTTTATCTCTATTAATATATGAATTAATATCAACATTAAATATCACTATTAGAAATAAACCCTAAAAAAAAAAATCTTTATCGAAACCTTTAAAACTTGGAGGAGGATTAGAATGTATATTAAAAAAAAAAAAACCATAAAAACTGATGATGTAGGAAAAATTGGAAGACGAAAAACATCTTGAAGTTGATGATTCAATATTTATATTTATTAAAAATCAAATTTGTGTATGAAATCACAAGACAATTATTTTTACCGAAGGACATGAAAGACATAGTATTCATGGCATCATCAGCTTTTTGTAACCAAACGAATCTGTACAATTCAAAACAAGACCCTTTCGTATAATTCATGACATTATGTACGTTCAATAGATATATTAATGCTTTTGGTTGTAACTCGTTCCACGAATTCTAATTTTCGGAAGCAAACGAAAAAGGCACAAACCAACAAAGCAACCAACATGAAGATGGAATTAAACGAAATTTATTTCTTTTAAAGATTCCAATATATTGTTTTCTTTAAAGATTTGAATATGAAAAAAAGAAAAAAAAAATACCTACGAACTATGAGAGATTATGAATATCCACTACAACTGGCACCACTTTATGAGAGATTAATTTGCTGTTAATAAAGACTAAGCCCTACGAAAGAGGTATCATAAAAGTTGGTGTTAAGGAAAGTACTAAATGTTGGATTACACTCTAGGAAAGAATATTGCCATGAAATAAAGTTAAGGCCTACAAGGCCTATAATATCCTAAATATTATTTGTATTTCAACCTTTTATAAGAAAAGAAGCCTTTGAAAAAAAAAAAAAAAAAAGAAGAAGAAGAAGAAGAAATAAGTTTCAAAACGGAGGACGAGAAAAAGTTGATGTATTCATAATTATGAACTCAAACCAGATTCTAGCCAAGAACCGAAGGCTTTATTGGGTTGTCCATGTCAAAACCCAACTAAGTTTTTTGTTTTAAAGAAAAAAATAATAATAAAAAACAAGGAAATAGCCAATATTACTTGTTAGGAGTCTGACTTGCAAGTCTGCCATGGAAGTCAAAATTCACTTTTCTTCTTGCCACCTTTTATTGCTGCATGTGGGAACTGAACTCCACAAGCCAGAGATGAAAGCTAAGGGTGGTCATCCGCAATTCACCATGAAGTCGATATATATATGTTTATAGTTATGAAGTGATGGGCTATTATATAGGATGGGGGCATATATGGATATTGAAAAAGATTTGTTTGGTTGGTGATGGATAGAAAATACAGTCACTAGTTTAAGAAGTTGGAATTTCAATGTTTCTACGTGGAGAACATGGTACCTTATCATTGTCAAAGTAGGAAGAATCTGTTACGATATCGTACGTTACATATTGAAGAAGTAAGAAATCAATTTTGAAAAAGGAGAGAGGCAAATTCGGCTTGTGAAAGAATTCTTAGGATGTTTTCAAGCTATATCTAGTCAAATTTGTTTAGGATTTTATTTCAAGATTGGTAAAGATTTGATAAAGATTTAGAGTGGATTTTCTTGGATATGCTATGGGAAGATGAATATTTCAGGAAAATACTAAAGTTCCACTCAAATTTTCTTCGCGTTGAAAGAAAAAAAAGAATAAAGAAGTAAAATGAAGGAAAGCATATGAATAGCATGCTTACGGACTCGAAGCTATAGTCTGCTATATTTCTACATGCCACATAGCAAGCAGATTTCTCAAAGGATATTAAACAAAAGTGGCACTTGAAGGAGGGATCCAGAATTTTAAATAAAAAGTTCACCCCCATTATTTAATGATGCTGGTAGATAAATATCACATATTATACAAGTAGTTTAATATACTATGATGAAAGGAGATATTTGAAGGTCATATACACAAATCATGATTAATTCATGGGGACCTCTAGTTACTTAAAACAAAATTGAAGAAAGATACAACAGCATTGATGAGTAGAAGACAACTCAGTGAGACAATAATTCCTAATAGTGAAGCAAAATCAACTTGCATAAAGAAAGCTAATTTTTAATATATTGTCACAAGGGTAATACCACTCTAACATGTCAAAAGTGGCACATATAATTAAACGGTGCCGCAAGCTACACATTGAGGTATATAATAAATGAATTTGTAGTGCTAACGTTAGAATAAATGAAGTCTTCAGTTATGTAAGCACACTTGGCAACGGTAGGACTCTTTACAATGCATGTATACTAAGTAGCGACCTAACTGTTTAGAGTAAAAATTGATACTCAAAATACTTGCACACCGTCTAAAAATTTTGGCCAAGGGGCAAAATGTAGAGAGCTGAAAATTGTTATATACTTATTTGAGCTTGACTCCTTAGGCTAAGTAATAGGGCTTAAGGAATTTAGTTCATATTTAGGATGATTTAGGGAGATTTGGCTTAGTAGGCTCAGAATAAGGATCGTTAGACCGGTTTGTTTACCTCAAACCTTTCTCGAGCAAGCTTATGCTCTTATAAGGAAGGCTACTAGCCTTAGGCCTATTAGCTAGCTTATTTTGGATAACCATGAATTGAGCAAGCTCCATTTCACCCATTAATCACTTAGATGATTCGACGGATGCCATTATGTCTAAAAGTCTATAGATATCCAGTGTTTCCTCATCATTGAGAACACTTAGAGAGATCAAAGAAATAATGTTGCACTGTGAAAACTCTGCTCTCTAAGATCAAATAATGTTTAGGCAAAAAATTGATTTCATTCGCTTAAGTTACAAGGTGAACACTTGAGGTCCCCTAAAGCTGCCTTGTTTGTTACTTGTGCATTTAAGATACTGAGATTGCCTGTTCTTTCTCCCTACCTTATTCTCACCTAATCATCCCTTCATGTGACAATTTCGCTTCGCAGCCACGTATAGCACGTTACTTACGCTGCACGTACGTGATCACTCCAATCGAACCCTTACATCTACAAAGGGTATTACCCTAAAGAAGTAATGTATAAGAATGCAAAAGAATAAAAATGAATATTCAAGAAAAACAATAATTAGTGTAATAGATTCTATACGTGGTCCTATACACAAATCAGAGATGTATTGGTGATGCCATTGGAGGATACAAACAAAAGAGTATGATCATATTGCTTGTCCAAGCAAGGGTGATTGAGGACTAGTTTGGTCTTTCTCTCTTGGCTTCTCAGCAAAGATGATGCTCAAATGTGAGTGAGTAAGCGTGCGTAGTTTGGCTGTTATCTCAGCATTCTACTATTCAATACAAAAACTTCGAGAAGTGGGTAGTCATATGGATTAGCATGCAGAGTTGATCAGTAAGGAGATACTCGGCTTTAGCAAGAGTCGGTTGGAGAAGGAGGATTCGCCATGCCATTCCCTCTAGCCCTTAGGCTTGGCTACAAGTCAAAGGCCCAATAGCCTAATTCCTATCAGTTCCTATACATTAACAATGGATATGATACACCAACGCCTCATATGAGCTTAGGTCACACTTAATATGATATACAAGTATGGTCGGAGGTCACTCGATACTAGTTTACTCTCGATAGGCTAAATAAAAATAGCTTAAGAGTAAGCAGAAGAACACTTAGCTCGAAAAAGTGTAAACGTTCAGTATATTCTCTATATATCATCCTATGGTTATTACAATTTGTAAGTATTTATAGTATCCAATTACGGTGAGTCCTAAGTTACAGGAAATTACAAAAAAGGATCCTTACTAACTAAGGAAAAAGGGGAATAATTTATAGGGGTATCAATGTAATCGTGCAAAAAGAATGTCATTTGTCAGAAAGGACAGTACGGATGTTAGAAAAAGGACAACACATGTGCGATTTGCTAATTCTGTGGTCCCCATGACACTGTTATCTAAGTAGGGGTGAATTTCGATCGATAAGGTCAGCATTGGCAGTTCGGTAGCTCGAACAGTTGGGACTAGACTAGCGTTGACTCAAAGGGTAACTCATTTTCAAGTTGGCCTTGGATGATTGGCTCTTAACAATTGTTAGCTCTGCTTTAGCACCAGTGAGGTTGGCTATATCCTGATTTGATACTTGGACTAGGGTTTGTTGTAGAGGGGTCAACTCGACATGTTGGCTAATCACTTTGGCAACTTCCTAAATGATGTAGAGAGTGAAGTAACTTGATAAGTTGGATTGAGAAATATATTGCTCCTTGATGCTAAGCTCCCCTTGAACAGCTTGGCAAGCCAACTGGGTAAGCCTAAGAGTTCGAGATCGCATGATTAGTCTGTGATCCCTATTAGTTATAGACTTGAAATTACCCTCTTCACTATAGATTACTTCCTCTTCTTCGGATAGTTTAGCTTATTTAGATTCCTTTTGCTCTTCAACCTCCTCGTCGATGCTATCGACCTTATTAGTCGACAATTCTCTCCTTACTATCATCATTCTTCAATTTAGGTGCTAAGCTACTATGTATCAAAATCCTTAGCACTTGAAACATTTGATTTCACTTATCTTTCTTTCTAAGTTCTATCCTTTCTCAAATTTCATCGAAACTTCCTTGTCTTCTACTTGGGTAACTGAAACAAGTCGGACTTCACTAGTCCTACTTAGTTCCAATCGTACAAGTCTGCTTAGATCAGGTCTGCTTGGAGGAGCTAAACTAATAAGAGATCGTAATTTGTCCATTTGTCATCGCTCTATCCTCGAGGTAGCATGAATAGCTTTGTTTAGGGTGCCAATGTCCCTTGTCTCCAAGATGTCCCTAATCTCATACTTTAACCTATTGATGAATCTGCAGATTGCCCATTCTTGGGGCTCTACAAATTCACAAGAATCATTAGCATTTGAAAGTCTTTTACATAAGCATCAACACTAGAGCCTTCTTGCCTTAACCCCTACAACTTCTTGAATTTATCTTACAGATAATAGCTTGGCACAAACCTCTTTTTCATCATCTTCTTCATCTTATCCCAGTCTCTAATCTCCTTCTCTCATTCTCTACGCCGAGTAGCTTATAAATTCTTCCACCATGGGCCAACATACCCTGTGAACTCTAGGACGGCCAGCCTCACCTTAACGTTCTTAAGCACTTCAGGGCACTCAAACTGTTTTTCAATTTTATCCACCTAATCCAGCTAGGCCTTAGCACCACCATTACTAAAAAAGCTCGAAATCTAAATTTTTAGTCTTTCTACCTTGGGAGCTCGAACATTTCTCTTTTTTACCTCATAGTATTCTTCTTCCTCATCACCTAATTCCTCATCTTCCTCTTCCATCTCATCCATGGCATGTCTTCATCGAGTAATTTTATTCGCTCCTCCAACTCAATAGGGTAGAATTGGGAAATTAACTCGAGCTCAACTATTGTATCCATTTGACCTCTATTCAGGTCTCCCCTAGGTTGTTGCCTATCTTCATGTATGGTAGTCACTAAGCTAGTTACCAGGTTAGTAAGCATGTCTAGCTTTTCATCCACAGATTGGGACTGCCATTTCGAGCATACCTCTGTTAATTTCTAAGAGTTTCTTGAACACTAGAATCTGACATTGTTCAGGACTTTAATGAACTACTGAGTCTAGTTAGAATCTCATCCAAATCATACAAAACCTTCTTCGAAATCCAACCTTAAACTCCAACTCAACAACTCTTGCTTCAACTAAAACCAAATACTATCAACAATACTTAAGGTGGTTGTAAAATAACTATAAGTCCACACACATTCTATTTCATAAGTATAGAAATAGGGGAAAGTAGAACAATCTCTCACCTATTAAGAACTACCATAGCAACTGAAATCTTAATGAACACCACTCAACACAACACTTACAAACACATAAAAACATGAAATGCCAAATACTTACATGAACGTAACTAAGCTCTAATATCAAGATGATATGGATATTGTCATGATGGATATATAAGCAGTAGTATCACACAAACTAGGGGTATGTTTGTACCATAAGATGGTCTAAAGAATAAATGATAGTTAAAGTCTTGAGTAGGGGTTCTTGTGCCTCGACAATGGATATGATGTACATACACCCACACGAGCTCAAATCACACTTGATATGATGTATAAATGTGATAGGAGGTTCTTGCCACTAGTCCATGCTCACAATGAGCTAGATAAGAGTAAGAAGAGCAAGCAAAACACTTAGCTCAAAGGGAAAAAATGTTTGAAAATTGAAGTTGCTATTAGTGTGGCTATTATATTTTAGGGGTATTTATATGCTCTAATTAGGATAGGACTTAGGTTACTTAAAATTACAAAAAGATTCTACTCTAGAATTAGAAAACAAATACAATGTGAGGGCAAAACAATAATAGCAAGAAATGGAATGTTCTAGCAAGGACAGTATGGATGTCAAAGGGTAAGACATGCACCCTCCTCTTGATCTAGTAGTCCAAACAAGTGTTGAATTTATAGCAGAGCTAAGTTAGCTAAGTCAACATTAGATCGATAGCTCAGGAACATAATGAGCGCTCACCTGGATTATTGGAATCTAGGAGCTCAGCTTTGGTAGGTCGGCTCAGTATTGAGATGGTGTAAGCTTGGACATTTGATAGATCAAGTTCATGAGAGCTCGAACCTTAGTACATATGGGAGTTATCAACTTCTACGGGAACTTCCTCCTTTGAAAAGATGGAGAACAAGTCGGAAGAGCTCTAGACACATATTAAGTCGGCTTGAAGGAATTCTTCTTCTTTTGGGGTTAGATCCTTTCAAGCAACTTGACGTACTAGGGTGATAAGTCCTTGTACTTGAGATCTTGTAATCGGCCCTTGATTCTTATCATCTTATGTCAGTAATATTGATTCAAGACAACGTCTTAGTTGCATATGAATATTTTCATTTCTTAAAAAACAAAAAGAAAGGAAAAGTATTTAGTTATGGTCTCAAAGCGGATATGAATAAGGCCTACAATAGGGTATAGTAGGACTCTCTAGGGGTTGTCTTAGAATAGCTTAGGCTTAACTATAAATGGATGAATTAGATTATGTATTGTATGTGCTCAGTTGAATATGATATTTTGATTAATGAAAATGTTGCTAGGCATGTGAAACCTCCAAGAGGCTTGAGATAAGGGGATCCTCTATTACCTTATCTCTTCATTATCATAGTAGATTTGCAGTCCAAATTTCTAAATAAGCTTATAAGTTAAAATTTGCTAAGGGGAGTTAGGCTTAAGTGTAGTTATCCAAGAATTACACATTTGTTATTTATGGATGACTGATTGTGTTTTTGTTGAAGTTTCAAATGACAACCTAAAGATTCTATAGAAGGCAATTCATAACTATTGTGAAGCTTCGAGCCAAAAGGTTAACTTTTCTAAGTCAAATGTGTTTTTTAGTGCTAACACAGCCCAAAATGTAAGACAATAGGTGATCGATAGCTTGGGAGTTCAAGAATCAAGAGACCCCTGGCAAATATCTTGGGTTGTCTACCCTTTGGGGTAAGTCCAAGACAAATGCACTCAAATTTGATCATGACAAAATTAAGAAGAAGCTTCAAGGATGGAAATGAAATCTTTTAAGTCTAACCGGTTAGGAAATTTTGACCAAGGTGGTGTCTTTTGCTATTCATACCTACTTTATGAGATGTTTTAGATTTCCTTTGAATGGTATAGAAGAGTCAATAGCATGATTAATAGATTTTTTTGGGGTTAATGTGAAGAGGAGAGGAGAGTGCACTAGGTAAAGTGGAAATTTTTGAAGAAACCAAAGAACCAAAGGAGTCTAAGGTTAAAGGATCTTCACCTTTATAATTTAACGCTTCTAACTAAATTAGCGTAGAGACTACACACATCGCCTAATGCTTTATAGGTCAAAGTATTCAAAGTTTTGTACTTTCTTAAATCTAAGTTTCAAGCTATATGTAAAGGGAGAAGAGCACCTTGGGCTTAAGGGAGTATACGAGAAGAGATATACTATTCAAAGGCTCTATTTGGCAGATTAGGAACAAGAAATCGGTGACGATTTGGGAAGATTGGTGGATTCCTAGTATTCCTAATGATAAACTGTCTACTAGACTGAATGTGGGAGGATCAGAGATAGTTGACACATTGATTGATAATGATGGACAGTTCTAAAACTTAATAGGAATATTAGAACAATTATATACTGAGGAAACCAAAGCTATTAAGAGAATGCACATACCTGTACGAGACAAAGACGATACCTTGATATGTCCTTTCATTAGATCTAATGATTACATGGTCAAATCAACTTATTATTATCTACTTGAGGAAGATTTGTGTCTGCTTTTTGTGTAGGGATCTACTTCTTAAGCCCTCTATATAAAAGATTGGAAAAATTAATGGCTTTTAAATGTTCAACCAAAAATACAATGTTTTATGTGGAGAGTATGCATCGAGTCCTTACCTGTAGCCATGAATCTAAGATAGAGACAGATCATCTAAGATGATTTTTGCATTTTATGTGGAGAAAGGGAGTCCATGGTACATGCATTCATCTTTTGTCCATGGATTGAAGTTGTTTGGTGCAGAGTGCTAGGGCTTTGGGTAGGAAGGGACAACTTTAACAGTTTCTATAGATGGATGATGTGGAGCATTGAGAAAGTTGTGACTTGGGTATTTCTAGTACAAATCTGAAGGAGAAAATGATTTAACTGGCTTGGTTAGTGTAGAAAGAGAGGTGTAGGGTTGTACATGAAGTTGAAGGCTGGATCTACAACGAGTTATGGGTAGATTCATGGTAGCCATGGATTAATGGTAAAAGTTACGTAAAAGGGAGATTAAGCTATAAGGTTAAGAAACCGTGTATTGTAGGAAGAAAGGTGGGTCTCCCCATTAGGTGACACAATTGTAATTAATATAAATGCTTCTTTTTCTTTAAAGGACAATAATGGGGCGGTAGCAAGCGTTTCTTGTGATAAGCATAAAAGGCTTGAAGGGAGTTTTTCAAAATTTGTGGCTTTAGAAAATATAGAAGTACTAGAGATTCTAGTAATTAGAGAGGCTTTAGAATGGGCCCAAGGACAAGGTTGGGCCTCAGTACAAATAATCCTTGATGCTCTGAATGTCATTAACTCTGTTAATGGAGGCTATTGGTATGTTGGATGGGCAACCAAGCTGATCATTGAAGATGCTAAGTTTGACTAGTTAAGTTTTGATAACTTTGCTTTATGTTTTGTTTCTAGAAAGATTAATGCAGTAGCAAATTGGGTAGCCACTAATACAAGAAAGTAGATGTATCCTCTAGAATGGTGGTGTAACTCCCCATCTACTCTCCTTAGGCTACTAAAGTTAGACTTAACATCTTGTGTTTCTTCGTCTGTTGTTGTTCTTGACATTATTTTATTAATGAAGTGCTAAGTTTTTTTTTTTTTTTTGACAAAAAAAAGTATATAATTGGTATAGTTTGGTTTGGTTCAAAGAATTTGGCTCAACTTAATTTATCTATATAGGTCATGTGTAATAGATTAATGAAAAAGAGGGGGGTAGGGGGGAGGGGGAGGGAGATGGATTGGTATTTTTAATAAAAATTTGATCTTTTTTAAAACTTTAAGAGAATTTCCTCTTGATTCTTATAAAGGTTAGTTGTTAACACTTTGACACAAAAACTACAATAATAAAAAATATATATGTAGGAAAATAAGGGAAGAGAAAATTATATAGATAATTTAAAGAGATTCCTCCTTGTACCTACTGCTCTGCTCTAACTCCACTACTAAAGACCTAATCTTCCTTTGTGGTGCGGTTCCATTATTCCAATTCCAATAATCAAATGAATGTGAAGAGGTTATAATAAGGTAATAATCGCTCCTTACCTTAGCTTTATTCTAAGCAACACATAGGTCTAAATATAACTTCCTAAACCTCTCTCAAACTCAAACACAAATTTTTATAAATATTTATAAAGAAATAAGGAAATGAAAGTAATTGTCCCATGTACAAGATTAGCACAAACAAAAAGACACTAAGTGAAAATGTTTATCGTATGCAGATTCTAAGTCTCTAAGGTAGTTTCTAAGAGCTATTCTTAATCATAAATGAATTGTAGAATTTTTTTATCAATCTTTGTATCTTATGTTATGTTCTGTTACATGAAATACACTGCATAGATCTTGGAAAAATGGCTAAAAAATGACTACTTAGAGATAGTAGGGGATATGGTTGCTTCATGAAATTTATCTCCACAATTTGAAATCCAAATTGAATAATCCTTGTAAAATTTTCCAAAATATTTATCCAACTTTTTCTTGTTATAATCTTCACCAAAAAGCTTGAGAAACTACTCAAAGCATATCTTATAATGGATATATGTGTTCCTTTTTAACTAGAAGAATAATCACTTGTAAATCTTTAGTATATCTTCAGATTTTGAATTAAAAAAAAAATTCCATAAAATCTGTACCAAATATCCATGTATATTGCTCTTATCTTAATCAATACATATCTATGCCTTTTAAATTTGAAAAATATAAGAAACCTTATCTCTTGTTTAAAAAACACATAAGAGATCTTGGTCTAACAATTTTGTTCAACACAATGCTATTCATTTCATCAAAGACAAATGGGCCACTAAGTAAATCATATTGATGAGAAAAATGTAATTTTTAGTTGCTACTTGAACATGATCTCATCTTGACTTAGTAAGTTAATGTTATTATAGTTACCTCATTAATAAAATATCTTAATCTATTTAAGAAGCCACTTGTCTACTTATTTTAAGATAAGAATATGATAAATAATTGAACCTCTTTAAAAAAATGACCCATACATGTTACTACTCTTGATGACATTCTTGGATGCATGGTTGTAAAAGTTGATGAATACATTAAGCTTTCGTTCACAAAACCATATTAATGAAGAAATAAAATAAGTTGGTTGATGGATTGATCACCACTTGAAATTCATATACTACATGATAGAGATAAACTCAAGTGTTTTATTACATTGACACATTTGATAATCAATGATTTCTTTCAATACTTTGCTACATGTTGACATGCTTGTTTACAGAAAATTAAATTTCTTGTCATATTGGAATTGTGATCACATATTGAAACTTGATGAAAAATTTACTCGTATCACCATGTAGGGAGAAGACTTTTGATCTTAAACTTATATGATACATTGATGAACTTATGTCATAATACAAAAATCCATGCCTTTTCTATATTATTTAATCACCATGATAATTTAATATAATTTCTTCCATTGAATCATTGCACCTTAATAAAATTAATCCTCATGGATATTGAACCAACTCGAGTGGAATGCAATTGAGCATATTACACTAATACACTCAATAAAGTGGAGTTAGGTTTTTAATTCGTAAAATTATGCAGCTTAAATAATATGCGCACTTAATAAATATATTAGTAATAACTTAAAATGTGTTTAATGATTATCAAAACCAAATTAGGAGACTTAACGTTCTGTCCTTTTTAGTGATGACAAAATGTCATACAAAAAATATAACAATGCATTTTGAAATTATATTTTTTGTTTATCTTTTCTCTCCCTCTTTTTGTGATTGATAACTCTGATTTTAAACATATTTTATATGGTGATTTTATAGTATTTCCCTTACATTTTTTGTTTTCTTTAAAGAAAATGATACTTAATTGAGTAAAATTTTGATTTCAAGGTTTAAATGCATTCTAGGATCGAAAACGAAGAAAAGGAATCAAGTTTCACTCAATTCGGAGTTCAAATGAAGAAGTTATGAAGTTTTGAAGTTGTGCAGAAAATTTTGTCTTAGTGCAGAAAGTTACACGACTTGGGGACACGGCTATGTCCCAGGCCGTGTTTGGTGACGAAAATAGAATCCTTATAATACATATATAAAAGGATATCTTGGAGTTTCAAAGGAGGGGAGACATTAGAGAAGACGGAGAGACACAAAAGAAAAGAAGAGACTTGAGGAGAACATCAAGAAAGAGGCGAAAACAACATCAACTTCAAGATTAGAGAGATTGTTCATCAATCAAAGGGGTTTTTCATGTTTTATTTTACATTTTTTATGGAACTCGTTTTTAGATTCATTATGATAGCTTAAAATTCGAGTATTTAGGATTATGGAACCTAGGGTTTCATGTAACCCTTGGATTGAATTATAAATTCAATAAATTTTTTATATTTTCTTGATTCAATTATGTTTTTTAATTGTTGATTGATAATTCTAGAGTATCAATATATGATATTATGCATGTTGATTGAGAAATTGCATGTGTAATTAGATCTTAACATAATTAGAGAGAATTACATATATTCTTAGAGATAAGATACATGTTTCTTCCGGAAAATTAATTACTATGTGGGAATTCATTATACATTAATGTAATTCTAAGTTATATTACTAAGTGAAGAGATTCCGGTAAATAATTTAGGATTATGGTTAATATGCTTGAGAAAGATATTAGCTTTAATTGTGAATCCTTCCGGTCAAGAATTATAGAAACTGAATTGAATATATTTTAAGCGGTCACATGTTAAACACTAGGGGAAATAATTCCTAAATACGTTATTAATTTCTTGAAGTCGTTCGTAGTTTATTGCTTTCTAATTTGCTTAATCAAGTTTCATAATTAGTTTAGATGGTTAATGTTAGTATTTTTAATTCATTCAATTTATCACAATTCCAGTTAGATAATAAAGCTAAGGTTAATATTAGTACTCAAAATCTCTGAGGGATCGACTCGAACTCACATCCGCTATATTAAAATTGATAGGTGCACTTACCTCATATCAGTGATCATTCAAAAATCAACCTTAAATTTTTTATAACAAAATTTCCCCCCTTAATATAATATAAATCAATGACAATTTTTCAAATGAAAATGCATTTCAAAAATATTTTCCTTTTCTACCCCTTTAAAAACTTATTTTGGAAAAAGTGCTCCTCCTTAAAATGATGCCAATTGATAATAGATGATAAAGTAGTAGAATATATAAAATATGGAGAGAATAAAAATAAAAGGGACTACAATAAAACAACTAAAGTTATTTATATTAAAAACCTTATTCATTCACTTCCAATGAAACCTTTATTGATTAAGTATTATCTCTAATTATGTTTCACCTCAACGACTTACAACCACTAAACTGATAACACCTTTTTAGGAATTCATTCAAACTTATGTCTTTTGAAATTTAAGCATGTGTTTTGATTTTTAACTTGATGATTATTGAGCTTATAATTTTTGTAAAAACAGTATTTTTCAATGTAGCCCAACTTGTTACCAAAGAAGCAAGCATAGGGTTTCAAAAAGTTATGCTCGTTACTTACTATTCTCCTTTGGTTTTGATTCAAGGACTTTTTGCCCAAGTTTTCAATGAATGCTTCAATAGAAAACTTTCTATTCTATTATGAATAGTTTCTACTAGACTTTCTAACTTGCCGAACAACTTTACCTTTTTCATTTCTTTTCGCTGTTTCTTACTAGCCACTTCTTTAGATTAACAAATGCCATTTTCTCTAAACAATGATTCGCTACTTTTAAATTCCAGTCTAGATTTGGATTGATCAACATGTTAATAAGAAATAAGCACTAAAGTTTCTAATCGCCCTCATCAAAATTTTTGAAAGTATTTTGAATTGAATTTGACAGAAAATCAAGACGAATTATTAAACTTTTTATTCCTTCTTTTAAAATCAAAATTTCATTTACTAAAGCTTCTCTTGCAACATGTAAATTTTGTTATCATTTTTCAAAATATTGTTTTCATCTACTAAAAGTTTATTTAATTGCATTAGAGATTCTTTTTCTTCCTTCAAAAGCTTATTTTCATTCTTAACTGTCAACATCTTATCATTGTCTTTTGAAAGGACTTCTAATAGCTTACTTATCTTAGCACATGTGTCATCAAGTATTTCATCATCATAATCACTCTCAGATTCGAAGCTTACCTTAAAAAGTACCATTAAGCACAAGTTTGCTTTCTTAATTTCATCATTTGTATCTTTTGTCTCAACTTTTGACTCATCTAAGTCACTTCATGTCGCTATCAAGCCTCTTTGTTTCTTTTATATTTTTGAAGCTTTTTCAAAAGCACTAAAAACTCATACTTAATGTGTTTAGTCTTTTTGCACTCATAATAAACAACTTCCTTCTTTTCCTTAAAGTGGTTTCCTGCATCACTTCAATTATTGTTAGTTGTAAATTTTTTGGAGTAGGAATTTTTACCTTTCCTTTTGAGCAGCTAGTTCAATCACTTAGCCAACCTTGTAACATGTTCTGCCTCATTTGACAACTGTTCACTTTCTAAGTAAACATATGCCTTTCTAGCTTTGAAGGCTATTGCATTTTTTTGTTTTTTTTTTTTTTGAGATCTTCTAGCACACTTTTTACCTTGAGAAAGTTAGCTTCATAAGCCATTAGCTTACTACATAATTAACTTAGTGTTAGCTTCTTCATGTCACATGCTTCCTCAATGGTTGTCTTCTTTTTGTTCCACACCTTAAAAAGTATCCTTAGCATTTTTTCAATGAAATCGACATCATTCATTTTCTTTTCAAGAGAAGATAGCTCATTAGTTATAGCAATAAATCTACTAAAAGAATCATTGATTTCTTCACCAGGTAAGGTATGGAATATTTCATATTGCCGCATCAAGGAATTAATCCTCGTCTCCTTGATAGTGTCTATCCTTCATAAGCTTGCACAAGTGTATCTTAGATCTCCTTAACTGTATCATAAGATAATATTGGACAAAACTTAGATGAAGTAATTATTACTCAAAGAAGATTCTTAGCCTTTAATTCAACCCATCTTTTATAATATCATTTGTTGTGAGAACTTTGTATAAGACTTTGACATCCCTATTCTCTATGATCTACCATGTCTAATAATCTATTGCTTTTACGTACATCTCCATCAAAAAATGGAGCTTTGCTTAGTCAAACATTAAATTACTACTACTTTCAGCCATTGGATCTTTAACTCAATATGATAAAAGAGCGTGCTTTCTTAATTATTATTATTTTTTCTTTTTTTTTTTTGCTGAAAAGATCTCTTTTTTAAAAATTAAGCCTTACTCCAGTACTAATTGTAGGTCTTGTATAAGATATCGCATAGGGTCGAGTTAGCGAATTGATATCTTTAATAAAAATTTAAACTTTTTAAATTTTTAATAGAATTCCCTATTGATTCTTGTAATGGTGTATAGTAGTTGTTTGGTTGTTCATACTTAAGCATAAGAACAACAATAATAAAAACAATTATATAGGAAAATAAATAGAAAGAAGGGAAAAGATAATTAAATAAATGATTTAAAGAGCTTAACCTTTACCTAAAGCTCTCTTCCAGCTTTACTGTTAAGGACTTAGTTTTCCTCATCAATATCGTTCCACTAATTCGACACCAATAATCAAATGAACATGAAGAGCTTACAATCAAGTAACAAAAATGAGAAAATATAAAGTAAAAGCCACCTCTAGAAGATTAATACAAACAAAAAAACACTAAGTGAAAATCTTTGTCATGTACAGTTTCCAAGTTAGTTTTTAAGGTAGCTTTTATGGGTTATTCTTAATCATGAATGAATAGTAGAATTTACTGATCAATCTCTATATCTTTTGTTCTATTCTATTGAACAAAATATATGGGATTGATCTTGAAAAATTGGTCAGAAAACACTAGTTAGAGATATGTAAGGGATATGGTTGCTTCATGAAGTTTATCTCCACAATTTAAAGTTTAAATTGAATACTTTTTGTAAAATTCGTCAAAAATATCTAGCCAATTTTTTCTCTTTGTAATCTTCACCAAAAAGTTTAAAAAATTTGCTCAAGCATATCTTAAGATAGATATATGTATCCTTCTTTAATTAGAGAATAGTCCATTGTAAATCTCCACTGTATCTTCAAATTTTGAATTTGAAAAAAATATTTTCATAAAATCTACACCATATATCCATATATATTACTCTTATCTTAGTCCATTTCATAGTATGCCTTTTAAATTTGAAAAACCAACAAACATTATCTCTAATTTAAATTTCAAAAACATTTAAGATATCATGGTCTAACAATTTCATTCCACACAATGTTGTTCCTTTGATTGAAGACGAACCAAGCTACTAAGTAAATCATGTTGGTGAGGACAACATGATATTTAATTACTACTTGAGCATTGGTCTCGTTTTGACTTGGTAAATGAATGTTGTCTATAATTGCCTCATTAATGAAATATCTTGAACCTTTTAAGAAGCCTCTTGTTTGCCACTTTTGAGATAAGAAGATGCTAAATACTTGAACCTTCTCTTTAAAAAATGACCTACACATGTTACTACTCTTGATGACATTCTTGGATGCATAATTATAAAAAAAAAAAAAAAAAAACTGATAAACACATTAAGCTTCTTTTTACACATTGATCTAATTTCCTTACTATGATAAAACATATTAGAACTACATATTTAGAATAGCTACCATATTAAAGAAGAAATTAAATAAGTTGCATCATGAATTGATCTAACTGCTTCATATTCATATACCACATGATGAAAATGAACTCAATTGTATTATCACATTGACGCAATTGATAATCAATGATTATTTTGAACACTTTGCTACATGTTGACATGCTTGTTCATAGCAGATTAAATTCCTTTTCATATTGAAATTATAATCACACATTGAAACTTGATGACAAATTTGCTTGTACTACCATGTAAGGAGAAGACTCTTGGACTTACATTTATATAATATGTTGATAAAATTATGTCATCTTCAAAAAACTTATGCCTTTTTTCCATTTTTTTTTTATCACCATGATAATTGAATCCAACTTCATCCATTGAATCATTTCACCCTAATAAAATTAATCCTTATGGATGTTAAACCAACTCATGTGAAATGGAATTGAGCATGTTACCTAAATATACTCAATAAAGTAGAGGTAATCCTTCATGTCATAATATTATTTGACTTAAATAATCTGCACACTTAATAAAGCTTAACATATGTTTTGTTATTATCAAAATCAAATTAGTAGATTTAATAGCCTATTTGGACAATAATGTCAATTGATTTATTACGAATTAAATAGAATTGACAAAAAAAAAAAAATTGATTCGATTACAATTCAATTGGTTTTTATTGCTCTTAATTCCTAGTATTATTAACAATTATGGGAGAAAAGTTAAAAATGAAATTGTGTGTTATGTGGAAATTATTTAAACTATCTTTCTATATGACAATTAGACTACTTAAACCTTTAAGGAAAGCTAAGTCAGCCTTTCTACATAAACTACTCTAGTATTCTAGAAAGAGAAAAAGAACACTTATAAAGAGAAGCTTTAAAATTACAATGAATTTTACTACTGTCCGATGATTATCAAATAAGGGGATTCCCATTGATATATGACTGGCCTCTTCTAGAGGATCAACTAAGATCTATTTGATCTAATGTTTAATAATATATTTACAAAAATGATGCCACCTATCCTCTATATAACAGATACAATGAACGGGGACATCTCGAGACTTTCTATAACAATTACAAGTTTTATAAGCTTTATAGGACTTGTACCTTAGCTTCCCCCTAGTAGGCCTTAGAGAACCTCTCAAGTGTTGGTTTAACTTAAAAGTCTATGACATTCTCTATCACTTGAATCCGACAATGTCCTCATTGTTTACTCGTAGCATTTGTTAATTAAAGACTAAAATTATTACAACAACTTTACAAGTGCTTGACTATTCTCACTTTCTAGTAGTCCCTTTCACTTTATTAAGTACTTAATACAGTTGGGATATAATATTTAGTCTTTTAATACCTCTTCTACCTTTTGGGTATAGGAATTACAAATTCCTACTAAAATGTCTCATAGTCTTCAGTTGCTTTGGTCTCTTTTATCTTCATAACAAAGCTTTAGCATACTAACATGGAATAGTGAGTGAATTTTCAATCGAGGTTGTAATTTCATCTTCTAGGCTACCTTCCTCACTTTCTTCAACATTTTGTATGGGCCCTCATATTTTCTCATCAACCTTTTGTATAAGGTTCCCTTGGTTAATTGCAGTAAATATAATTAGACTAAGACAAAATCTCCCATTTAGTGCTCAAAATCTCTCCTTTTTCAATTAGTAAACTTTTTTTTCTTTTTTTTTTTTTTTTGGTATCCTTTTAGTTACTTAATGGAGATAGACATGATCTAAATTTGTCTCCTCTTGCTTATAGACTCCCTATAGCATAAGCTAAAAGAAAATTGGGCCATATATAATAATTTGGCTTAACAAGGTGTTTATCCTCTTAGTATGCCTATTTATTTGCGAGTGTAGATTGGTAGAGAAAATCATGTCCAAACCCATGAGCTTAAATAATTTTATCTAAAATTTGCAAGTAAATTATCCATCCTAGCCTCTAATAATTAATGGGGCACTACCTAGCACTTTAAAATGTTCTTCATAAATACTTACATGACTTTCTTTGTTGGATTCCTCCATCGCTAGAATGAAAGTGGCATATCAAAAAATATATCCACCAACATTATAATAGTTCTTATTCTTTCAACTATGAGAGATTAGCAATGAAATCCATGGAAACAATTTTCCATGGTCTCTCAACTATACGAAAAGGTTGTAGTCTAATAAGAGCCTTTTTTCTATCTTGTCTTGTTAGCAAATTAAGCATAAGTTCACATAAGCATTCACAACATCCCTCATGTTAAGCCAACAATAGTCAATCTCTACAAAAGTTAAGGTCTTATGTACACTTGGGTGTCCCACAAATTGTAAGTCATGACACTCCTTGAGGACTTCCCATCTAGGGCCCATATGTATTGGTATATATAATCGAGGCTCTTTTGCATAAACATCCTACCTTTTACGTAAAACCTTCAAGTTTTCCTTCCTTAGCACTCACTTTTAATTAATAACTTCACTTAAGGATCATGGGATAGCCCTTGTCTATAGGATGCAACTAGGGAAGGTTAATAATGAATTTTATGAAACCCTAACTCGCCCCTATTGAGTCTGATGTTTCCTAAAACCTTATAAGGTCTTATCCATATTCCCAAAACCTACCCTTATAAGTAAAAAAACCCTATGAGGATGGGTTTTTTTAAGGTTCAAACAACCTTATAAGGTGGGTTTCCATAGGGTTTAGGGGGGATGAAGGAGAAAATAAAGTAGAAAATAGTTAAGTAGGATTAAGGTTACACTTACTAATTTACACAAAAATGAAATTTAAAATTGATGTGTTGTATAGTGTAGAACTTGTTTAAGGAGTGCATGGTACATAGAAGTAACATTTTTCTTCTTCTTCTTCTTCTTTTATAATCTTAAAACCCAACGTTGAACCCTATAAGGTTTTAAATCATGTCCCAAACCTAACCTTAAACCCAATAGTATATTACCTTATATGGTTTTTATTGGGTTAAGGAGGTTGAGTACCTTATAATGATCTACCCAACTACATCCCTACTTATCTAATCTTCTCTACAATATCTCCAATTAGCCAACTAGTAAGAGAAGCCAATTTGGTCCTTCAATTGAGAACATTTGCTACTACATTAGCATTCCTAGGCTTATACTCAAAGATGTAGTCAAACTCAATAAGGAATGTCTACTACTTGGCTTGCTTAGGAGATAATTTCTTCAAAATTTAAATGAAGAAAGTAGTGATATTACCTTTTCAATTGTAAATTGTCTTCCAAGGCTACTTGACCCTGAGGTAGTGGAGTATAGAAGTCATTCTCATGTACTATATATCTCTTCTCTACATCATTTTTCTTCCTAGCTTTTCATGATCTAAGTCTACTCAACATTCTTCTTAAGTAGATGTGTTAAGGGGAATTTCACTTCTAAGCATCTTTGAACAAATCAATGGTAGTAGTTAGTCAATCTTAAGAAAGATCTCAACTCAATTGATTTAGATGGCTTCCTCCATTCTTGGATTGCTTGGACCTTTCCCTTATCCATCTTAATCATTCCTTGACCCACCACTTGATCTAAGAATGCTACATTCTTTTAGGTAAATGAACATTTCTCATACTTCATAAATAGTTAGCTTCTTATAGGGTTAAGAAAACCTACCTCAGGTATTACATATGATCCTCCAATATTTTGCTGTACACCATGATAACATCTAAATATATCACCATAAATCAATTTAGGAATGAGGCTAAGATATAGTTCATGACAATATAGAAAGTCACAAGAGCATTGGTTAGGCCAAATTCTAAATATACCATCATAAATCGATCTAGGAATGGCACTAAGATATGGTTCATGATGGTATAGAAAGTTGTAGGAGCATTGGTTAGGCCAAAAGGCATAACGAAAAAATCAAATGCTCTATACTTATAAACACAAGTCGTCTTCGACTCTTCTCCTTCCATAATTTTGACTCAATGGATGCATAATCTCAAGCCTAACTTGGAGAAATATCTAACTATATAATTGATTGGCCAAGTAAGTTGGACATCACTGAGATGGGGTACTTGTTCCTAATAGTATCCTTGTTGAGGGTTTTATAGCTAAAACACAACCATAAAGACCCATCATTGCTTCTTCTAGAATATAATAAGAGTGCCTTAGATTACCTTAAAGGGTTGAATAAAACTTGCGTTTAACAATCCACTTAGTTGTTAGTGAAGCTCCTGTAACTCTAATGGTACAATATAGTATGATGCCACTAAAGAAGACTAGCCTTAGGTTCCAATTTATTGACATGGTCCATTTCTCTTCTATGTGGAATCTACTTGAGAAGTTCTTTGGGCATGACATCATTAAACTTCCTCAAGATTCTCTTTATCCTTTTTGGCACCTCTTGTATAGTTGGACCCTCATACTTTATCTTCACAATGGCTAAGAAGGTAGGTTTATTCCCTTTATACGTGCCTAAATCCAAAGAACTCGACACATCTAAATATGGATGCACAACAATGAAGATGACTAAGCTCTAAATTAAATATTTTTAGGGTTGAATGAAGAATGAAATTTCACTTAATAATCTAATAAAATGAGATAAATGTCTCATTCATCATAAGCTCTTTAAAAAATTAAGTAAAAGCTTGCAAAATGAAAGCACCTATATTATAAAATCCTAATGGTAATTTTGTAACTAAAATAAAGTCTTGTGGAAGAACATTGTGAAAAACTACACTAGAAACTCAAGAAGGCAAGAGAGGGAAGGGGGTGTGAATTGAGTTTTAAAGACAAATTAATATTTTTTTCAAAATTAAGTAATAAATGCAACAAAGAGTATAATCAAGATAATGATAAAATAATAATAAGTGGGAAATTAAAAAATATAAGGATAGAGAAATTAAGTTCGAGATTTTAATGTGGAGTCTGAGCTACTCCTACCTTCCACAATCACATAATGCCTCAATTGAGGTCTTCATGCATACTTTTATTAAATTTAATTACAATGGCTCAAGAGCCTACACCCAATCTCAATTACAAATCTTTTCATAATCACAATAACCCCCAATACAATAGTATAGTACACTCTCTCAAGAAAAATTGCAAGTGTATGACTTAGCACTATACTAGGGTTTACAAAAGTTTGTAAATTATGAGCACATGACAAGTACAATAAATTACAATGAGACAAGAGGAATAATGGCAAAGTTTTTGGTTTAATTGAATGTCCTTCAACTCTTTAAAAACTTATATTTATAGCTTTAAGAGAAAATTGAACAATGGAGATAATTGATGCGCAAGTTAGCTACATTAAATGTTGTTCAATGGCTATATTTGAGCATGGCGTTTGGACGTCTCTAATAATAACATCCAAATGTTGATCATGATATTAACACAGAAGCCTAGCATCATGATGCTAGGCTCTAATACATCAAGACGTTAGCAGAACACAAAATCCCACATAAGCCCAGCATCCAAATGCCTTCAAGCATAACATTCGAACGCTGATCCCTGTATCAGACATCCACCTACAAGTACCAACAAAACGCATAAGGCAATACACATATCTTTGTTTAAGTGATGAGTTAGTGTGTTCTTAAGGGATTGCAAATTATATGAGATCAAGTTAACTCATCTAATATTAATTTTGAATTAAGTCAATTGATTTAAAGGTTTTTGTCCTCATCAAAATTACTAATTAAGTTCTAAGTTCAACACATTGTAATTAAAATGACTCATTTCTATGACTTCCAATAAGAATTAAGCAGATGGTACCTTGAGATTAGATGGTTAAGTGTACAAATCAATCAGTAGCTTTAACTTATTACTTTAGCTAGATAGAGCAAGGGAGATAGTTGAATGGATCTTCTTGGGATTAAGCTAGTTAGATGAGGGGCTAGATTGACCAAATGGAAACGCCTATAGTATAATCACTCTTACTTTCATCTTGTCTGGTTCAATTGGATTACTTTTGTTTACCAAATGATTAGTTTTGAATTGATTTTCCTTTAGTTTCTTTTTACTCAGTTAGCTATAATGCTAATATATCTATTTTAACTCAATTATTGGTCCTTTGAAAGATGATTTGGGTCCATGATCACATCATTACCTTAGGATGAATGAGATTCAACTTGAACATTAAGTTGTAAACCCCCAAGGTTAAACACAAACCTGCAAGAAATATAAACAAAAATATAATAGCAACTTAATCACATCAAAGTTAGCATAAACAGTTGAAATTCCTTCTACTCGTCACATGCTTGATCTACCAAGCTCATTAAGGGTAATGTCTACACATTTGAAACAGCATCAAATAATGCTCTTCATATTCATCATGTCAACTTACTACAACCTTTGTTTTCACTAAAAATTTAATCTCTAACCATATAACATATTCCCTCATCATTATATTCTTTGGCATTAAATATTTAGACCATATTAGTAAGTTCATAATACTAGACATTTTACCCATAATTTCCTTGGTTGGCTCTTTGTTTGAATTATGAAAATATTTTTTTTTTCCTTTTTGCAATAATTGAGTAAGTTTCCATAAAGTGATTGATCTTAGCAATTTCGACCAGATACTCCTTTGGAACTTCAACACCAACAACCAGTTTCTTTAATATAGATTCCTCTACATCAAGCTTCCTCACTTCATCCATAGTGTTCTAATCATTAGGATTTTTAATTTTCTCATTCACTTCACATTCTACTTCTTTGATTTTCTCTTTAGGAGCTTTTACAATCTCTAGATCCTTATGTTCCACTACAACCTCCTCTTTGTTGAAACTTCTTTTTCATTTGCTTCCTTACTTCTACTATCAAGCTTCTCATTATTCATCCTTAGATAAATTACATTCAATTGAGAGAGAGAGGCTTTACAAAGCTTTTGATTTTCTCATTTGGTTTTATTCCAAGTTGCTTCTAGAATATACTAAGTTTCTTATTAATCAAATCTACATGTTTCTCTAATTTGTCAAAGGTCTTCTACATTCCTCTTACCTCCATAGCTTTCAAGGACTTACACACTTCATTCTTTCTTCCTAACATCCTTTCTTGAATCAATAATAACAAATAAAAGCACTTAATAATACCAACTTGAATAAACTCAATCAAGAACGGCTCACAATATAATTTTCTTCTCTCAAACAAACTATTTGCATCTTACCTACAAGATTAATCTTCACAATGTGTTAACTCTATAGTTCACAATTTACAACCCCCATCTATAAATGGATTTAATAAAATACAACTAACTACTCCTTGTCAATAATTACAATATCACAACACTATAACAACTTTGCAACATTCAGAATATCTACAATCATAACAATAGTAGCAACTTTTTATACCTTTAACTTAATCAAACTCAATGAATAAAATGGAACGATTAAAAAATACCTTAAGCACGTTGTATTCAAAGCTCCGATACCAAATTATAATATGTATAAAGCCGATGAATATGAGAAATCTAAATGTAGATGCACAGTAATGAAGATGACCAAGTTGTAAATTAAATCTTTTTGAGGTTCTTATGTTTGAGATGAGAAAATAAATGGATATGGGCATAAATAATACTAGATAATATACACTAGTATCAAATACAAACTAGCTTTATATGTGAATTGGGGGTTGTTACACACAATTGCTAAAACTCCGATGGGTTGCTAAATAGAAATTGGATATTACTCATGGAAACTAAATAGCAAGTTTATCATAATCACACAAACGATTGATAAGAACTTGATTAATTAAAGATAGAACTTTTTCTTAATAATCCAAGGAGACGAGATAAATCTCTCTTAGATCACAAACTTTCTAAAATACTAAGTAAATGTTCACAAAATAAAATTACTTATTGTTTAAAACCCCAATGGTAATTTAGTAATTAAAATAAAGTCCTATAAAGCACTATCTTGAAACAATTTGTCTCTATAACTTCTAGTCTAAAGCGATTGGATGCTGCCTTTATATATTACTCATATGCTATGGTTCAAGGATTTTTTTTTTTTCCTTTTACTTTTTAATTTGGCACATAATCAAGTCAGTTGATTGCCTAACTAGCTCTTTATGTTAATTAGTTGACCTTAAATAAATCATTGACTTCCCTTTTTAAATTAGTTAATTGAACTCTTTTTCATTTTGGCTAGTTAGCCACACATTAGGCTAATTAACCTATGTCCGTAGGCTACTTGACTAGCTACTAAATATCTTTTTATTTTATCTTTTATATAGCTTATTTTTCTCATTTATCTATTCACTTGCTTTAATTTGATCCACAATAAAACACCTTTTATTTTGAAAACTCCAACTATGTAAATCAAATATTGCTTTAGTTAAATTTCTTTATCATGAACAACATTTAGTTTTCTTACATAATGTCTCATTGTATAAAATCTTCTTTTTATAACACTTAGTTTTATGATTTTCTAAACCTTAACCCCACAAATCAATTAATGTTTAACATTCCATTAAGTGATCATACACATTAGTCATAACTAGTGCTTTTAATATAAATTATTATGGGACTCATCATATGAATCAACAGTAATTTGTTCTTATGTTAATTTCTTAATCAAGTCGTAAGAACATGATTATATGTTATTCTTCCATTCTTTAATAATCTACTCTTAATCCCTTGGTAAGAATTATAAAACAAGTTATTACAAACCTTAATTATAATACAACTTCATTTCCATTACTTTTCATGAATACTCCATTTGATAAGAACAGAACCTAATCTTTAATACACGGTTCGTACACTACTCATATGACAAATTCCAAATTAAGATTTTTTATTTAAGTCATAAATTAAAAGATTGGATCTTACCTTGTCAAGGTATAGATTCACCAATTTACTTGTAGTTATGTGCCACCTACACATGCATTAACTTCTCTCTTCATACTACCTCCCTCAGCAGTGACACAGCATTTTGATTATTGCAAAATTACAATCTAAATAAGGGTTTATTTCATTAAAATAGCATGGAATTGAACATTTACCCACCGATTATAAGAAATCTTAGGAACTTTATTTGGATTTCACTTACCTCCGTGATTCCGAATCCCTTAAACTTGCAAAACACCATGGGCCAACCTTAATCACAATCCATTGAGAAATGTAAAAGACAGATCCTTACCTTATAAATTCTCAACAAATTACCTTAGGTCTCTTTAGGGGTTTTCCCTAGTATTATATACAAAAGGTGCGGCTAGGATTTATTTCACTATTTTTATTTTCATTTTTCTTTATTTCTTTCTCTTTTGACAAACAAAAGAAAGAGCCTATCATATGGACTAGGCTACACGCTACACATACACGTCTAAGGGTTTATGCCACACGCCCTAAGTTTATTCCAAGTTTAAAGTACATTTGCAATACAACAATTAGTTAATCTAATCAATTGATTATAAAATTAAGGAGTAAAATTACTATACTGTCCTTCCTCTTGTTTTATTTTTGTAGGGCATTTTAAGATATATGAAATTGAAAGTGATTCATGGAATCATTATTATTAGGATGTCCAATGTCTTGCAATATTTGTAGAAGAAGCTTAAATGTCTTTAATTTCCATTGCCTAGATTATCTAATTTTTAGTAATTGTAGTTGGTTGCTATTTCAGTCAACATTTAAATATTATCAAAGGACAATATAAAATCTATTCAAGAACTGTGAGGTTGATGATCTAAACTTTCTTGCTTGTAATTTGTGTACTTGCATAATGCTCACATGGCCTCCCCATTTCTAAATTATCGCTCCACATGTCATCTCTTTGTGATTCCTCAAAGGCTACATGAAGCATAAAACTCACATTACCTATATGCGACACCATCAAGCAAATCCACTACATCTATACCTACACATTAAAACTTCAAATTATATATAGAAGGCTACTACAAATTGACACGATTTGATGATGGTGTCCTTTTTCTTGCTTCCTTTATGCTCAATATAGATGGATTTATGACTTCCGAGTGTGCTATAGGTTGTGAACTTCTCTGTGTATCTTACAATTGTGTGTTGAACACAAGATTGCTAACATTGAAGTGGAAGTGGAAGTGGATTTGCCACTAATTCAATAAACTTTAGTCAACCAAGATGGGACTCTTTTTATATCATTTTAAGAATATAGGTTAATTATTGAATGCTTCACTTTCACATACCTGTAGAGAAACGATTTAGCAAGAAAAACTTGTTATTTTGAAGAACATATCGGTAGACAATTTAGCAAAAAATTGTTATTTGAAGATCACTTTTTGCTTAATTAAATTTTTTGAGCTAGATGCACTTTGTACTGGTATGATATTATGAAACCAAAAGTCAATTTCTTGTATTAGACATTGATGTACTTTTTGATTGGGAATTGTAAAGCAAACTGAATATATGTATTTTTTTTTTCCCCGAAAATTTAGTTTGGAAAATTTCAAGCTGAACCTCAAAAAATTTATGGTTAGTTTGGATGGGTAAAAAATAAATACAGGGTTACAAGAACTAATATAATATATTATTTTTTATTAAAATTAATTCTTTTTGTTATAAGGAATTTAAGTTTATACCTATTCAAATGTACATGAATTTTATTTTTAGGATCACAAGTTATTAGAATATGTATGTCTGCATGTTAAGTCCAAATTTATATATAGACTAGCTTTATAAATAAAATTGGTTGTGAAGGAACCTTTGAAGTTTCTTGATTATATAAATATTAATCTTATCAGCCGTTTATATAGTAATAATGCATATTATCAAGCACTTGTAATATGAGTTTACTAGTTTTAGATTATGGTTTAATTCCGAATTAAAATTTTATGATTCAAAAAAGTTTCCTTGACTAGACAACAAGGTTTGATTCACAATAAAAAGTGATTGTATTGTTATTGTTTGGCTTGATTTTGCAGGAGAAAACGACCTAAACCGAGCCGCTTCCACCGTTTGTCATTATGTACTCCTGCTTACCGAAAAATGAAGCACAGTTTTGAGCAGCAAATATACGTTAAGTTACTTGCACAGTGCTTTTGTTGGGCGAGTTTTGAGAAGCCCTATGTATGACAATTCGGATAAGGGATAAGGTCCCAAGCACCAATCATCCAATCACAGATCTCCATATTTCCACTTGATTCCTCTCAGCCACGAATCGATGTAGCAATAGATACTCTCATAAAGTCTCTCTCTCTCTATTCTTCTTTTACATATTTGGTCATTCCCATCTTCTTGTAATATTATTCTCAAACAAAAAACACTTTAGCCATGGCTGCTGCTACGGCATCTCCTATGGCTAGCCAACTCAAGAGCACCTTTTCGTTATCTTCTTCCATTAGAAGCCTTATTGCTCCAAAGGGTCTTTCTGGATCGTTCAGACCATTGCCCAACAGGAAAGTTCCTTCCTTCACTGTAAAGGCTGTTCAATCAGAGAAGGTAAGATTCTTGTGGTTTTTTTTCCCAGTACGCTGAACTAGTTATTATATATAGATGGTTAATGTCTGTCGATTTGTTCGATTTCGGTTTCTTTTTTACTGTCCAGCCAACTTTCCAAGTTATCCAACCCCTCAACGGTGACCCTTTCATCGGAAGCCTTGAGACCCCAGTTACATCCAGCCCCTTGATTGCATGGTACCTTTCAAACCTCCCTGCCTACAGGACTGCCGTCAGCCCGCTTCTCCGTGGTGTGGAGGTGGGTTTAGCCCACGGGTTCCTCTTGGTGGGACCATTCGTGAAAGCAGGGCCATTGAGGAACACCGAATATGCAGGTGCTGCAGGGTCCTTGGCAGCTGGAGGACTTGTCGTGATCCTTAGCATTTGCTTGACAATGTACGGAATCGCATCATTCAAAGAGGGAGAGCCATCGACTGCTCCTTCCTTGACCCTGACCGGAAGGAAGAAGGAGCCTGATCAGTTGCAGACTGCTGATGGATGGGCTAAGTTCAGTGGAGGCTTCTTCTTCGGGGGAATCTCCGGAGTCATTTGGGCTTACTTCCTTCTCTATGTTCTCAACCTTCCTTACTATGTCAAATAAAGTGATTCATGGCAATGTATCTTCCTGCTGTTTCTACACTCACCAAGTCATATTTGTATATCTCTAGCTTAACTTTTGGGAATTGACAATTTCGTTGTTGTTTATGAGACATTGTTCAGTCTTAAGCATTTTGTCAGAAACCTTGCGGTCTAGTCTTAAGCATACGTCTAGCTTCAAACTCTAATCTCAACTTGAAAAACGCAAAAACAAGAATTTAAATCATCTTGAGAATCTTTGTCTATATGCATGTCCAATATCCACATGCCATAAGCTTATTAGCTCCTCCACATCATTTTATCGCTTTTTTCTTTTTTTTTACATACCCTAACAATTTTTTTACCGTCTTCTATTGTGCCAATCCTTGATTGCTTTTGGCATCTACTTACAAGATCAACTAAATAAGTCTAGATTTGGTCTCGTGTATAATGTTTCGTACATTAAGCAACTTGGAAACACGTGGGAAACTAGTGAAATGAACACGGAAAGATTGAACTTACTAAACAATTGATAAATTCGGAGAAGAAAGCTTGAGCAAAAGATGAACAGAGCGTCAAAAGAAGTATAAAAGTTGGTTATGATTGTATTCAGGCTTTTTTTTTTTTTTTTTTCGATGAATGTATTCAGTTAGTTAAGCTTCTTGTTTACAGAAACTGGACTATTTATATGTGCTATGCTCTGACACGGGTGCAATAATTACACGTATGGAATGAATGAAATATATACGTATCTGTCAACGCTAGTTGAATTGCACTAACTGGACTAGTCAGAAAATCTGCTAATTGTGAAGCCGAGGGAATATAAAGAGTGTTGAGAAAACGAGAAGCTATGTAATCTCTACTGACCCAATATGCTTCATACGACCACGAGAACATGGATTCCCCATGATGAGTTCAGCTAATTTGCTATCTAAGAGCAATGTGACAGGCAAAGAAATGGGAATGAGCAAATCTCGAAGAGCATCATAAGTTCAAAGCAATCCCTTTATAGTGGAATCAATATTGCTGTACTCTGTCTTTGCCGAAGATGTATAAACAGCAAGTTTTTTTTTTTTTTTTTTTTTAGTTTTCCAAGAAAGAAGCATGAAACAATAAAAACCCAAAACCGGTGAGAGATTTACAATCAATGCAACGAGCTTCCCAACCATTATCCTCATAACCATATAGATTGAGAGAAGAACAAGAGGAATAGAATAAACCTTGATTTGAGAGAATATATTGCCACATGTCTTTTCTTGATTAGTCCACATATATTTATTTTATTGGTTGTATTTTAGTAGTTAGTTTAGTTAGTTAAAGTAGTTAAGTAGTGGATATAAATACTGTAGTGATGTTTTCCGATCAGATTTAATAACCGATAGTTTCATTCAATAAAAAGGTCAATTCATCACCTTGCTCTATTTCTCAAACTCTTAAGTTCTTCAAGTAATTGTTCAGGGTAGCTTCACATGATATCAGAGCTTGGGAAGTAAGTGCTTTTGTCTACTATTTCTCCTCTAATCATGAATACAAATTCAACAGGTACGTCATTGGATCAAACTATTTCTAATCCTTTATTTTTATTGAGCATAGAAAACCTTAGCTTAGTGATAGGAAACATTGTTTTCAATGGTAAGAACTATTTAACTTGGAGTCATTCGATTAAAATGGGACTTGGAGCTAAGCTTAAATTGAGATTTATTGATGTTATGATTACTAAACATAATGATAATTCACCTGATTTGATTTGATGGGAGAGAAGTGATTATATGGTAAGATGTTGGTTGTTGAACTCTATGGTTAGTGATATTTCTCAAAATTTTCTCTATGCACAATCTACGAGAGAATTATGGAAGGAGGTGCTCGAACAATATGGTCAATGTAATGGACCCCTGATCTTTCAAATTCAATTTAAGATAAGTAATTTCAAACAGCATAATCAATTAATAGGCATATATTTTAACAAACTTAAGCAACTTTGGGATGAATTAAAAGCACTTCATGCTTATCTTACATGTAGTTGTGGGTGACTAGACTATTGTATGTGTCAATTGAAAGAAAGAATAGTTGAATTTGAAACAGAAACTCGATTAATTCAGTTCTTAATAGACCTTAATGAAGGATATGAGATGGTTAGAAATCAAATACTTTTAATGGATTCACTTTCGAGTGTAAACAAGGCCTACTATTTAGTTTAACAAGTTGACAGGTAGAAACAAATTACCAGTGTTGTTAGCGCAGATCTTGAGGTTTCGACATATAATACTAATAGAGCGGAATATTTTTTTTCGGGTAAAAGCTTTGGTGACTGAAGGAAAGGAAGAAAACTTTATTGCAAACATTGTAAATCAAAAGGTCACAACATTGACTCTTGTTTTCAATTAATTGGGTACCCAAAGTGGTACAAAGGGAAGAAAATGAATACTACAAAACCAAAGGCTATTATGAATTGTGTTACTGTTGCTGCTAAGTCCGATTGTAATACACCTTTGGATTTTCCATTCCTAAGCGCAATAGGATCTATACTAATATAAGTTATTCTTCTAACAATATGGCTAGCTGTTCGACTAATGTTTCTATAGGAATAGTTGTAGATTTGTAACTAGTGCAATATGTTTGCTTAGAGATGATGAAGCTAATGTAGAGCAAGTTAGAAGCTTTAGTTAACTCGATTCATTTTTCTGGTAATGTCTCATCTTTATGTGTAAATTTACTAATTAAGAGTCAATGTTCTTGGATTATTGATTCGGGTGCTATAGATCACACTACACCTTTTCATTCTATCTTAACTGATGTTCATTCCTTAAATCAACCAATTTCAATTTGGTTACTAGATGGATCAACTAAGTATGTACAATTGGTTGGTTCAACACATATTAACTCTCATCTCACTCTTACAAATGTCCTTTATGTGCCCAAATTTTCACATAATTTGTTGTCTGTGCATAAATTGTTATAAGATGACAAGTTAATTGCTAAAGTTGACCAAAAATCCTTCATTTTTCAAGACCAGACCAATAGTAATTCTATTGCTATGGCAATCGCCTTTAATGGGTTGTACATTTTACTTTCTCATATACTTAGTTCTTATGTTTCAAATTTGAGTACTTCTTTTGTTTCATCAGTTGATCATTCCTGTAAAATTGATGTAGAAGTTTCTTTACTTCACAAACGATTGGGTCATGTATCTTTTACTAAACTTCAACACTTAAGATTACAAAAACACTTGAATGTGCAACAATATGTGTGTGACATATGTCATAAAGCTAAAGCTCATCGTCTTCCTTTTATTGGATCTTCTAATTGTTCTTCTTTCATGTTTTAATTGATACACGTGGATGTTTAGGGACCATATTCAGTTGCTTCATTATCTGGGGGTAGATGTTTTTTAACCATTCTTGATGATTTCACTTGTTTTACTTGGACTTATCTTATGAATAATAAGTCCCAAGTTGTTAGTGTGCTTGTCAAGTTCTTTAAACTTGTTAAAAATCAGTTTAATGCTGTTCCCAAAGTTCTAAGATCAAATAATGTTTCGAAATTTCTCTCACATGATTGTTAAACCATGTTACATAACTTAGGAATAATTCACCAAAAAACTACCCCTTATACACCACAATAAAATAATCGAGTTAAAAGAAAATATAAGCATTTGATTGAAACGGCTAAAGCCTTGAGACTTCAAGTCAATTTACCTAAGTCCTTTTGAGGGGAATGTGTACTTATAGCCACTTACCTCATTAACATCATGCCAACATCTAAATTGCAATGGAAAACCCCTTATGAATTGATATTTGAACATAAACCCTCTTATTCACAATTGAGAGTTTTTGGATGCCTATGCTATACACCTATTTTTCATCTACACAAAGATAAATTTGATTCTAAAGCTCAAAGATGCTTTTTTCTTGGTTATGTACATGGGCAAAAAGCTTATAAGCTTTATGATTTGTGTAAGAAGAAATTATTTGTCAGTTGAGATGCTATTTTTCATGAACATGTGTTTCCTTTTCACACTTCAGATTCTTCTTCAGTTCTACAATCTATTACTTGTCTTGCAGATCATATGTCTTTTCCACAATTTTCTACTACTGACATTATGCCTCAATCCTCTTGTAGTCTTACTGCTAATATTGTTGTTCCTACTATTGCTAATTCTAACAATGATGCTTCTTTTGCTTCTAATCCCAACAATACTGATGACCATTATCCTATTCCCATTCCTTGTTCCTCTCATGATAATCAATTGTTTGCCAATATTAGAAGTTCTAATAGAATTCATAAACCTCCATCATGGCTATAAGATTGTGTACACTTTATTAAAGATGCAATCACCATAAGCAATGACACCAACCATTCTTCTTGCTCTTCCATTACAATAGTTGTACCTTCTTCTATTTGATCAACACCTTATCCTCTTTTGTCTTCCCAAACCTTTTGTGATTTTCCATCTGATTATGTGATCTCTTTAGTAAACGTTCTTAACACTCAAGAACCTTCTTCTTAGTCACAAGTATGTAAGCATAAAGAATGGGTAAGTGCCATGAAAAAGGAACTAAGTGCATTAGAGCTTAATGACACTTAGGAAGTTACTAAACTTCTTAAAGGAAAGAAACCAATTGGTTCTAAACAGGTTTATAAGATTAAGTATAGGCCTAATGGTACAATTGAGCATTATAAGGTTAGACTTATAGCTAAAGGGTATACACAAGTTGAGGGCATTGATTATCATGATACCTTTTGACCAGTTGCTAAGATAGGAATTGTTCGGATTTTATTGGCTCTTGTTGCTACATATAATTAGCCTTTACATCAAATTGACATCAACAATGCCTTCCTATATGGTTCATTGGATGAAGAAATTTATATGCTCCCTCTTCAAGGGTATACTAAAGATGGTTCTCATCAAGTTTGTAAACTTAAGAAATCACTTTATGGTCTTAAACAAGCATCACAACAGTGGAATAGAGAAATTTCAAATTTCCTTTTATCTTGAAGATTTATCCAATCATCAAGTGATCATTCTTTGTTTACCAAGTATTAAGTTGATGGGTTTGTAGTAGTTTTATTGTATGTAGATGACATACTTCTTACAGGCACAAATGAATTAGCTATTCAAGCCTTGAAACATTCGCTTCATGAAACCTTTACTATTAAAGATCTTGGCAAATGCATAGTTTGTCCTTGGTCTTGAGCTTTGTCGCACTTCCTTAAGCATTCTTTTGTCACAACATAAATTCATCCTTGATTTGCTAACTGATACTAGCTTAAGTGGTTGCAAACCTACTATTTTGCCTTTAAGTGTTGGTTCTAATGTTCATTCTGACCATGATGAGTTACTTGCGATTCCACAGCCATATAGACGACTTGTTGGTAGACTTTTATACTTAACCATTACATGGCCTAACATTTCTTTTGCAGTCCATAAGTTGAGCCAATTTTTATCTCGTCCTTCTATTACTCACATGCAACAAGCTCTTCATCTTTTGAAGTATTTGAAGGGAACTGCTGACTTGGGATTATTTTATTCATCCAACAATTCTTTAGACCTTATTGCTTATTCAGATGCTGATTGGGGATCTTCCATGCCTGATTGAAAGTCTATTCAGGATTTTATATGCTTCTTGGTTCAACTCTTATTTCTTGGAAGTCCAAGAAACAAGCCACAATTAGTACTTCCGCTACAAAGGTAGAATATCATAGTCTTGCAATCACTTCCAAAGAACTTTTATGAGTGACCTATATTTTATGAGATTTGCATGCTCCTTGCTCCATTCATGTTCCTCTTCACTATGATAACAAGTCCTCTATCCTCATTACTACTAATCCATGTCTATACAAATGCACTAAACATATAGATATTGATATACATTTTGTTCACGACCTTGTTTCACAAGGAGTTATTCGATTGATTTATGTTCCTTTACAACAGCAACTAGCAGATCTTTTCACAAAACCTCCTTCGTAGCAACAACTTCTTCATATCTTATTTAAGTCAAGCCTTTGTATGCCGCCAACTTAAGGGAGGGCTATGAGAATATATTGCCACATGTCTTTTCTTGATTAGTCCACATGTATTTATTCTATTGGTTGTATTTTAGTAGTTAGTTAAAGTAGTTAAGTAGAGGATATAAATGCTGCGGTTTTGTTTTCCAGATCAGATTTAATAACTGATAGTTTCATTTAGTAAAAAGCTCGATTCATCATCTTGCTCTATTTCTTGAACTCTTAAGTTCTTCAAGTAATTGTTTAGGGTAGCTTCACATGATTAATGGTATGTTCTAAGATATTTTAACACCCTGAAATGCAACAATTAAATGTAGTCTTCTTAGTTGTGAAACAAACTAACCCAATTGCTAGACGACAAAGGATAAGTCAAGGCAAGTTAATGTCAAAGACAACAACATACAAACTATCTGTCGAAATAAAGAAGGACCTATTAGAGGATTACTCAAAGAATCATTAAGAAGTGTAGCAAAAGAGAAAGGTACAACAACTGGCTTCACTTTAGTAAGGCCTACATCTTGCAAAATATCAAGAGCAAACTTCATCTAATTCAACATAAACCCATTAGAAGTACGGCAAACTTCAATTCCTAAGAAAAATCTAACCTCCCTAACATCCTTGATAGTGAAAGCCTTATCAATGGACTGTTTGATAGTTGCAATATTAGATAAATTATCTCCAATAAGAAATACATCATCAACATGGACAACACAATAATAAAACCATTGATAGTTGATTTGGTAAAAAGAATAGTCATTCTTAAATTAAAGAAAACACAAAAAACTAAGATGTCAAGTGAATTTTTGGTTTAATTGTCTTAAAGCCTACTTAAGACCATATAAAGACCTAATCAATTTACAAACCTAATTTGACTCACAAGGATATCCTATAGGTGGAGATCTAATATAACCATATTAGAAGGCATTATTAACATCAATCTGATGTACATGCCAATTTTTAAGTAAAGAAAGTGTGAAAAGAATTCTTCCTACAATTAACTATGCCACTCGTGAAAGCGTGTATGTGTAATCCATACCCTTAACCTGATTATACATTTTTCGTTGTGCTTTATATCTTTCACTAGAGCCATCTGATCAATTTGATTTTATACACGTATTTACATCCTATTGCCCTTATACTTAGTGGTAAAGTTGTTAACTCCCAAGTGCTATATGAGTTTAAAGCCAAGCCTTAACCCATTTAGGGTATTGTTTTGCTGTGTGATAACTATGAGGTTCATGTATTGTAAGAACATTTGCCAGGGATGCAACATACCCTTTAAGGTATGAGGTAAAAGAATGATTCGTAAACAACAAATATAAAAAGTAACACTAGTTGAACCATTGTTATGAAGACCATACACAAAGTTTTTTAACCAAATGGGTGGTTTTACTAACTTTAGTAGATGTTCTTGTAGTAGGAGATGAAGAAGGAATGGATAACTACTCATGCTCCATTTCAAAAACCCACCTATCATTGGACAATTATGTGTTTTTTCTTTTTTCTTTTTTTGCCACAATGGACAACTGCTTGAGATTCTGATAAAAAATGGACTATCAAGAGGTAAATTGGAGAGAGAGAGAGAGAGAAACTGGTATAGCCTTCATTACTGAAAGAAAAGGAAAATGGTATTGCTATTGATATTTGTTTGGAATTTCAAACAAGTTCCTTTAAAGCTAAAAGAATCTTTAAAATATGAACCAATCTAAGACCCTTCTTTGGTGTTGCTCCTCATCGATCCATTACTAATTAAAGATACATATTCAACATTTTGATTTGAAAACTACAAATGAATAAGTTGATTTTGTAATCTAATTCTAGGTCTATGAATTGAGAATATGTAGCCATATGTAGTGTGAACGTGGGTCATGATATGTTGCCTATAGCGGAGATATCAGATTGTAGATAATTGCTATTATACTAATTTTGAGAGATAAAGAAGAAAAAGTCTAATACTTTGTCATGTTTAATTTGTATGAGGGAGGTAAAAAGGACAAAGGAGTTGTGTTTCGATTATGGAAGAAAGAATGTTCAGGACATGGCTTCCTATTTACCTTAGTATTAGATACGTATTGCGGAAAAAAGGGATTGGATCAGAGCACCGACATGAGAAGTGGAAATGAAGCTTTTGAAAATGAGTTTTAAGGTTTAACTTTTCATTTCACTATGATGACCTATGCAAATAATTTTTTCTTTTAAAGTTTATTACTTGAAGGTTACTTTGTAATACTAGCAAACGCCAAACAGAACACTCGTAATACTTTTGCAAAAGTAACATATAATAGAATATTCAAATTTGAAACATAATATAATTATTGAGTTAAATTATATATACAATTGATGAAAAAATTTCTATATATGACCCTTAAAATAAAAATCGATACCCATGCATAAATTAGTATAGTAGATTATGCAATTTAAAACATAAAATAATTATTGAGTCAATTTGTAGACATGATGATGATTGATGAAAAAATTCATACATATAACCCTTAAAATACAAATTTTATAGTGACAAAATCATAATATCTTATCAAAAGTGCACACATAATAATTTAATGATAACTCATTAAGAGACTAAAAGAAAAATTGATTGAATCCACAAACTATCATCTCGAACTGGCTTTCTACAACTATTTGATAGGCCCGGATAATGCATATAGTAGTCTTTTAATTGAATAGGTAAGTTCTACCTAATCTGATTCTAAATGGGAAAAGAAACTTATTTTTATAGTTCAATTCAACTACATTTAAAGATTAAATAGTTCAATATAAATTTACACTTATTGGTCACCATTACTAAATTATTGACAATTAACCTTATGGTTTGATTATACTTAATACTTTGATGCAATATCAAATATAGTTTTCAAATCCAATAGAAATGAAAAGTATATAATGAAACATATTTGACTTTGATAATTAGCACTTGTTTATTATCATCAAATATACTTGCACAAAAAATGCCCATCTCAATGAAGGGAAACTTTGGAGTTGAAATCAATGTATGGAGCCTACCATAGTGCAACTAATAATCTTAATAGAATTACAAAATTAAAAAATTGCAATTTGATATCTTTGTGCTTCATTGGCTTTCTTTTAATTGAATAAATGTCTTTATTAATGAATGTTATCTTTTATTGAAATATATATATATATATATATATATATAATAACAAATATTTCCTTGTGACATCCCTATATTTAAATCAATAAACTTCAACCGTTTTACATTTAGTATACAACATAGACCTAATACTAAGAAAAAACAATAAGTAAATAATGTGTTAGGGTAAAAAAATCAAAACCAATAAGTAACATAAGTAGGGAATTATAAAATAATATATTAGGCCCAAAAAAGTAGAATACTTAAAGAAAAATGAAAGCAATTTTGATTTTATCTCATACAATATTCAAAAAATAAAAAAGTAAGAAAGAGATGACAAACGTTGTTTTATTTCCACCATCATTACCATTGCTTATAAATATAGAGATTGATGCAACCTTTTCTATGTTCTCAAGAAAGCTCTCCCTTAATCAAGATATTTCCATAGAAACTACTCATACTAAAATTCAACATCCTATAGGAAAAACATCTACATTTATACTATAAATACTGATAAAATCACAATAACCACAAACGTCATAATTTGATCACTACAACTCCTCTCTATTGTGGCAATTGCAAAGTTGCGCAAAATGCTCACCATAAAGCCTAAAACTAAAAGAACAAAAGACAGTACATAACTAAATAAATAATTAATAGTATGCATAAGACGAAGTGAATAGATCAAAAAGTCCATTAGGAACATCTATACTTAATTTCATGATTAGATATTAAAAATAGTACATCAAATGCATGAAATAAAAGAGGCATAAGAGCTAAAAGAATAATTTTGGTAACATAACGGATGAAATGTTAAATAAATATAAGAACAGTAAAGATAAATAAATACATAAATAAAAGGAAAGATTCATGGTATTTAGTGGAATAATATTACGAACAAACCTAGATTAGACAACAACCTTTAAGAGGAAGAAGAATAGAGAATAGTAAGAGCTTGTAGCAAATCAAACAAACAAAAGGAAAAAACTCCCTAAATTGATTAGAAACGGCAAAGGGGGGCATTAAGACACTCTAGAGTAGGAATTTCTCAAGAAACTTAATTGGTAATATAAGAAAGATAAAATATATATATATCTATATATATAAACAACTTTGAATCTTACATAGGGAAACAAACATATGTCATCGTTAGTGTTATTGGAACTCATGCATGGAGCTTATGCTATAACTTCCTTGTGGCTAAATTTGACACCTGCATGCCAGGCAAACAGGGAAATATGAAGACCACCAATGAATATCATTAGGACTAGAAAGTGAACTCAAATGATAGTAATAATGATAAGTTAAAAGTCTTGCCATTAGACGCTTCAATTTGTTTCCCTCTAAAGTCCTTGATCCATTAGCAAATACAAATTTTTCAATAGGGTCATAGACTTTAAGTATCCATGCTCATATGAAACATTAAACACAAAAATATTAGACATGCTGATGTTAAATAAAATAAAAAACTTGACTACGTCCATAAAAAAATCAAACAAATATTTATGGTGAAGCTTTTTGTAAATATGCCTTTGCAAAAACAAAAAAAAAAAAAAAGAAAGAAAGAAAGAAAAATACTAGCATTATAACAATACCCAAAACTTGGTATAGACTAAATGTTGATATGTTTGCTAAAACAAAACAAATAGATATGGTGATGTATGAAATTGAAGAGAAGTTTTTTTGTAATTATGGCATTGCAATAAAAAAAGAGAAAGAAAAAGAGAAACATATGCTAGTATTACAACACTAACCCAAATGCCAAGCTATTCTTCTTTCTATTCCTAATGCAATTTTTGAATTTGATCTTTTAGTTGTCCAGAAGTTTTGATGTGTGGAATTTTTGATGTTGTCGAAATTGGAAGATATAAGAAGAGAAAAATGTTGGCAATCAAAAGTGAGTGGGCCTAAAAATTACGAGAGAAAGGAAAGGGTAAAGGCAAATTCTAAGGAAGATATAGAGTCTAAGAAACTGGGAGAGAAAGGAAGAGAAAAAGATATCATGTAAAAAGTAGGTAAGATAACTGTAGAAAAGGAAAAACTGTTATCACCATACCTAAACCTTTCAAGAAATAAATAGGAAATTTTTTTCCTTAGAAAATTCCAAATAACACCCCTGTTAACATATTTTCATGAATGAGTTTTAAGGACTTGTTGGAAATTTTTACAAAATTCAAAATCCATAACTATCAAAGAAGCCTTATTCCTTTAATATACATAGATAAAGATGTATATAATCAATGCAATCAACAATTTAAGCTGGATTGGTATTAGCATTTCAATTTCATAAACATCATAAGTGCCAATAGAACATAAATTAGAGTTGTCTTGATCAAAATCATAAGAGTACATTAAACGTTGAAATGTAGTAATAATTACCATTACAATTACAATTACAACTGAACCTAAAAATTTTATAGATTGATAAGATAAAAATTAGAAAATATTGAGAAAGAAAGAGTAGGAGCATTTTACCTTAGCTCCCATGTTGATAGGATTATGAGATCTCCTCTATAGTCTCTAATGTGATAGCAAATTTGAGATTTCTTAATACTTATGTCAATTGGAACCTTCCTGCACCAATAATATGTGTGAAAATAATAAGTTCATTGAAAATAACCAAAAAAATTAATAGCAACCATGACAACACTCTCTACTATAATGTAAACCATAATATGATGAAGAAAAGTGCATGTCAAATAGAAAATGGGAGATACTGTGAAAATCGTAAGGCGAAAACATTTAGAGATGCTTTAGATGATAGTAATATAATAGGCATTAAGAAGAAAACAATTGCTGAAATTTATGAACCAAAATGCTATTATGATAAAACCTTAAAAAATTTGTTATTGCAACACATCATTCTTTTTACTAATAAAATGGGAACAATATACAAATCTAAATAGAGTTGTTAACAAAGAAATTGACAACTAGGTGGTAAGAGATCATGGTAGCAACTCATTGTGATCAATGAAAGATGACAATCCTCTACCTCTACATCGATCATTAAAAAGGTCATGCAATCCACATCTTTAATTCCTATTTGCACGAAATGATTAAGTAGAGAGCTTTTTTCCCTATTTGAAGAGAAGGAAAAAGAAAGAACAATGAGCAAAAAAGTGAAATGGATAAATGTTTGAAGATGTATTGGACGAGAGAGAAATTGATAAAATAAATAGTAAGAAACCACTCAAAATAATTATTTAGGTAGCGGGAATAAATACATAACACATATCATATATGCATCAAGAATTTTGTAATGAAATCGAAGAACTCGACGAAAGGGAGATATATTATATTCTTCAAATAATTTAAAAATAAATAAATGCAAGTTTTTACCTTCCAATTTCCTATGAAAAAGCAGTGGATAGAATTTTTTGTATAAGTATATTATCCATATATGTAGCCTTTATTTCATAATTTAGCATCCAAATCCATGAATTTAACGTCTATTAGGTTCTTTATTTAAAAGGAGTTTCAATCATTGCAATAGAACTCAAGCTAAAAAGGTAGCTAAAGTTCAAACATTTTAGAAAAGAAAAATTCGATGGAATAAGAATTTGTATAAAGGAGAGCAAAACATGTAAATGGTTATGTGTATTGACATTAAACCTTCACATGGTATCAATTCACTTACCAAGCATCTATAGAGAATGACTTTGCTATATTGCTCCATAGAAATTTTGTTTATGGCTAGCAATGACATCATTTTGAGCACCAAGACCAAAAGGATATAATCTTTTATTCATCTCCTTTCATACCATTTTAAAGCATACAAGAGAGAAAAAAGATTAATCTATATATTTGGGACAATGGTTTAAGATACCAAAAGAATTGATAAATGATTTTATTGCAAGTCCCATATAGATAACTGGGTAAGTTGTATGGAAAAAATTCTTACATTAGCAACTCCTTCATTCCAATACTTTTGAGCTGCTTCACAAGGAGTATTGGTAACAAACTCTAGTTTTCAAATCATAAGTAGTCGCTGCTTGATTCATCAAAACTAAAAAGATAAAGATCATAAAAAATTCTTAAGGTGGAAATATAGAATGGGTAAAACTAAAGTAATTGATCAATGGTTGGTCTAGCAACCTACCCTCAAATGAATACAAAAGAAATATCTCATGAGCAAATAGATTGGAGGTGCATAGAGGGGCTCCTAAAACAAAGATGTGAAACTCATGATAGACTAAAACATATCATCTAAAGAAAACGAAACATTAAACTTATAAGAAGTAAAAAATTTTGAAGAAACTAAATACAAAAATATACCAAAAACATAATTAACCGATGAAATTTGAACTTCAATTTCTCAAAAAAAAAATAATAATAATAAACTGAGATTCAAACCAAAACATATTGCAATAATAAAGAGAGATAAAGAGGAGTACATACCCGCTAAAGAGACTTGATCTCAACTTCAACAAAGGCGTAGTGGCAAATGAATGCATTGTCACTAGAGATATTAGAGTCCTTCTAATTCTTGATGTCATACCCATATCTTGAATCTGTAAGTCTGACATGATTTGAAAAAATCTAATTCATTTTTTAATATGTTGTGAATAACTTTAGGAACATTGAACTACTCCAAAAACTTCTTCAATCTTCCTCGAAGAGAACTAAATTAAGTTAACAAAGTCAAACATATAAAAAGAGAAAAAAGGTAAACATAAATCATAATTCATGAACAATCACTTTATAAAAATGAAGTCGTCTCTTTCTATTACTAAATGATCTCTATCATCATGTCTAAATAAAACCTTAAGTCTAAAGCAATAGATTGAAAACAAAAATTAAACATACAATATAGATAACCAACAAAAAAATAGAGAGAAAGAGAAGAAAGAAAGAATAGAGAGAAAGAGAAAAACATACTTGGGTTTTGATTTTGGGAGACAGGATAAGGAAAAGATAGGAACCCAATCCATACATCATAGAGGGAAAATGTGAAAAGGGGAGAACAAAGGGCAGATGAGAAACTGCTATTGTTCTGGGTGTAAAAATGTAAGAGTGATGGGAAAGAAATTGCTACTATATTGGAATCAAGGAGTCATGATTAGTAGGGAGAGAGAGAGAATGAGAAATTACAATAATATTTTTTCATATTTCTTAAATATAGATATTATGCTAGTTAAAAAGGTAATTAAATCATAATATGGAGGATAAATTTATAATTACAAAGGTAGCAGTTACTTAAAACCTTACTTACTTAAATAATATAGATAGATTACAAATATTTATAAGGTTAAAATAAGATGGTAGTTATGCAAAACCCTTGATGGTGATAAATGCAAAAGATATAAAAATAGAAAATTTTTTATGTAAATGATTATTTAAGGTCATTGACATTTATACCCTCGAGGATATAGATTAATGTAAATAAATTATTAAAATATGGGACACCAGAGCAAGGTATGGCTTAAATAATATAAATTTATTGTTCATTTTCAAACTTTGGTTCTAATTTTATTTTTGGTAAATTAGTTATTACTTAAATCAACTAGAGGTGTGAAATCTTTTTCATTGTTATCATTTTTTCATAAAAGTTTTTAAGAACTTTACATTCTACTCTCTATTGTCCCTTACATCATGAAATTGAAGATAAGTTTATCATCTTGTTAATGATTTTAAGGAAGGGTTGTTGATAATTAATCACATGTGATGAATGTGCAATTGATTTTATAAAAGTCTTGATCTGATGACATAAAGAGGGATAATCTTAGAGAAAAGCATAAAAGGAGGAACAAGCAAGCTCAATATCTTATATGTAAGCATGTGATAGTGGATTGAATTTTGTGATTCTTGATTTGTTCTTCATGAGATAGTTGATTTGATCTTCTATAGAGTCATTCTAGTAGAGCTATGATGTTTTCATGAAGTTTGCCAATGCTTCAAATGTTGCAAATAAGGAGAAGAAGGCTCCTCTATCTAGATTTTGGCACTTGATCTCAATCGTTAGATTAAGTTGAGATGGATGTATAAGATGAGTTATCGATGGGAGACATTAGATCAACTCCTAGGGATTGATAGTCTAGATTTAAGCCTCCAAATCTTATAAAATGAATGAGCTTTGGAGTTAGGCTTGAATCAAATTAGGCCCAATTGCTTGTAAAATGAACCCTTTCCTTTTAAAATCGGTTCAAGGCTTATTTAAGTATTTTAAAGGCATATGAAGGCCAAACAAGGCCTAAAAGGACTCAGAATGACCTTTTTCAAGTTTACTTTTCACGAGCGAGGCAATTTAGCAAGGCGAGAGGGAAAAAACCGGTATAATGATCCCGTTTTAAGCTCACTAAGCCAAATCTCCCCCAAAACACTCCTAATTAAACCCAATTTCTAAGGCTTTGTCATTAGCCCATCAAAGCGGTCCATAGCATTATATTAGGCTAAAAGCCTAATTATTTAAATGACCCTTTATAATGATAATCCCTTAAATATGAGATTTTGAAGTAAAAGATCAATTTGGGATGAGTATAGATGAGAATGGTGTTAAAAACTTCACTCTCAAAGTATTAACACGTGTAGGTCTACTAAATAAGACATTGAGTTGACATAAGGGGATAGCACAGTCAATCACGAACAAATCTAAGTCTACCAAGTTGAGTAGAACATATTTGGTCGACTTATCCTATAATGTGGTTAACTACTTAGCTTATAAACCCCTAAAAATCTTTGATCTAAATCCTAGATTATACACAGGTGTGCTAGATAACCCTAAGAGTCAATAAAACCAGATAAGATAAAGACCTTAATATAAAAATTGAAAACCTAATCACGCATAAAAACCTTAAACCCTAAATACAAGTAAACACTAGAAATTATACTTGAAAGTGATAAAAACTTTTAAACCACAACTTTAAGCTTATAAATGAGCCAAATCACTATAATCATGATAAAACCCTAATCGAGTCTAAATATTTAACGATATGCCAAATTACGTAGAATCGCTAGCAAACAATTAAAGATAACTTTTAAATGTTTATAAATATGCANATATGGTATACATATATGTATACATAAATAAGATTGGGAATATACATGTACATGTACCCACACGTCACTATACATGTATATTTTCCCATGTACATAAACAATTATAATAGAAATATTAGATATTTGTGTATATTCATACAAAACCGAAACTAAAAATATGTATATATACGAATTATATTGAAATTCCTTAAAAATATACTATGAAAATACAAAAATACATTTAGATATACACATATAAAAAGTACATATAAAATTAATTATAAATATGAGTACATGTATATGTACATAAATAAGTATACAAATAGTATAATATAAGTATAAATGCACGTATATATGTATATGTATACATGTATGGGTATACATATAATAATACTATACATATAAGTATATGTACAAGTACATATACTAGTATGCTAAAAGTATATATATATATATATAATGGATACATACACATAATGCAATGTAAGTATTTAATATAATACAGTAAAATAACTATATATATGTATATATGTATGATTGGCCCAAAGCCCATAAGGGAAAATTTAAGCCCACAACATATTTATCAATTTATTATAATATCATATAAATACATGTAATAATAAAATAAAATTTATAGAATATAGAAAATAAGAAAATTCAACAAATTGCTACATAAACTAATGAAGTTTTGCTACATTAGCAATTTATTCCAATAATTTATTTAAACCGTAAATTATAATAATGAAAAATCAAAATTATAAAATAATATAAAATTTAGAAATTAATTAAATCATCAATTAACAAAGTAAAACACAAAATTAATAAATAAAAATATTTGGGTCAAAATAATAAAATTCATAATAATTTAAGCCTATATTAAAAAAGGTGGGTCTTGACATCCAAAGCGAACCCTGTAATGTAAATGTATGTCCAAAAATAATGAAAATCGACTATAAGCTCGTAAATATTGAAAAAAAAATGAAAAAATTATATGCGATTAATGGAAAAGCTCAAATCGGGAAAATTTGATAGAAAACCTAAGCAGATTTAGGTAAGTGATTACATAGAATCACTAATTCACCTAGTTACTTATTACCTGTTCTATTTTATAATAATTAGGTGATCTTGACGAAAGTTCGAATCTTCCCATAGACTACTATGACTTGTGAGACATATCATGGCCGAGTGAGTATTCCCTATGATTTCATGCTTGTAGTTAGTGAATCTAAATAATATTGTTAATTGGATATTATGTACGTTGGAACATGCATGTGAATGCCATTATTTGCTGAATCTTGTGATTACCTTAAATATTAATAACGAATTATTTGTTGTACAGTAGATTGAATAGAAACCATACTGTTTGTGATATTGATTGGTTATACACTAATTGGACTTAACTATATATGTTATTAAATAAATTGGAACATGCATAAACATGCATTTCATAAAATAATTCTGACTGTCACATCACACGAAGGTAGCAGAGGCTACATGGGGATTATTAACTTATGACTATAGTGTTTTAGTATAGTGTACATGTACAATACGACCTTACCCTAGCCCATGGGAACACTAAGTGTTGGAGACACTAAGTGTTGGAGGCACCAACTGCCTAGCTAAAGGTCAAGTCTAAAGGCCTCCATTTGGAGGTAAATGCAAACTACGGGGGCCCATTCACAATTATACCAAAAACTTGGTATTTGATTAAAACAAATGGATTGATTTATTTGATTATGAAATGTGAAGTTTCATAGTAAAATAAGTTCAGGTATAATACCTAGATCTAATTGGTGTCGTATATACACCAACCTTAACTACGAAGAGCGTTAAATCTGAGTTGCATACAATACCTGATTAATTGTATGTATTTGATTAACATTCTAATTGTTCATGCATTCATATGCTTAAAATTAATGTATGTATAACTTGCTTGTCAGTCTGGTTGAAGGATTAACTCATTAAGCTATTTAGCTTATACCCATGTAGACTTTTGATGTAAGATTACTTTTTTGCAAACGCTAGCTGTAGGATGTTAGAGGTTAATATTGGATTTTGGGTAAGTATAGGCCAATACGAGTGTTGAGAGAACAAATGTAGACTCTTATATGACTTATCACTATGAATTTACTATAGTTACTTTACTAATAGTTTGAATTATTATATCTTTTGTTTATTGTAAATATTTTGATCTAAATGTTATGTTAATAAAAATGAGTCATGATATCATTTTATCTAATTGCTCTTAGGAAGCTAGTGGTTGTAGTAGCCTTGTATGCCGTATGAAGGATCAATGATTGGAAGGGAAACCAATCTGTGATCTTTTATGTAATATATGACATCTGTCACGACTAGGCCACCCTCGGATCATAACAGATAAAGTAGTATTAGAGCATGAATACAAATAAGACAAATAAAACACTGACCTTAGACATTGGAACAACTTACATAGTGAGGTTGAGTGGGGGTAGAACCAAGCTAAGTATTTAAGTCTTAATGCTTAAATTAATGAATCTTATGTTAATATAATCATAAGACTTAATACGTGCCTTATTGGTTTAGGAGTCAGAATTAGAATTGATGACTAAGTGGGTTTTGTTTAATCTTCAACCTAGTGAGACATTATATGATTATCAACATCGCTTATAGGTCCTTTGTGAAGATTTAGCTTTAGTAGACAGGCCACACACTTTACATGAAGTTTTTATCATTTGGGGATATGGATTAAGCAATTACTAGCAAAATAGAAGGAATTATTGGAGAGTTTGTTTACCTAGGGAAATACTAATGAACGAAGAAATGATCTATTTATTGGAATCTAAAGAAAACCCTGGATACCCACATGAACTAGTATTTCTAGTTTTTATTAAACCTAGATTGGAGCCCCCTTCATTCACTATGTGGCAAGATGTTGGCTGTGGAGTAGCTTTGGCCATTGATTGTCAAGTCGATCGTGCAAGAATTATTGCTCAAGACAATGCTAAAGCAATGGCAGATTATTAGGCTGATATGGAGAGGTATTTTGACCAACCTTGAAGAGATGAGGTAGTTAGAGTTAGGTAAGAAATAGGATTGGATGCTCCTGTGATATACGATCAGCATCCTTGGGAGTTACCCCTTACCTTAGAGTTTGAATATTATCGGGTGAATCCTGAATTTCCACCTAAGGTTGTTGCAGGAGGTGATTCTACTAATATGCTTACCATTTAGCCAAATCCTTTGGATTTCTAATAACCTAAAGGGTGGGCCTGATAAGTAGCTAGTGAAGAGTTTAGAGTGTACTCTGGCATCAGATCTACATTTACTATTCCAGATTTCATGCCCTAAGGTGATATAGGTGCAGGATCGTCATCTCGTCCATGATAGATACAGTAGATAATCTTTTGTGCAATTATGATGAAGAGTTGCTGCATGAATTGAGAGTGATCATGCATATTCCTTTTTGTTGTAGATTTTAGGATCATGCTTGATCATTTTATACTCTAAGAGTCTTCTTATAGTGAGGTTATGATGTATTCTAAGAGTTTTGATATATTTAAAAGCTTTTGTATGGTAAGAATGATGTATTGTGAGAAGCTTTATTGTACTTTAGAAACTCTATCTTTTTTATCTAGGTTAATGTGGTTGTATGGATGATTAGATGTAGAGTTCACTAGTTAGACATGGCTACTCAATGGATGTAACCTTATTTTGTCTACAAGAAATGAGAATTGTGGCTTACTTTACTATAAGTGTTGTATGAGTTATGCTTGCTTTCATTTTATGTATTGAATTGTAAACTTAATTAATTATAGCTAAATGTTTTGAACTAAAAGTTAGAAATAAATTTCTTAATCATAATAGGCATAGAAGGAGATCCCCAATTAGGGCCCCATTTACTCGTAAGGAGGAATTACGTATACAGCGGGACTATACTAACAAATTATTGGCTACAATTAATGCACAAAATGAATTACTAAGGGCATATTTAACAAGAGAACGTACTCCACCTATTCAAGCACCAACTCTAGTTGTTGATCAGGAAATTCTCTTACCACAACCACCTCTACCTCCTCTACCACCAATAGATCAAGCAAGAGTTATGTCTCTAGTGCCTCTTGATCTTAGACAACAGCGCAGTATTTTGCTTGAATTTACTCATTACAATAAGTATTTTGTAGGTGTTGTTAGTCTACTCGATGAGGCTGAGGACTGGTTGAACCAAGTGGAACAATCATTTGAAGCTTTTGAGGTACCACTACACCTCCAGCTCACTTATGGTACCTATTTGTTAAAGATGTGGGCATGAACCTGGTGGGAATCAAAACAAAGAAATTTGAGAGGTCCAATTACTTGGGAAGATTTTAGATGTGAGTTTCAAGCTTACTATTTTCCTAGAAGTTTAAGGATAAAGTATAGTAAGGATTTATTAGACATTGTGAAAGGAGTACATATTATAGAGCAGTATGGATATGAATTCAACAAACTACTATAATTTGCACTGCTAAAATATCAAACCTGTGATTTGTTGAAGATGCAGATATTTTCGCAAGGATTAGATCCTGAAATGAAAAGGAGATTATTAGAATTTGAATCAAGAAGTTTTGCTAATATGGTTGAAAAAGCTAGAATGTTGGATACTGCAAAGAAACAAAGTGAAGAAACTAGCAAACGTAAGGTCAATGTGTTTGGTAAACAACCATTTGAAGGATTAAGTAGCAACAACAGTAGTAAAGTCAGAAGAGTTATGAGACCATAAAATCTAATCTAATGGAAGACTCTCAGTGGAACAATTAAATGTTGGAAGTGTAAAGGAAGCCACTACCCTATAGATTGTTCGTAACTACAAGGAAAATGATTCTTTTATGGTGAAAGTTTGCATTAAATGATAGATTGTCCAAAAAAGAGCACTGTTACATGTTTTATTTGTAACAAAGTTAGACATTTCTCTACTGCATGTCCACAACACATGGCCATCACTAGTCAAGCTGCCAAACTACTACTAGCTGTTAGATGTCCTGGAATGAGAAAAACAGTTAGAGGACCAGTTGTGGGAAATAATCATTCAAGTGCAGCTAACATTGCTCGAGTATATAATTTGGAAAGCAATTGGGTTAATGAGGATATTCCAAGTAAAGAACTAAAAGATTTTGGTGAAATATAGGAGTTTATAGGAATTGAACTTATAGCAAGTATGTGTTTTCATTTATTTAACATGAGTTATTGAGATTATATTAAGTAGTATGAAATTACAATAGAATGGTAGTAAATATTTAGAATTAAGAGAACAAGTTTATGATGTTAAAAGCATAAAAGTAAAACTTCTTATTGTAATTTAGGGAATGTTAATATAGACATACATTCTATCCATACCTTGTTCGATACAAGAGCCACACATTCCTTTATATCACCTAAAGTGGTAAAATAAATAGGCTTGACAACCAATGCTACTAAATCTAGTCTTCGAGTGAAAAGTCCTACTGGAAGTGTTATAGTTACAAAAGAGATGGTGAAAGGATATTCTTTAAAGATTTAGGATTTTGATAGTAAAACTGATATGGTTCTTTTGGATATGGGCAAGTATAATGCCATATTAGGAATGAATTGGATAACTGATGTTAAAGCCAATGTTAATTGTCAAGAAAGGAAAATAGTGTTTGAAGCTTCTAATGGAACGAAAGTTGAATTTAGAGGGGATTCTATTATAGCAAGCATACAAGAGTTAAGTGCTTTGGAATTGATCATTGATGATAGTTTGTTGAATGCAATGGAAACTAATCAAAAGAAGCCAAATTTAAAGGAAATACGAGTAGTAAATGAGTTTCCTAATGTATTTCTTGAAGAGTCACCAGAATTACCACCAAAAAGAGAAATTGATTTTATTATTGATGTGGTACTAGGAATAGAACAAATTTCAAAACCCCTTCACGAAATGGCTCCAATTGAACTGAAAGCATTGAAAAAGCAATTACAAGAATTGTTGGATTAAGGGTTCACAAGACTAAGAGTCTCACCGTGGGGTGCACCAGTACTGTTTGTTAAGAAAAAGGATGGATCATTACGACTTTACATTGATTATAAAGAGTTAAGCAAAGTGACCAACAAGAATAAATATCTACTTCCACGAATTGATGACCTATTTGATCAGTTGCAAGGCGTAAGTGTGTTTTCTAGAATTGATTTGAGGTTAAGATATCATCAATTCAGAATTAAGCCTTAGGATTCCAAACACAATATGGTCATTATGAGTTTCTTATAATGCCCTTTGGTTTGACAAATGCTCCTGCCACATTCATGGATTTGATGAACCATGTGTTCAAACCATTATTGGACAAATGTGTAATTGTATTCATTGATGATATTTTGGTATATTCTACCGCACCTGAACAGTATGAGGAGCATTTAAGGATGGTGTTGCAGACCTTATGAGAACATAAGTTATATGCAAAATTGTCCAAATGTGACTTTTGGCTAAAGGAAATATCTTTCCTTAGACATGTGATTATAGGTGAAAGCATTTCTATAGATCCAAAAAAGATTAAGGCAATTATAGAATGAAAAAGACTAGAAACAGTAACTGAAATCTGAAGTTTTCTCGGATTAGCTAGTTACTACAGAAAGTTTGTTAAGGATTTTTCAAAGATTTCAAGACTTCTTACTCAGTTGAATAAAAGAATGTGAAGTTTGAATGGATAGAGAAGCAAGAGAGAAGTTTTCAAGAACTAAACAAAGGGTTAGTATCTGCTCTGATTCTTGTGTTGCCAAATAGTAATGAGCCTTTCACTATATATAATGATGCCAAAATAGAAAAGTGATCGCTTATGTTTCTATACAATTAAGACCTCATGAGCAAAATTATCCAGCACATGATCTAGAACTTACAGATGTAGTGTTTGCATTAAAATTATGGCAATACTACCTTTATAGACAAAGATGTGAAATCTATACGGATCATAAGAGTCTCAAATATTTATTCACACAAAAGAAATTAAACATGAGATAGAAGAGATGGCTTGAGTTGAGTAAAGATTATGATTTGAGAATTAATTACTATCCTGGCAAAGTAAATGTAGTGGCCGATGCGCTAAGCAGAAAGAATTATGCTGAAGTTGCATCTCTTCTTACTAATAAAAAAGAATTAATTAGGGAATTTGAAAATTTGAATCTGGAATTCTCATGACACAAAGCTAATGCAAAATTATCAAATTTAGTAATTGAACCGACTTTGATGGAAAGAATCTAGAAAATGCAATAGAATGATCTTGTTTTGAATCAAATAAAAGAAGAGATGGCAATTGGAAAATATATTGATTTCAAAATAGATGAACATGGAGCCTTACAGATGAATGATAGGTCTTGTGTACATAATGATTCAGAGCTCTAGAAAGAGATTCTAAATGAAGCTCATTATTCTAGTTACACTGTTCATCTAAGAGGAACAAAAATGTATCAAGATTTGAAAAGAAGCTTCTAGTGGATCGAAATGAAGCAAGATGTTGCTGATTTTGTTTTAAAATGTGAGACTTGCCAAAGAATAAAAGTTAAACATCAACAACTAGGTAGATTGTTGCAACCACTACCTATTCCTTAATGGAAATGGGATCAAATATCTATGGATTTTGTAAGTAATTACCTAGAACAGCCATTGGACATGATGCAATATAGGTCATTATTGATCAACTTACTAAGTCGGCACTCTTTTTACCAATCACTATGACCTTTTCTTTAGAGAAACTAGCCCGAATTTACATAAAGGAAATAATGAGATTACATGGTATGCTAGTAAGAGTTGTGTCATATAGAGATCCCAGATTTGTGTTAAAATTTTAGACAAGTCAATAGATAGTTATGGGAACGAAGTTGCTATTTAGTATAGTATATCACCTTCAAACTGATTGACAGATAGAGAGAACTATATAGACTTTAAAAGATATGTTAAGGGCATGTACCATTGAATTTAAAGGGAGTTAGGATTCTCACCTACTACTAATTGAATTTGCTTATAACAACAGTTATCATTATATTATTCAAATGCCTCCATATGAAGCTCTATATGAACGAAAGTGAAGATCGCCATCATTTTAGGATGATGTTAAGAAAGCAGTATTGAGCCTAAATTTGGTATAAGAAGCAGTTGAAAAGATTTCCATGATTAAACAGAAAATGAAACAGGTACAGGATAGACAGAAAAGTTGGATTGATTCAAAAAGAAGAGAATTGAAATTTCAAGTAGGGGACTATGTGTATCTTAAAGTGAGCCCAATTAAAATATACATCACATAAAAACACAAGGCAAACGGAGTTCAAGGTACATTGGTCCTTTTGAAATTTTTGAATGAGTCTGGAATTTGGCTTATCGGTTGGCTTTACCACTTAACATTTTAGGAATTCTTAATGTATTTCATGTATCTATTTTGAGAAAACATATTCCCAACCCCAATCATATTATTGAGTTGGAACCAATAAGGTTATAAGAGAATTTGACATACGAAGAACATCTAGTTGAGATTATAGACAGTATAGTGTAGAAGTTAAGAAATAAAGAGATTAGATATATTAAAGTATTACGGAGAAATCACAAACAAGAATCTACAACCTGGGAAGTGAAAGACGAAGTAAAGCGTTGATATTCACATCTATTTGATAATCTAGGTACACTTATTAAGTTTTGAGGACAAAACTTATTTGTAGGGGAGAAGGATGTAAACCCCTAAAAATCTTTCATCTAAATCCTAGATTAGACACAGTTGTGCTAGACAACCCTAAAAGTCAACAAAATCAGATAAGATAAACACCCTAATATAAAAATTGAAAACCTAATCGGGTATAAAAACCTTAAACCCTAAATGTGTAAAAATACAAGATGATGCGTATCGCAAGTAACGGATCGAAAAATAGAATGGGTGTTTGTGGATTCAAGTAGGTATGAAGAACAGGAAGTAGAATAGGGGTTTTGAAGGTGAATGTGTATAGATATCACATACCAAGACACAAACACAATCAGGAGTTTAAGCTCGAAATAGGGTTCGATACAACTTACAAACACTAAATGCTGCTCGGGATTCAAATAAGGGTTAGATGTAACTCACTAACCAATTTAAATGAAAGGTTCACACAATCTTAGGGTCAAGATTGATAAGAACATAGGAAAGATTAAAGAGTTTAATCAACACTCAATAATCCAACAAATGCAAGCTCTGCTAGCTCAAGTATAGCCTTGCTCGAAAGAGGAAAAGTTTCACTCTTTGTATGGGGAATATTCTTCACTATGTCTGTATGCTGTCCGTTTATGTGATTACAAATGTTGCTATTTAAAGCAATTCTTAAACCTTAGTAGCAAAACTGTAAATCATGCACAAGGCCTTAAACCCTAAAGAATTAGGCTCATAAATAAAATAAAGAAAACATGTGTAAGAATACAAAACTATACGTTTAATAGAAGTTAGCACGCAATCATTCAGCTTGTCTTGGAAGGAGCAAGATCCGAACTGGGTAGGGTTGGCAATTGACGTCTGAGTTTGAAGAGGATTTTCTGAAGTCTTGCAGTGCTTAGCCGAAACACTAGAAAGGTCAACCCATAATTATTGAGTGATAGAATTAGTCGACGCTAATCTCTCGATGTCGTACTGAGTGGATCTTTAGCCTCAAGTCTTCGATTGTATGGTCTCTTGACTTCTCGACAGATGATAGACTTAGTGTTGAGTGTCTCCTTTTCTTCCCCTCGATCTTTTATTATTAGATTAGCCTCAGCAAAACTTGATCAGTCTTAGCTTGGGATTGGTTGGCCTTGGCTTGGATATGGTCGAAGGTTAATTCCCATCATTATCGCGAATCCAAAAGAAAGTTGTCCTCAACATTAAACGTTGAGCACAGGCTAGGATGCTGCACAAACTTCTCTTCCCCTTTTACTTCACCATAGGTGCCGAGTGTTTCTAGATTTCCTCAATCCTCATGGAGGTCAAGAAATAGCTTTTCATATCCTTTTGAACAGTGTAAGTGTTGAGGAAACCATCATAGATCACTTTTCCATCATACTTCCATGGTCGACCAAGAAGCAAATTTGCGGCATTCATAAGGACCACATCGAATTCAATCTCATCTTCATACTCCCTTCCTTGAATGCTATCTGAGCTCTCTTATGCACATGGACCATACCCTTGTCATCAAACCACTTCAATCTAAAGTGTCAAGGATGCAGGTAGGTCGGCAATTTCATCTTTTCTACTAACTTGGTAGAAACAATGTTAGTGCAGCTTCCCCTATCAACAACTAAGGAACAGTTCTTCCTATTCACTAGACATCACATATGAAATAAATTTTCCCTTTGTTTGAGATCTACCTTTAGGTCAGTTCGTGTGGCCATGGCTAAGAGTTTATCTAGGTCCTTGACATAGACATCTTCTTTTATCAACTGGTCTTCCGAACTCTTGTCACTTTGACTCTCAATTTGACCTTCGAGCCCTTTACCCTTCAAGACCATAACCCTCTTATTTGAGCATTGGGACGCAATGTGTCCGTAGCCTAAGCATTTGAAGCATTTCACATCTTAGACCTTGTTGTCGTGTGCCTTTTCTTTCTTAGCATGGATAGGTTGGCTAAGCTCTCCTTTCTCCATCCTCTTCTCTAGCCCTTTTCTCTTAGCATACCTCTTAGGCTTGGGGCTGCCTTGTTAAGGTTGGCTACTCAGCCTTTGATGCCTCTATCTCTCTACTCTTAGTGTTAAATTAATTAGCTCGTCTAGAGAGTTGAATGACTACAATTCAACTATGTTGGCAATATCATCTCAGAGTCCACTCAAGAACCTCACAGTGGTACGGTCCTATGGCTTAGCAATCTCACATCTCGTCATCAAGGTCTCAAACTCTTGCAAATATTCTTCAACAGTATTTCGACCTTATCTTAGGTGTTAGAATGCATGAAGCATCTCTTGCTTGAAGTAGGTCAGCTCAAAGTACTAATTCATTAATCACTTCATAAGCCTTTAAGTCTTGATTGGCTCCTCTCCTTCAGCATCTTGCTTGGCAACCAACTTATCCTACCAAAGGCTTGCATACTCAACAAGGGATAATGAAGCTAGCTTGACCTTTGTTCGATCATCATACTCGTAGCACTCAAACAACTTCTCGACTCGGGGAACCCAATCAAGGAACTCTTCAGGTTAACTACTTCCACTGAAGGCCAATAACTTTAGCTTTATATTATCAAGTCCACTGCCAGGTGCCCAGGGTTCATCCCTTACATTCCTAACAAATTGGTTCACCTCGGATTAGCCACTTCTATTAGAGCTCTGCTCAGTGATGTCCCTTCTCGGCCTTAGCTCTCTTCTTCAAGCTCCTTTTTCACCTCGAAGTTAATACTCCTATCATTGCTTCTCCTCAGCTCAAGTCAATTTTCTCTCCTTCTTAGCTCAGCAACTCTTCTTTGCTGTCAGTCATTGTTGTTAAGTTCATTGGAACCACTTCTACTAGTGGGTGTCTGTTCTCTTCTTTCTTCTCGGCCATCACATTTGCTGCCTCTAACTAAACTAGTGAGTTCTTAGATAGAGTCAGTGAGATTATGAATCTAATATTCCAAGTTATCAACACGTTGTCTCAAACTTCCACGAAGACTATCACCAATGTTATTGACACTATCCTCTAACATTCTTGTCTGTACTGTAATTTTCTAGAAAAATTGAACAAACAACGAAACACAATTATAGTAGGCCAAAAACAACTACTAATCTACTTCTGCAACTACTAACAACTAACAAACACTTCCACAATAACGAGAATCAACTACTGAAATTAATGTTACTAGACTCAACTATAGCACAATACCATGACTACTAAAACACAAACAACATACTATGCTACAGAACAATAACTAACAGATGTCCATACAATGAATCAACTCTGAAGAATACTAACACACATGTCTCCTCAAAGTTCTGATACCAAGATGATGCATATCACGGGTAGTAGATTAGAAAACATAATAGGTGTTTGTAGATTCAAGTAGATATGAAGAATAGGAAGTAGAATAGGGGTTTTGAAGGTGAATGCACATGGATACTACGCACCAAGATATAAACTCAATCAATGGTTTGAGCTTGAAATAAGGTTTGATATAACTCACGAATACTAAATGTTGCTCAGGATTCAAATAATGGTTAGATGCAACTCATTAACCAGTTCAAATGAAAGGTTTATCACAATCTTAGGGTTAAGATTGATAAGAACATGGGAAAGATAAAAGAGTTTAATCAATACTCAATAATCTGACAAATAGCCTTGCTCGAAAGAGGAAAAGTTTCACTCTCTATATGGGGAATATTCTTCACTATGTCTGTATTCTGTTCATTTGTGTAATTACAAATGTTGCTATTTATAGCAAGTCCTAAACCCTAGTGGTAAAACTGTAAATAATGTACAAGGCCTTAAACCCTAAAGAATTAGACTCATAAATAAAATAAAGAAAACATGTACAAGAATACAAAACTGTACGTGTAATAGAAGTCAACATGTAGTCACTCGGCCTGTCTTGGAACAAACAGGATCCGAACCAGGCAAGGTCAGCAATTGGATGTCCAGGTCCAAGGAGGAGCTTTTGAAGTCTCACAATGCTTAGTCGAGACACCAGAAAGGTTGACCTATAATTGCCGAGTAATAGAATTAGTCAACAATAGTCTCTCGGTACCATACCAAGTGGATCATTGGCCTCGAGTCTTCGATCATGTGGTCTCCCAACTTCTCGATAGATGATAAACTTGGTGCCGAATGTCTCCTTTTCTTCCCCTCGGTCTTTTGTTATTAGATTGGCCATAGTAAAACTTAATTGGTCTTAACTTAAGATTGGTTAGCTTCAACTTGGATATAGTTGAAGGTTGATTCCCATCATAAGAGACTATACCTAAAAGTAATAAAAACTTTAAAACCACAACTTTAAGCTTATAAATGTGCCAAATCACTACAATCACGATAAAACCCTAATTGAGTTTAAATATTTAACGATATACCAAATAACGTAGAATCGTTAGCAAATGATTAAAGATAACTTCTAAATGTTCATAAATATGCATGTACTAAATTAATTTATAAGAAATTATAATATTATTTTATAAATAATATTAACCTTATAATTATATAAATAAACTAGTATTATGTAGATCAATCTTCAAAAACATTTTGGTACCTTAGAGTTCATCTAGCATGTCATCGAGCTTCAATATTAGATATCTGTATTTCATAGTAATTCAGTTGATTACTCGACCATCGATGCACATATGCCATGAACCATCCTTCTTTAAGATGAGTAGAGTTTATACCATGTAAGGGCTCATGCTCTCTCTCACATATCCTCACTCCATGAGTTCATCTACTTGTCTTCTCATCTTGGCAACTCACTCAGGGTTTATTCTATATGCAGGTCGGTTAAGTAAGACAACGCCTAGCTATAGATTAATACAATGTTCTATGCCTTAAACTGGAGGTTGTCCTTTTAGTAATTCTTCAGGAAACAGATCAGAAAACTCATTTAGTAGGCTTCGAATCTCATCAGGAACGTCCTCTAAATCTCTCATCTCCATCAATCTTCTAACTAATAGGAACATAGGTTCATAAGCCTTTTTAGTAACTTGGAGCTTTCTTCAACTCATCAATAAAGTCTTCTTCTTACTGGCTCGAGTGAGCTGATTATGGGTCTCATTTACTTAAGATGGGATCATGGGCTACAACACAATCTTCATTCCATCCTTACCAAAGGCATATGTGTTCTTATATCCATCGTGAGTAACACGTCAATCGAATAACCAAGGTTGTCTAAACAACACATACGAAGCTCCCATATGGACAACATCACATACTACTTCATCCCTATATATACTCCCAATATTGAACGGTACAGTCACTTGTTCAGTTACGTGCAAAGCACCCTTATCGTGAAGCCAATGCAGCTTATAAGGTAACGGATGCTTAGAGGTCAGTAGACATAACCTTTGCATAAAGGACTATGTAACTACGTTAGTGCAGCTCCCTCTATCCACCATAATAGTATACAATTGATCCTTGATGGTGAACTTGTTACAGAATAAATTTTCCCTCTATTCTTCCTCAAAGCTTAGTAAGGAACTCAGTACTTGTCTTAGGACAATGGTCATCAGTTTTGTTAGTCCTGTATAAGATATCAAAAGAGGGGGTGTGAATTGATTTAAATTTTTTACAACTTTTTCGATATAAGAAAAATAAAATTACCCCTTTTAACAACTTATATTGGTAAACAGTGATATTTTAATAATTCAACACACAATAATTAATAAAGCAAATTAAAAGAGTAAGAAAAGAGAATATCAACCTGAGGATTTATAGACCTTCGGCCTTATGTCTACTAATTTCTTCCAGCTCCACTACTAGGGACTTGATTTACTTCACCGATACTATTCCACTTGATCCACTATAACAAAATCACAAAAAGATTATAAGCATTCATCGCGTATGGACGTCACAACACCTTACTCTGCCTATCTAGCCTCTTTATCATCTAGGTTAATTATAGATCTATAGAGTACAATCAAACTTCTCTCAACCTTTAAATAACAAATAATGTTTATAAAATACTAGTGAGGAAAACAATAGAAATCTCAAATAATTTCACACTAAAACAAAAATAATGATTGATGAATAATTCTCTTCAATTTAAATTTCTAAAGTGGTATCTGAGACATAGTCTGTGCCTTTTCAGAAGGTAGAATCTGATTTCGATTTTTTGTGTAACGAAAACCTTTTTTTTAGAGTAATATCTAACGTTTTGAATCCTTTCCTTTTTTACACTAAAATCTTCTAATAGTTAATTTGTTGAAGATTATCTTCACTTTCATGTTTATCCAACAATTATTTGTTAAAGATAATTTTTAAATATTTTGAAAAGATCTCAGTATTTTGAAATTCAAAAATAGCTCTTCTTGTCTTATTTTGATTAGATATACTTCAATCTACAACCACCAAATAAGCTTCAAATTTGAATTTGATGAAGTGATATGCTTTATAGCAATTCCTAGATAAATCTTATATTTAAAGATTTACAATTTCACAAAATACGAATCAATCTTATCCTTATCCATTCCTGTATATATCTTAATTTATCAAAAATAAGTTTGCTAAAAAATAATCCCCATGGATCTTGGTTCCATCTTAAGTGAAATAAGATTAAAAGTATTTCCCTAATACATCCAATCTAATGGAGCTAGGCCTTGATTTCTTCAAATATGATATAAATTAATTTTCTACGTTATTTTTCCAGACCAACTTTCCAAATAACTTTCGAAAAAGTATTAGTTTTCTTTTCTTCGAAGTCTCTGAACAAATTTTTTAAATGCTATACCGATTCTTCTTATAAAAGCTTTCGAAACACTCTCTAAAGATTTTCATACTAGTCTCTTTTTCAATCAATTCAAACCTTTTGAATAAGTTTCTAAATCTACCTTAATTTGCAATTTTAAACTTTTTGAAAAGCTATTTGAATATTTACATACTTGTTAGTACATTAGCATTTCTCTCTTTTTGTTATCACCAAAATCTATAAGAGATATCTAACACTCTCCCCATTTTTTTTTTTTATAACAAAACATACATATGTCTAAAAACATATAACATTTCAATATCTAACATAAACAACAAGAAAGAAACACTATTTGAAAATAATGATATATTATTCAAGCTGTTATGCTGTTAGGTTTGCTTGCTTATGTTCAGTACTTGATTGTTTTTGGCATTTCTCTCCCTTTTTCATCATCAGAAAATAACCATATATTTTTATAACAAAGTTTTTGAAAACTTTTCTCCCCTTTTTCTTGTAAGAAGATAACAAATTTTTATAAAGGAAAAACAGATAATAACACTTCTCCCCCTTAATAAAATAGATCAAAGTCATGTTTTTCTTAAAAAGAAACAAATTTCAACATCTTTCTTTCTCTCCTTATAAAAACGTCTTTTAGAAAAAGAGCTCTCCCTCAAAATGATATCAATTATTTATTATCAATAATGAAGTAGAACATGAAGAGAAAATTGAAAATTAAAAATTAAAACAAGATTACTGAGTTCGTTTATATTATTCATTCCATACTTTCACTTTTAATGAGACCTTATTGATTAAGAAATATCTTTAATTAAATTTTGCCTTATGACCTGTAAACATTAAAAGAACGATTAAATATTCTTAGGAACCCAAATAAGCTTCGGTCCTTTAAAATTGAAGCTCGTGATATTATTTGCATTTATTTGATTTTTACTGAGCTTGCAATTTTTATAAAAGCAATACTTTTTAATATAACCCAACTTGTTACATAAAAAACATGCATAAAGAGAAGAATAATCATATATATTACTTACCTTACGCCTTTGGTTTTGCTTTGGGTAGTTTCTAACATACCCTCTGTGCAACCTTCTATTGTACCTTCTGCAAGGATACTTATCTTTATTTTGAGAATACTGTTTGTTGTACCTTTCGATAGATTCAACCGTTTTTCCTTTATCCTTTTTTTCTAATGTTTCTTGATTTTCACTTTTTGATTTGACAAACACTATTTCTTTCCTTGTTTTAGATGATTGTCCACTTTCAAAACCCAATGCAAATTTAGACTTATCCATTCTTTGACTAGAAATTAGCATTTATAACTTCTTATCACTTTCATCAAACTGTTAAAATGTGTTTTTGATTGACTTAGATATATCCTCCACATGATTTTTCAAACTTTTGATCACTTCTTTCAAAATAAGATTTTCTTTAACTAAAGCTTCTCTTGCAACATGTAAACCTTTAAAATCATTTTTCAAAAAATCATTTTCACCAACGAAAAGTTTGTTCGCTTAAATGAGAGCTTGTTTTTCATCCTTCAAAGTCTTATTTTCATTTTCAACTTTCAAAATCTTATTATTGGCTTTTCAAAGTGCTTTTAACAATTTACTGATTTCAGCACAAATATCATTAGGTATGTAATCTTTATTGGACTTAAATTTAAATTCAAATTCAAAACTTACTTCAGAACGTAACACCAAACATAAATTTGCTTCATCAACTTTATGATCCAAGCCTTCTTTGTTAAATTTTGACTCATCCAAATCACTCTATGTCGCTAGCAAGCCTTTTTGCTTCTTTTTGTATTTACGGAGCTTTTTCAAAAGCAATGGATACTAGTGCTTAATGTGCCTAGTCTTTTTGCATTTGTAACTAACAACTTCCTTATTTTCTTTAATACCATTTCCTACATCATTTCAATTCTTGTTAAATTTAAAATTATTAAAACTATATGATTTTTTACCTCTTTTCTTGAGCAATCTATTAAAATGTCTTACCAACAATGTAACCTCTTCATCATCATCAAATGAATCATCATTGTTCAAATCAACTTCTACTTCTTTGGCCTTAAATGCTATAGCCTTCTTTTTCATATCCTCTGTAGTACTTTCTGATTTGAGAAAATTAGTTTCATATGCCATGACCTTGCTACGCAATTGACTCAGGGTTAATGTCTTTCTATCACAAGCTTCTTCTATAGTAGTTTTTTTTTTTTTTTAGAAGAATCCTTAGTATCTTACATACCATATCTACATCACTAGTTATTTTGCCAAGAGAAGATAATTCATTAGTTATAGCAGTGAATCTACTAAATGAGTCCTTAATTTCTTCACTAAGGAGAATTCGAAATATTTCATATTATTAAACCAGCAAGTTAATTCTTATGTCTTTAATGGTCTCTATTCCTTCATAGGTTTGCACCAAAGTGTCCTAAATATCTTTAGCTATAGCATAAGAAGCAATTAAATAAAATTCTGATCGTATAATAGTACTCAACAAAAGATTCTTAGCCTTTGAATTGGGTTTAGCTTTGGTGATATCATCATTTGTTGTGACAACCGTTGAAACTTTGATATCTCCTATAGAAATAATTTACTAAGCCCAATAATTTATGTCTTCACATAAGTCTCCATCTTGAATTTCCAATAAGGAAAGTTAGTTTCATCAAAAAATGGTGCCTTGCTAGGCTAAAATGTTAAACTACCACTTGGTTTACTCATGATCTTCAACACTAGAAGATATTAGAGCAAGATTTTAATACCAATTGTTGGTCTCATATAAGATATCAAAAAGGAGGTGGTGAGTTTATATTTTTAAATTTTTGAAAAATTTTTTGATATAAGAAAAATAAAACTACCCTTCTTAACAAATTATATTGGTAAATAGTGATATTTTAATAATTTAACACACAACAATTAATAAGGAAAATTAAAAGAGTAAGGAAGGAGAATATCAGGTTAAGGATTATAAAGCTTTGACCTTCTACCTACTGCTCTCTTCCAGCTTCACTATAACCAAATCACAAAAAAATTATAAGTATTCATCACACATGGACTTCACAACACCCTATTTTACCTATCTAGCTTCTCTACAATCTAGGTTAATTATAAATCTATAGAGTACAATTGAAATTCTCTCAACCTTCAAACAACAAATAATGTTCACAAAATACTAGTGAAGACAACAATACAAATCTCAAATAATTTCGCACTAAAATAGAAATAATGATTGATGAATAATTCTCTTCGATTTAACTTTCTGAAGTAGTATCAGAGAAACGTTTTGTACCTTTTTAGAAGGTAGAATCTGATATTGATTTTTTGTGTAATGAAAACTTTTTTTTTAGAGTAGTATCTAATGTTTTGAATCCTGTCCTTTTTTATACTAAAATCTTCCAATGGTTAATTTGTTGAAGATTATCTTCATTTTCATGTTTATCCAACAATTATTTGTTAAAGATAATCCTTAGATATTTTGAGAAGATCTCGGTATTTTAAAATTCAAAAATAGCTCTTCTTATCTTGTTTTGATCAAATATACTTCAATCCGTAACCACCAAATAAACTTTAAATTTAAATTTGATGAAGAGATATGCTTTATCAGCAATTTCCAAATAAACCTTATATTCAAAGATTTGAAATTTCACAAAATCTAAATCAACCTTATCCTTATCCATTCTTGTGTATATCTTGATTATATCTTGATGTATCAAAAATAAGTTTGCTAAAAAAAAATCCCCATGGATCTTAGTTTCATCTTAAGTGAAACAGGATTAAATGTATTTCCGTAATACACCCAATCTAGTAAAGTTAAGCTTCGATTTCTTTAAATCTAATATAAATTAATTTTCCACGTTACTTTTCCAGACTAACTTTCTGATTAAGCTTTTGAAGAGTATCAATCTTCTTTTTTGAAGAGTATCGGTCTTCTTTTCTTTGAAGTCTCTAAACAAGTTTTTGAAATGCTGTACCGATTCTTTTTATAAAAGCTTCTGAAACACTCTCTAAAGATTTTCAAACTAGTCTTTTTTTTCAATCAATTCAAACATTTTAAATAAGTTTCTGAATGCACCTCAATTTGCAATTTTAAATTTTTTGAGGAACTGTTTGAATATCTACGTACTTGTTAGTACATTAGCATTTGTTTCTTTTTGTTATCATTAAAATCCATGAGAGATGTCTAACAACTTCTCCTTGGTCAGCATAGACACAAGTCTCCTCTTCCACTTCGGCTTCAGCTTTTTCAACATCCTTTTCCTCCTTGACCTTACTCTCGTTGGTGTTATCCACTATATTTTCTCGGAGCACCATGACACACCAATTCAGACACTCAGTAGTCATGTGTCCAAAGCCTAAGCATTTAAAGTATTTCACCTTGTTGGTCTTCCATCAAGAGGCTTATCCTCTTTCATATGTCTTTGGGGTCAGCCTAACCTCAATTCGGCCTGGCTGATATGTTCGGCCTTGTTGGCTTGCTCAGCTATTTTCAAGTCAATCATTCCTATCCTTGGCCTAGTATGGCCTCCTTGGCTCAACTTGAATAGGTCGACACAGAGCAAAGGTTTGGGAAAGTGTTTACCTAAGTCAGCTCAAAGCACTTTTCCTCTGCTTTTTGACCTTCTACACTATCTTAATCACCTCTTCCAAGGTCTATAACCTCTATACCTCTACAATATTTTGAATTTCATATCTGAGTCTAGAAATGAAACTTGACATTATGTGAGCCTTAGGTTCATCCATGTTGGCCCAAATCATAAGTATCTAGAACTCCCTCACATAGTCATCAATTGTTCGGCCTCCTTGGCATAGTTCTTGCAACTTTGCAAATGTATCCTATAAGTAGGTTTCGAACACAAATTTACTTCTTAATAATATTTTCATCTCATTCAAGGTCCTTACACCTCGTCTTCCATCCCTTGCCCTAGCTGCATTTAGATTTTTCCACCACATGGTAGCATACCTAGAGAACTTAAGTGCAATAAGTTGGACTTTCATAGCTTCTGTATATCCATAACAATCGAACACCTTCTCTACCTTCTCTTCCTACTTCAAATATTCATCTACATCTCCACTTTCATTGAAGGGTGGGATTTGGACCCTAACATTGTCTAGTCCTCGAAGAACTCGGGGTCCTTGCTCTTGTACCCAATAATAACTAGCCTCTTCTTCCTCCTCTCCATACTCCTTAACCTCGACCTGCTCATCATCCTCCTCAATTTCTTTAACTCCTATCTTCGTCTAGTAGTGCAATCTGCAACTCCTCCAGCTTGAGGGGGTCGAACTAAGCAACAAGCTTAGTTACCTTGGCCATAACCTCTCTCTTAAATATTTTTAGGTAGGTTGTATAGTGGCATACCCTAAGGTTGTAGCCTATTAACTTACATTGTTATGACTAAACTCTCAACAAGGTTAGTGAGCTTGTCAAGTTTATCATCGATTGACCTAGGGGTGTTGCTAACATTATGACCATGACCAGGTTAAGCACCGCTACTTTAGTTACCGATAATACGCTGAATACTCAAATCTAACATGATATAATGTCTCTAAAATAGATTAACAACACAATACACAAGAAAAAAATGCTTTCGTATTTCCCAAAACCTTAATTAAAACACCAACAACTTTAATACCTAATAACAACTTAAATAGAATAGAAATGAAATTGTTATGCTTTCATAGTGAAAAATAGGGCAAGAACAAGGTAATAATGAAATCACACTTATCAACACATAAATCTTCACTACATAGCTTATAATTCCAAACTTACTCTACATGAACACACGATGGCAACTACATAAGGAACATAATAGCCACTAGTAGCAAAGTGAACTAAAAACTTCACTACAACTTCACACATTCTCTCTTGGAATCGTACTCTGATACCAACAAAGCTGATACATCTTCGGAGCCAAATACACAGAAAAGCACTACAATGAAGCGAACTGAAAGAAAACAAAAGAAAAACTAGCAAATTCTGGGTAGCTACCAAATGGATAACCACTCAATTCTACTTGGCATATAATTTACCAGATGTGACTCATCGGTCCGAATTGAAGGGTCACTCGCTACTAATCCTTACTAAAGGAAATAAATAAGAGTTAAAGAATAATGATAACATTAAGGTTACTTAAAGGAAATGTGAATAATTTCTATATTGATCAATAATGCTTCGTATAAACAAGTGGAGGTTTATATACCCACTTACTAAGGTTATCTTACATGTATGAAAAGACGAAAGGGTATTCTTAAAATTAGGTTACATAATATATGTTAAAAAGGGTAAAAGAGACGAAGAATATTTAGTACGGAAAAAGTAAGAATCTTTCTGAAACGTTGTGCCAAAAGACACATGTTGCTTGGTGGTTAGATGTCAGTAATATGGTACAAAGTAGGTGAGGAAGAGAAAAGAGAGCTTTTAGTCAAGGGCCAACCAGATTTGGATTAGGTTAGGGGCCAACCAATCCATCTGCAAAGTAGTTAGCTTGAGTTAGGGTTAGATGCTTATAGTTGGCTCAAGAGCTCAACTTGGATGGTCTTGGGGCTATCTTCTTTAGTATCCTACCATAGCACAACTGCTAAGCAAGAGCAAGTCTAGCATACGTGAAGGTCTGACAGTTAGATCAATAGGAGATCAGTTTGGAATAGGAATCCTCGTCTTAGGTATGGCTTTGAAATAGTATTCTCCAAGTGAGTCCTTAGAGTCCTTTAGCTCGGCTACATATGATCAATCCTAGGGGCTGATTCCTATCACGTAGGATCTTAGACCTACACTTCCATGATGACTCTAAGACTTTAAAGGTTTGATCTATACTTTTAGTATGATGTTAAGTCTCTTAATAGTAAATGAAGGTCTACACTTTCAAAGCCGATTATAAGGGTCTTATTGCGTATATATTTTGTGAAGGATTTGTAATAATAATAATTTAATAGGTTATGTTGATTCATGATGATTATTGTATATAGAAATATTGAGTTGTGCATGGTAAGAAATATATTTGTGATTGCTTATAGTAGTTTTGTACTAAACTTTACTATTCACCATTTGGATATTTACATTTTAAGTTGTGACTTTAATGAAGATACTGAATATTGTGTTTACTTAGTTATACCTTTTATCCTTATGATGATTAATAGAAGAAAATTAGACTTTAGCAAGACTTATAGATTTACTTGACATTTATTTTCTATTATTTGTGGATTTTAACCGATAGGCTTGAATTGAGTATTATTTATTCATAAATTCTTTTTATTAGGGGGGGAACTATTGCTAAATTGAGAATTGGTGATTGATTAAGTGATATTTGTGGTATTTAATTGGTATTTAAGGCCTACATACTGTTATTGCACTATGAGTATGTAGCATAATTGTTGTACCATTGGCTTTAGATAGGATTAGCAATTTATATTAATCCATTGTGTCTCCTGCCTGTGTTTAATGAATTCGTATCTTCAAAATCTCAACCTGTAATATGACTCATTTATTAATCGTATATGAAAACTTTAACTCTTAAGCCAATTTGTTTAATAAACGTGTTTCATGTGCAAATTAGACCTATTTAGTGATTAAAAAATTGTAACTAAATTTATAAAATAGTTATAAATTTATAGGGAAAATAATGATTATAAAATTAACAATTACACATAAAAGTGACATAGTTTTAACACTTACTAGTCATTTACTTCATTGAATGGAATTTTGGGGGGGTGGGGTAAATATAATTGGAATTCTTAAGGAATGTAATAAGAGTATAATACTTATTACTTTATTTAATTGGATGTATAAGCAACTTAAGAATAGAACATTAATGACTAAATTACCCTCAATCCATCTTCTTTCTCAGCCAACTTGAAAGTAAGTGGTGGTGGTTGTGGTTGTGGTTGTGGTTGTAGTAGTAACATTGGCGATGGTGGTGGCAACTGTTGTGGTAGTGGTAGTCAGCAACAATAGCAACAACAATGGAGGTGGTAATGATAGTTGGTGGCAATGATGGCTATAGCAGTGATTGTAAACTTCGCAATTAGGTGTTTGCAATTCGGTACGTAAAATTTAGGCAATCGGGTAAATTGTTCAATCAAGCTTAAATTTTATGACAAAGTTAGGAATATTAGTAAAAGTAATTCTATGAGTTTGAATTTAAGAAAATAAATAATTAAATATTATAATATTAAGTTATATGCATATTACCTATTTTTTACTAGAAACGCATAAAATGAGTTATAATAATTAATAAATTGATAGAGATAAATCACATGTACACTAAAAATCATAAAACAACATCAATAATATTTAGGAGTATTTATTTATACTAAATATGAAATTAAGTGTAGGTAAAAATACCTAAAATTGTTTAAAATACCTAAAATATGTTAAATAGAAGTAATTAATTAAGGAAAATTTTTAAAAAATCAAGAAAAAAGTTGGAAATTAAAGAAATGTCTAGATTCTTGCCATAGCATGCTAGGAATGAAGAAGAGGAAATTAACAAATGAGGTTGAGCCAAATAGAAAGCAAAAAGTGGAAGGATAAGGGACATTTGACACAAGAGAAATTAAAGAAAACACCTAAACTCTACTATAAATTTAAAAGCCCTCTTCCATAATTCATTTTGACAAGTTGGGAGTCTAGAAAAATTAGAGAGAGATTAAGAAGAGAAGCGAGAGAATTTTTACAAAAATTAACAAATTGGTGTGCAATTAAGACATTAGGAGGGAAACCAAACCCAACGACCACTTGGAGAGGAATGACGACGACTACCCAATAGCTTACCTACCACTTAGAACTGCCAATATAGTGGGAGCCGCCTTTAGTGGTTAGAAGCCGATCGAACAGTGAGTTCTAATTTCCCTTCTAATTTGTTTAATCTATTAAAAATATTAAATTAATGTGTAAAATTGTGAAACTTGGTATTATAAAGTATTTTTGTATGTTTGATTTAGGAAAAAAAAAATGTCAATTTGATAAAATTAAGTCTCGAGATATACTATCCCTAAGAAATCATTAAACCTAAGCTAGTTTTTACTTTCTATTTAAATGACTTTAAGGATGTAGTTTTAACCCTATTAGATATCTCTCATATATTTTAATAATAACAAAATGGGTTAAATGCTAATGAATTTTAAAAGTGAAAGCTTATAGAAGGTTTTTCAAAAAGTTTAATTTTACAAAACTAAGTTATATTCAGAAGCTTAGAATTGATTGAATATAAACAAATCTAAAAATCTTTAGAGAATATTTCAAAATCTTTCATAAGAAGAATTAGTACAACACTTTAAAAGCTTATTCAGAAACTTCAAAAACAAAAGGCTAATATTCTTTAGAAGCTTGTTCAGAAAGTAAGTTTGGAAGCATGACATTGAAAATAGATTTAAATCAGATTCGAATTAATCAAGCCTTAACTCTACTAGATTAGGTATATTAGGACAATACACTTAATCCTATTTCAGTTAAGATGGAATTAAGATCCATAGGGATTATCTTTGAGTGAATTAATTTTTTGAAAAATCAAGATATGCACAAGCATAGATAAAGATAAGGTTAAATCAAATTTTATGGAAATTAAATCTTGAATATGAGTTTTATCCAGAAATTTCTAATAAGGCATATAATCTCAACAATTTCAAATCAGAAGCAAATCAAGTGATTACTGATTGAAGGTTATCCGATTGAAGCAAAATAAGGATAGATGATTTTGAAATTCAAATAATCGAGATCTTCTCTTAAAATATCCAAGGAGTTATCTCAAATAACTAACGATTGGATATTCATGAAAGTGAAGATAATCTTCAGTTTTTAACCATTGGAAGATTTCGATATAAAAGAAATAGGATTCAAAATGTTCAACAACTACTTTAGAAAAATCTCTCACAAAAACAAAAAAAAAATTGAGGTCAGATTATACCTTTTGAAAAATCCTAGAAAGTCCTTTAGATACTTCTTTAGATAGCTGCATCAAAGTAAATTATTCAACATTCATCATTTCTCTCTTGAGCAAAATTATTTGAGATTTATACTTTTGTTCCCATTTGTAATCTATAATTCTTATTTGTTGTTTGAATGTTGAGATAAGTACATTTGTTCTTTGTAGATCTATATTAGCTTAGTTTATAGAGAGACTAGGTAGGTATAATAGAGTATCATAAAGTCCATGTATGACAAATACTTGTAATTTTTTATTTGATTTAGTAGATTAAGTGAAACAGCACCGGTGAAGAAGACCAGTTCCCTAGCAGTAGAGTTAGAAGAGAATAGTAGGTAAAAGGCCAAAGCTTTATAAAATCTCTGCCTAATATTCTCCTTCCTTAATCTTTTACCTTGCTTTATTAATGTGTTGAATTATTAAAATATTACTGTTCACTGTTATAAGTTATTAAGAGGGGTAATTTTATTTTTCTTATTTCGAAAAGTTTTAAAAATTTAAAGATATCAATTTTCCCTCTCTCTTGATATCTTATAGGGGACCAACAGACCCCAATTTTCTTTTTTTTTTATGTACTATTTAGGGTATATATGACAATGTTATGAAGAGATTTTCTAAAAATTAATTTTTTAAAATTTTATTTAATTTTTAGGCCCTAAAATTCAAGATAAAAGGTAATATCTTAAGTTAATTTTATGATTTAAGGTGTAATTAGACATCTTAGAATGTTGTTTGATGATGAGAGATGATATTTGTAGTGTTGAAGATGTTAAATATATGTTTTATGTGTAATTATGTAATAATAGGTAATGTAGGTCTTGGTATGATATCAAGAGAGGGGGTGAAGTGATATCTTTTGCAAAAACTAAAACTTTTTTATTTAAAAACAAAATCCCTCTTAATAGCTTAAATGGTGTGATAAGTAGTTGAAAATTGATTATTTAATTTAAGGCACGAATAATAATAATACAAATAGTAAAGATCAAAAAGTAAATAAAGTAAGGAGAAAGAAGATCAAGTAATCGATTTATAGAGCTTTGGCTTTTTACCTATTGCTTTCTTCCAGCTCTATCATTGGGGATTCGGTCCTCCTCACTAGTGTCGTTCCACTAGTTTGATCTTTTCAATAAAGAAAGATCAATGAGAGATTACAAGGTTATCCAATTACTTCTCCCTAATCCTCTCACATTCAAATTACAACGTTAATAATGTTTATAAAGAAAATGAAACAATACAATCAAATATATCTTTACAACTTTTTCACAAATACAATAACAATGAAATAATAAAACTGATTTCGCTTAGTTTCTAACAGAGTTTCTAACAACATTCATAAGAGAGATTCGAATTTCAGTTCTTGTCTTGATCTCATTTTATCAGTCTTGTACAGTTTCTACTTATCTTGGATCAATCTTCTCTATAACAGCTAAAAATGGCTAGTTCCTAATATTTCTCCAAGAAAACTTAGTTCAAACAAAATTGGTTTTGATGTTAGAGAAAAATCCTATGAAAATAGGAACCAAATATTTGAATTTTTAAGAACTTGAACCAAGCTAATCTTGATTTGTTTCTTCACCGAGTTTGAGTCATTTGGCAATTACTACACAAAGTGATTTATTCCAATCCTCTATTGATTACATAGAAATTAAAAAATTTGAAAAACACATTTCAAATAATAAGGATAAACATGAAAAGATATGACCAAATCTTCATATAACCTATTCTTCAAGAAATAGTCTAGCACTACTTGTCTATCTGCCATGAACAAGTCTTCTCCCTCCTTCAATATCTCTATTTGAATTTTCTCATAAAATTCTGATAAAAGATCAGGTTGGATTTATCCAAAATTTTCAACCTTATCTTAAGAAAAATATCTTCAAATTCTTGAATTTGTTTCCAACAAACTAAGCTATAACCTTATCTCAAGAACCTACTAAAAACTATATTTAAATTTACTTTGTCCAATAAATCCTTGTATAGAGATCTGACAATTTTCCTAAACTTGATATATAATTCAAAAGTTGAAAATCCTTTTTTGGTTAATGTCCATACTGGATTTAAACCTTGATCAATCTTACCAAGACTATAAAAAATCTTCTTCCTAAAAATATATAGCTCAAATCTTAATCACTCAATTTACAAATCTAATTCTATAGATCATTTTTTAGAAAATAATCCAACTTAAAATCCCTATGGACTTAACCATTTTAGTGAAACGAAATTGAGTATATTTTCCTAATATACCCAATAAGGTGGAGTTAGCCTTCTTACAAATTTGTCTAACTTAATTTATTCAAATTAAACAGCAAATAACTTAAGAACAATAGCTGATCTCAAATCTATATACTAATTGTATTATTCTGATCTCTTGCTAAAATACTTTTTGATACACATTCTGATAAGTACAAACTCAAACTTATTTTCCTCTTAACACTTCTTGTCTTTAGAATGTCCTGCATACTTAAAGATCTTGTTAAGTTTATTCGCATCTTTTTGTTCTCATCAAAACGTATTAAAAGAAAACTCAATAGGTAATATGTGAAATTGGAAGATTAAATAAGTGGAAAATGTTAGGTTAAATTAATAATATTATAATATTAGGAAAATAATATAAATCTAATTTGGAATATAAATTTAGGAAATTATGTGGAAAATATAGGTTATTCTCACATTGGAAGCAAATTCAATAATTAAATTAGGAATAAAGTGTACCATATAAATTAGAATACTGATTATGAGCTAAATAGGAGATTTAGGATACCCAAATATAATTAGATTATTTTCACATTAGTTTGGAAAGAGTTCCTAAGGTTTACATATAAAACCTATAACTATAAATTGAATTAGAACCTAATAAGGATTAATTTGATTATAAGTGATATAAGACTTAGATAATTGGATAAAATTATGATTTAAAGCTTATATTTAAGAAAGATATAAATACTAAAAGAGTATTTATATTATAGGAGTAAGTGCCGATAAGTTGACTCTACAACAAGTTTGAGTGAGCAAACTAAAGATTTCAAGTAAGTTGGGATCAATATGTTACTGTATTTTGGAGTATAATATTATAGTACTCGGAGGCTTAGGATTGTATACCGTTGTGCTTATAAGTAGCTATATGTACACGTGCTTGTGTGTCTTTGAATATTTGATGATATATTAATGATTTGTTGCAGTGGTTTACCCTTGTTTATACTAAGTGAAATTGATTTATCACCCAAAATCGGACCTAATTGTATTCAATTTAAACAACTTAATTAGATATGCATTGCAACCCTTTAGAGGACGATTAGGATTCTCCGACTAAATGCCAATACCTTTGAAAAGGATAGTGCTATAATGTAATGGTCTCTTCTTCATCTTTAGTCAAATTAAGTGACAAGAAAGGAGGTTGTAGTAAAGACAAAGGTATTGGTTTAAAGGATAGTCATGGGAGGAGTAGTGCCTCCATTGCACAAACCTGGATTTAGTCGTAAACTGTTGCATAAGGACCGAAACTCCTCAAACCTAGATTAAAGTGAGTAAAATTTCTCTAATTTCACAACAGATTAAATAACGTTGTGTGATGATATTTGCGTGTTGCATTACATTTAATTAATTATTTGAGAACCTTGTTTGTGTTTGTTATATGGTCTTATATCTCCATTCCTATTTACTGAGATGTTGGTTGCTCTTACCTATATAAATTTTCTTGGAGGTGACAATTAATATGCTGTGTTATAATTATTTGCAGGTTAGTACCCTTTTGAAGAACTTTGGAAGAGTGAGGACTAAACTAGCTGATCAACTGAGCTTTTTGGTGCGTTGTTATGAGCAGCTCTAGTACTCAATCCTGGTCTTAGGTGTAGGTCGAATCATGATAAAGAAGGTTTGATGGTTGTATAACTCCTAAGCGGAAAGTTGTCTGCTTGCAAAGTAGATGGGGGTGATTTAGCAGCCTTTCCTGTGCCAACATACATCCAATGGCATAGAGTGATACATCAGTATGAACTCCTTATTCCAATCCAGAAACCAAGGCTGAAAGCAAACCCTCATCCGTATGCTTAAAGTCTTCAGCCTGTTCCGATCCCCAACCATTATACCTTTATTCTGTAATGATTTCACTTCGGGGTTTTGCGCATCGCAAAGGGTTTTAGAGACTTTTTATTAACAACTCTTAGATATGTGAGTTCATCATGTAATATTTTACTTATCAGACCACTATGATGTGTAAATATCTCTTAGGATCATAAGAATATATATATATATATATCAACCTCAGCATCTTCTGGAATAATACCTGCAAATCAAAGATCAAAATTTTTTATAAAACCTATTTCTAGATATGTTTTCTTTGTAGAAGAAAACTTATCGAAAAAGGACCCCTTTAAATTTATAAGGAAAATTTTTACAAAAGATTTTTATTATATACCATATGATATTTACAAGACAATCCAGTTTTATGAGAAAATTTTGATTGAAACTAGATTAATAAGATTTAAATATTTTGAAAAGGAAGGAATGATTAACTATTCTACAGCTAGAATACTGATAATAATTAGTTTGAAAGAATGGCAAACTCATCCAACCACTCCAATAAAACTCAATATAGAACCATTTTGTGTCAAAAAATTGGAATGATTGTTAACGTAATTATTCTACAATTAAAAAAGAAATTCTAGCTATTGTTTTAACAATTTCCAAATTTGAAGGAGATATGTTAGATCAGAAATTTCTTTTACGAATTGATTGTAATGCAACTAAAAATGTTTTATTAAAAGATATTCAAAATATTGCATCTAAACAAATTTTTGCTAGATGGCAATCAATTCTTTCTGTATTTGATTTTGAAATAGAGCATATTAGTGGATCTTTCAATTCTATTCTTGATTTCCTTACTCGTGAATTCTTGTAGGGAGATGCCTCTCAAGAAAGAAAAGGATAAAGGAAAAGAAAAAGAAAAAATTTTCTCAACCTCCAATAAAGAATTAACCAATATCAAATCATGTTTAGATGTATGTAAATCATCTAACACCCCATTAACAATCAAAGAGGAATCTTCTCCTAAGACTTTTAAACCAATATCTTCAAATAACTAATCCCTTTCTAATATCAAATCCAATGATGTCTTTTCAAAATTAGTAGATATAGAACCTATTCCTGGACTGCTTAAAGCAATCTCAATAGTTTTACAGTCAGAAAATAAAGTCCCAATGTTGCCCGGAATTTCTCAACCAATAGAAAGTCAAAGGAAAAATCAGAATATTCAACTCATCAGCATCTTCTAGAATAATACCTGCAAATCAAAGATCAAAATTTTTTATAAAACCTATTTCTAGATTTGTTTTCTATGTAGAAGAAAACTTATCATAAAAGGACCCCTTTGAATTTGCAAGGAAAATTTTTACAAAAGATTTTTATTATATACGATATGATATTTACAAGACAATCCAGTTTTATGAGAAAATTTTGATTGAAACTAGATCAATAAGATTCAAACATTTTGAAAAGGAATGAATGATTAACTATTCTACAGCCATAATACTGAGAGTAATTAGTTTGAAAGAATGGCAAACTCATCCAACCACACCAATCAAACTCAATATAGAACAATTTTCTGCACAACTAAGTCATCGAGTCGCTTATAATTATTATGATTATAAACAAGCTTGGTGGAATGTTTTTTATCAAATAAATCCAAAAAGATCACATACTTGGTTAATATTTTTCGATAATTGTTCTTCCCGAAATCTTCCTAACTGGTTTACACACTGATGAGAATAATTTGGTGCAGTTCTTAAAATTCTTCATGAAAATGCTAAGGATGGTTTCAACACTTTCATGAAAGAATACAATCCTACATCTCATGAGAAAAATTTTCAAAAGGAGATGTTATATTTTGTTCACATTGGAATATCTTGGGTCATGGCCTGGTGGTTCGATTACAAACCAGATCGGACATCAAATACAACCAATTTGGTCAGAATGTACAAAGTCAAATGGTGGGATAGTTTCAAAATGTAGAACAGGCTTAAAAAGGACTCGATTCTAAATTGGGTTAAAACCAATTCCTCAACACTACCATCTAAGGTCCCAACTCTACAATATCATAATAAAGGATTTCTAATTTCTTCTCTAGCAGATGCAACTTCTCCAGATCAAATGAAATAAATTCTGGAAATGGCACTCGCAAATATCAATGAATCAACCCAAGAATCAAATTCAGAATCGGACTCGACATCTCACCACAACGGGAATACTAATGAAGATGACTGCTATGGGATAGATTTAAGAGATCTGTAAGTATCAAATATTGTACACTTTTGCACTGTAAAGTAGAAATATGGTATTTTGTAAAAATACACATGTACCACAATGCACAATACTATCAACATCCACCATCTCACATATTACTATCATATAGTAAAATGTCACAATAAATTCATCATTTCCACAGTACCATGTCAGCCACAATATTACTGTTCATAACAATAACTAGTCGAGATTTTCCATTATAAAAACAAACCTCTTTCATCATTCAAGAGAGGTCAAAAAACACTCACAACTTCTTACATCTTTTCCCTCTGCTCTCTTCTCTTCTCTTCTCTTCAAAATCATCTTCTTCTTTCTCTTCCTCCTTCCACACATTACCTTTCCCTACTTCCTATCTTGCTTTCAACAATCAATTTCCTTATTCAAATACTTTCCCAGAAGCATAATTGTTTGCTTCTCCCTGTTTCTTGAAGCATAATTGTTTGCTTCTCTTTGCTCTTGAGGTAGAATACCATTACCTCTCAATATCTCAATATTTCTTTCAATATCTATTTATGCTCTTGTATTTTGTATAAATTAGTTTCAATTAATAAAATTTCAGTTTAATTAATTCTTCTACATTACAACTCGTGTGGAGAATCTCTAATCAAGTTAGGTGTAATTCTACATGGTCTAGTTTAATTATCTCTTCTTTTACATAACAACTTGTGTAAGGAATCTCCAATCAATTTGTGTGTAATCCCATGAGCTCTTATTTGTACATTTAATTATCAATTAAAACCCTATAATCGGTCGGTAATACCGCCTTTGGAGGTTTCATATTTACATAAAACCTCACTAGTCTTGATATTGCCGCTTGTGGTGGTTCTAATTATATTTTGCATACATATTTATGTTACAATTTGTTACTGATATTTATACTTATAATTATCTGGATAGTGCAATAGAATTTCTTAAATGGTATTATACTAATTCAATTAATAGTGAATGGTACTAATAATATGTTTTGTTTTGAAGATGTCTAAACAATATAATCCACAAAACTAGGAAGAAGAAGCTGAAACTTTACAATATTTGTTCAATGCTATAGTTTAGCTAGAGAACTTTTACAAAAATTACCTTTGGCTTGCTTTCAGTGTAATCAATATTCTTAATCATTAATAAAACAATTTTGTAAAATTTATGTTTGTAGACAATAATCCTTTTCGTAAAAATGAACAAGATATAGAATTGTTCTATACTTATTTAAAAGATTGTATAACATTTCTTGAAAGATTCCATAGGTTATATTTTTGGTTACTTAGAAGAGTATAAAATATTTTAGATTATAATAATTAATTAAATGTTTAATGTCTTAAAATACAAAAGACAATAATGGAGAAGACCTCATTGAATATAATTAATATTTAAGAGACGCACTAAAATTTTTATTTTATATAATTTGGGCCTATTCTCTATTTGGAGATAGGTTTTACTTAGCAGATATATATTTTAGATAATAGCTATAAACTATATTAGTCTCTATCAAGTTTAGTCTCTAATATTAAGCTTAGTTTCTCCTAGGTATCCACTTTTGGTATCAGAGCCAAAGAGAGAGTATATAGATAGTTTAAGTAAACTTATATTTTCTTAGTGAGATGATTGTCTTTGTGACAATCTAAATCTTATATTTTCTAATCACTTGAGATGAATCCTTTGTGAAAAATCTTAATATTGTGATAAGCCTACTAAGGCCTAGCGTAAATCCCGTTAAAATTTAGGATTGCAAAAAGGGTCATAAATTGAAAATCACAATATTAGATTTAATTTAGTCTTGTGATCTACATTTATGAGATTAAGATAAATTAGTCTCTTTTGAAAATATAAATTTACTTAGAAGATCTATATCCTCTTCTAGCTTTGCTCCTACTAAGTAGTCAGAAGAACCTATGTTAAATAATAGAGATGACGTATACATAAAAGATTTTGATAAAGCAATAAATGAATGGAAAATATCAAAAACCTCTTATGATCAAATATACTAAATAGCCAAATGGAAAATTTTTTGGAAAAATGATTATGTTATAGCCACCGAAGAAAGGGATATACTTGTTTTTGATGGCTTAACAACAATAAAACTTTTGAATATAGATTCAATAAAAAAAAATGTAAAAGATTGAAATTATATGCATCTAGGTTTAGTCCAAGTAGGAGCGAAACCTCTTACTAAACTAGGTCTAGATATCTCTATCTTTATGGTTCTCAAAGATGCTAGAGAATTAATATATGAAAGATCAATACATGCCACTATTGAAACTAGTCTTAGTAGTGGACTAATACAATTTGAATGTCACCCGAACATTACTCTTGCTTTTAGAGATAAGATAATAATGAGTTCATTAATCCTCCAAATTAAAACCCATAATTATAGGATGATAGAAGGATCAATACCAATGGTTGTAATTTATAGGATCTATTTCAAATTAATGAAAACTGCTTTTGGATCTAAAGCATATAAAATGGATAAAAGAGGACAAACTCTTCTTATTCAAACAGACTTGACTAAAGCTAATGTGTCCATCCCAAAAATGATTAAATGGTCTCAGGTCAATTTATCTAAACATTAGGAAGTTGAAAACCTACTTCCTATACAACCAATATACAATACCGAACCATCAAATGTAATTCAACATCCAGATGGTAGAGTCACCATCTAATTCAATAGGAAATCTTCTGATCAACTAAGTGGACCTTTAGAAATAAGATCAATGTCATCTTCCAAGAGATCTGTAGATCTTCCAAATCCTCTACCAATCATTTATACACCATTTCCTACTCGATCTAATGACTAGCCAGATGGGTAACCAAATATTCATGATAACCTATCCATTTCAGGAGTTGTTCACAATAGGTTTGGTATAACCCAATCAGTTTACCAACCAAATGAACTAGAACATGGAGAACCTTCATTATCAGCATTATTAGAAATAGGTGATCCAGAACTCAATGTAATAGAAATACCTTTCGAACCCAATAAGATTCTTTTAAATAAAGAATTTTATTCACCCAAAAATGAGAAAATTAGAAAATGATACTTTGAAACATTCAATAAAGTTAAAATGTAAATAAAAGATGAATATTATAATTTCATGAATGAAATTGGAGCTCAGATATATTTTTTCGAATGGCTTGAAGAATATTATCTGAAACCTAAAGAAATTAATGTAATTAATGGATGTTTCAAGTGAAAACTAAGAAATGGACAAATAATAGAATCAAATCATTTACCACTAAATAATATAACGGAAATAGCTCTTACTCCTTTTAAAAATACAACAGATGAAGAAGGTTCAGGAATAAAGAAAATAATAAACCAAAATAATTATAATAAATAACATTTACATACAATAGGAGAACAATTGAATAGAATAGAAGATATAATTAATACTGAAATTAATAAGATAAGCGAAAAATCCTTAAATAATAAAATCAACAAAAATATACCTTTATTTAAACCTTTTGAAATATTCAAAAATCCTAGTAGTAAATTTTTAAAAGCCTCAGAAAATAAGAAAAAAATACTAAAAAATAAAACAATAAAGGAAGAAACTTCCTCTTCAAAACCAATAAATTTTCTAAATATGGATACATTAACCTTAATTAAGAAATGAATTGTCATTGATGATACACCTTCAAAAAAGATTAATGTTTTAAATGAAACAGATACCGAATCAATAAATGAAACAAGGTCTAGTATTTCTTTAAAAGATTTAAATATTAATGAATCAAATGATGAAATTAATAAAATTAATTGGAAAGAACCTCAAAAGTTATATTATCAGAGAGCAACGCCTCCTGATATATTAATTGAAGAAAAAAATGATAATTACCAGAATAAGTACTCTATAAGATCTACATATAAATGGAATATAAATGGTTACTTAGAACAAAAAATTCTCAATGTTTTAAATCAAATGATCATGTTCTCGATACTAATAAAACTGTACCAAATGTTATTGATTATCAAGTAGCACTCCTTTTAATTTCCAGTTTTACTGGACAATTAAAAGGATGGTGTAATAATTGTCTCACTAAGGAACAAAGAATTAATATCCTCACTTCATGCAAAATATTAGATGATAATAATGAACCAATTCAAGATATGGTGAATACCTTGATATTTTCAATAAGTCAGCATTTTATAGGTGACCCCTCGCATATTAAAGATAATACCTTAAATTTATTATCTAATATAAAGTGTAAATCCCTAAGAGAATTCAAACAATATAAAGGTATCTTTTTCTAAAGAGTTATTCTTAGAAATGATTGTAACCAACCTTTCTAGAAAGAAAAATTTTTAACTGATTTACTAAAATTAATAGGTGAACAAGTTAGAAAATTACCCAGTGAAGAAAACAATGGTGAAATTCTCTATGATAATTTGTCATATGGGAAATTAGCATCATATGTTAATAAAATTGGAACCAATTTATATAATACAATAAGATTGCAAAAATAATTAAAAAATGAACAGTGCCTAAAACGCCAAAACCTTGATAATTTCTGTGCCCAATATGATTCTTCTTTTGTCAATAAAAAATTGAAAAACAATAAGAAATCTTCTTATACTTCTTCAAATTGCCCTTAGTGTTCACATAAAAAACCTCGAAGAAATTTTAGAAAAAAATCCTTTAAAAAACCAAAAAGTGAAAAGAAATTTGAAAATAAGAAATATAAAAGAAAATCATACAAACAGTTAAGATGTTATAAATGTAAAAAAATAGGCTATACAGCAAATTTTTGCAAAATAAATAATAAACTTAATGAATTAAATTTAGATGAACAAACAATGGAAAATATCTTATAAATATTTTATGATAATAAATCCTTTTCATCAAAAAACAATTGTGATGATGGAATCCAAATCAATGACATGGACTCCATTTCATCCTCATCAACTGAAGAAAAAGAATGAAATTAATATTTTAACAAATGAAGAAAAAGAAATTCTTAAAAAAATTGATCAAATGTCTAACAATAATGAAAAGTTTGAATACATTAAAAATTTTTAAACCAATACAATTCTCATGGCAAATTTACCATATAACCTTAATGAAATCCTTGAAAGAGGTAAAAGAAATCATAAAAAATTAATAACAATTAGTAATCTGCAAAATGAAATCAATATCAAAAAATAAGAAATAAAAGAATTAAAATTAATGCAAATAAAATTCCAAAAGGAACTTCTTGAATTAAACCAGAAAATAATTTAAGAAAATAACTCCGAAACTTCAAATGAAGAAAATCTAGAAATTTTACCAACATTTGAAAATAATGATTATTTAATACATCTTGTTCAAATAACAACAAGAAAACGATTAATTAATATCTCAGTAAGAATCAATAATGAATTTGTTTTACAGACACCTGATTTATTTGATACTAGTGTAGATTTAAATTACATTAGAAAAGGCTTAATTCCAACAAAATATTTTGAGAAAACTAGCCAATTTCTAAGTTCTGCATCAAGTAACAAATTATGCATCATATATAAATTGTCCAATGTTGAAGTATTAAAAGACAGAACTTTATATAAAACTTCTTTTATACTTGTAAAAAATTTGAATAAAAATGTTATTCTGGGAACACCATTCATAAATCAAATGCAACCGTTTTTTATGGATAAAGATGGAATCAAAACACAATATCTAAAAAGAGAGATTGTGTTCAAATTTATCACAAAACCATAAACCAAATATAAAAACCAATTAAAGAACGATGAATTAAATTGTTTAATACAATGCAAAGAAAATCATTTGATGTATTTAAAAAATGATCTTGAATTTAAAAGAATTGAAGATCAACTTAAAAATAAAAATTTCTCAATTAGAATTAGAAATAAAAAATTTAATTTTGCTCTATACTTCTAAATGCATTTTGGAATCGTAAATCGTATATTGTAGATTTGCTATATGAGAATGATTTTAACAAAAAAAATATTTTAACAAAAGATAGACCATCCTAAATGAATAGCGAAGTTTTAAACCATTGTAAAAATGAAATAAAAGACTTGCTTAATAAAAAATTGATCAAAAAAAGTAAATCTCTATGAATCTATTCTGCTTTTTATGTTAATAAAAACGTAGAAATAGAAAGAAGTGTCTCAAGATTAATAATCAATTATAAACCTCTTAATTCTGCTCTTAAATGGATCAGATATCCAATACCTAATAAAAAAGATTTACTTATTAGGTTGAATAATGCTAAAATATTCTCAAAATTTGATATGAAATCTAGATCTTAGCAAATTTAGATTAAAGAAAGTGATAGGTACAAAATTGTTTTCACAGTTCCTTTTGGTCAATTTGAATGGAATGTAATGCCATTTGGATTGAAAAATACTCATTCTGAATTCCAAAGAATAATGAATGAAATTTTTAATAATTATGCTAATTTCATAATAATCTATATAGATGATGTTTTAATATTTTCATTTAATATAGATCAACATTTTAAGTATATAAAAATCTTTATTAATATAGTAAAAAATAATGGTTTAATTGTTTCACCTTCTAAGATTAATTTCTTCCAGACTAAAATTAGATTCTTAGGCTTTAATATTTATAATAGAACAATAATTTCTATACAAAGATCTATAGAATTCACTGAAAAGTTTCTTAATAAAATCAAAAATAAAAATTAACTCCAAAGGTTTTTAGGAAGCTTAAATTATGTTGCAGATTTTTTCCTAAATCTTAATATAATATGTAAATCATTATATCAAAGATTAAAGAAAAATCCACCTCAAATATATATATATATATGACTTAAGTTTTTTTATATAATTTTTTATCAATAATCTTGTACAAAATATTTACTTCAAAGAATATAGTCGTAAATGTTTTATATAAATCATATCTATAATAACGACTAAGAGATTATTTACTATCTTAAGTTGGTTTATATAGTAAGATTATTGCAACTCCGCCGTTTTAGGGCATAATAGTGATGGTAGCTGTAGGAGCGATGGTAGTGGCTGCAACGGCAATAGTGGTGGTGGCAATGAAGGTAATGATGCTGGTGATAGTATTGGTAATGGTGATGGTGATGATAGTTGGTGACGGTGGTGGTGGCGGTGGTGGCGGTGACGACAGCAACATTAATGGTAGCAATAGTGATAACAGTAGTGGTGGTGATGGTTGCTAAATTAGGATGAGATCATTTTTAGGGAAAATATAATTTTTTGCAAGGAATTATAATTTCAAGCAATAGATATTTCTCTAAAGTTGTGATTCAAAAATAAAAAACAAAGTGAACGTTGTAATAAAGAATAAAAGGAAAAGTTGAATTCCAATTCCTCCCAAGTGAATGAGGTTTTAAACTTAAATTTGATTGACTACATAGGTATTAAGTTGAACCATGACCTAATATTATTATTAATTGTAATTTTCAAATTAATTATGTTCTCCCTTGGTTCTTCTAAAGAGATAATCAAGGTCTACATACGAAAAAAATTACATTGATAAAAAACAAATAATGTTGAAATATTTGTGAAAATAATTTAATTTACGACATTCTCCATAAACTTTACATAAAAGAGCTTACACAATTTATGCCTTTAATAAGCTACATTTTAATCAAGGATTTAATCTCTAAAGCTACCTTAAATATTGATATGCTTAAGATGTTACATATCATTTTGCAACTATAGGATATCAAAATTAATTAGTTTTCTAATAACATGATATATCCAATTCAACCATCTTATGTCGCTCTTGGTCTAATTACAACTCTAATTTAGATCTATTAGCAATTCGAAGTGTTTGCATGCTTTCAAAGAATTGAAATTTTTAGATAAAATAAAAAAATTATAAGCAACATATCAAATGAAATAAATTCAAATCCACTATATATATATATATATATATATTTTTTTTTTTTGTAAAGATAAAGTTAACTAGAAGTTTGTATTCTCATTCATTATTAATAGAATCGTGAGTTGTCGACTTACTGTTAATATCATTTAACATGAGCTTGTGCTATCCTTCTTAACATAGTTATCATAAAGAAAAAAATTAATACTCTTGTAACTTTCATAAATTCATTTGAATCATCACTATAAATTTTCCTATAACTCTATTCAACATGATCAAGATTATATCATGCAATTGTTCAAATCACATTGAATTTTTAACCAATACAAACCTGACAAACATCCTTGTTGCCATGTTTCACATATGTGCTTCATTTCCACTCATATTATTTTTCAAATCTCAATTATTTCCTAAAAATTGATGGAAAGTATAAGCTAGCAATAAGGTACTTCATTCAAGAAAACTAAGGTGTGATATCATAGAAAAACTTCAAGAATTGTTTGATTTATAGTTTATATCATTTTATTATTTAGCATAAAAGTCATATATATCATTTCATCAGTTATATTTAAATTAGCTTTATATATTATTTATATAGTTTTTTTTTTTGATAAATCAAGGTAATTATTATACATTATTTATAATATATTATAGATAGGAAACCATTTGCCTTAATTTTCAGTAATAACAACCCATGCAAAATTAAAGATATAATCAGAAATATTAATTGAGACTTGTTTTTATCACTAATGAGAAAAGGTGACATACCTTTGAAGTTTGAAGAAGAAGTTAAAGTGAAGACCAGAGTATGGACCTACGGCATTATATGTCAAAAGAATATTTGATGACCGGCGTTGGACGCTCTAAACCCATATATTAAAGAAAAAATAAAAATATTAAACATCAGATGTGTAGCAAGTAAGTGTATTCCAAGTGGAGAAAATATAAAAAGGAAAAAACTACTTTTTTTTTTTTTAAGTTAAATAGATCCACAAATCGAATTCAGGGATTACATGCCAGACTTATTTAATAAACAAGTTTATTAATAGGTTTATAAGTTAAACATAAATTCAAACATAAATTTTATTATTTTCAAACAAATTTGTTTTATTTGTTTCTCATATTAATTTTTTTAATTCATAAATCTATTTATCATGCCGTGTCCAAATTCCCATGTTATAGCCTAAATTGCCAACCCCAGTTTCGGAAGGTGACGTATCCATTCTCCATTCAGTATTATCCTAGGATCTTCTTTCATACAATTCTTTAAATTCTTATAATATGTCTATCATTAAATTCATGATATGTTTATAATATGTCCTTTTATTAATTTATACTTTTTTTTCTCCTTCTATTAACTTTGTAAATTGTCTAGCTCCAATGATGGGATCTATGGTTTTGCAATTGTCTCCGTAGTTTATAATTTCCCTTTTAATACAAAATTTTGGTTTATTATTTTCTGTAGTTTCGATGCATATTATGAATTTACAAGAAAATGGTGAGAAATTTTTCTATGATTTTCTCGTGGCATCACAATTTTTCTACTCTTATGCAATTTATGTAATTTTTCGAGATATAAATGGAAAATCGGATGCCAGGGGAATATAGGAAAGGGAACATATAAGCATATTAATTAATGCTCGTCGTCTCATGATGACCAGACACATCCCATCCATTTTCTACGACCCAAACTTATCTTTCCAATGAATCAATCAAAACCAAAACGAAAACCAAATCCCAGAACGGTTATTAACCGCCACCTCCTTTCGGATTGGATCTTTTACACTTTTTAAGCCTCCTTCGCGCTCTTCTTTTTCCTTGTACTAACCGAAGCAGAAGCAACGCCACTGCACTGTTAATAATGGCACTCCAAGCTTCAACCATAGCCTGTCCTTCTCTTCACTCCCCACTACTTCACCGTCCTCTGCCTCCCTTTCGCTACCCTGCAGCCTCCCTCTCCTACTCATCAGCTCCAACTAAACTTGTCAGCAATTCAAACCACAGACACTTTCCCGGGCACAGTTGCAGTGCTCGTGGCAATGAAGATGTATGTATAATCTGTCACTCGATGTTAATTACACACTTTCTTTATCGGTTTGTGTCATTTATGTTAAAAAATTCTGTTATCGAATGCCCCAAAGTATTTATTAAGTTCGCTGAATAACATCACGTTTTATGCATCAATGTAGCGCATCCGAATGTGTCGAAAGTACATAGTAGGACGCATGTCAACAGAATCACAATATACGATGATCATTTTTTCTTTTCCCTGTATGATTAGACCTGTACTTTTTTTTTTTTTTGGTCATCCTATTTTTCTCCTATCCAGAACTGTTTTATTTGTCTATTGTCGATTGGGCTTTCCGCATTTATGTGTTACAATCTTGGCTGATTTAATTTTCTTTCTTTCTTTCTTTTCTTCTTTTTTTTTTTTTTTTTGGAAATGCTTCTAAAGTTAGACAAAGACCCAAATTTTCAAAACTGAGGAACATGAAAGGATTGTTAATAATTAAGCAAATCCAAAGCTATCTTTCGGAATTTTCTTTGATAGCTGCTTTTTTCAGCTCTCAAGAAGGCCATGCATCGAATGTGATCGTTTATTGGTGCGTTTTTTGACAGGATTATTTGATTGATGCACCTGAATCAGCTGGTGATGGATTCTCATTTACTGGAGGTGCTCCTTAAGCATCACTCGGTCCAATTTCTTTTCCTAATTTTTCCTAATTTAGCCATGTCCGTATGCAAATTCAACCTCCAGGATGTTTGAGTAATTGACAAAAGGTTTCATCAGTATATGACATTTATTGGCAGGTAAATATTCTGATGAACCAAGCCCATCCGATGAATGGTATAAGCAAGGGAAAATAGTGAGTTCTATGCTTCCCTGTTTTCTTTTTGATGATGTCACTTCAACTCTTGATTGGATTGGACTTATTTTGTATGGATAGTTGTCAATTCAAGTTGGTATCCTTTTCCTCAGAAAAATTGTTTTTTCTTCGACTATTAAAACTGTTTCAACATTGAACAATCCATAACAATTAAAAGAGTCAAGATATGCAAGCAGGTGATGCAACAATCTGGTACCTCAGCTGTTTAGGAACATCCTAACAAGCTGTGGAAAATAACCATGTGACTCTTCTAGTTTAAACTCAAAGATAAAATGAGACTTGTCTTGCATCATTAATGGCAAGCATGCCTACTTCCTTTGTTTGTTTGTATATATAATGAGAAGATGTGCGTTTCAATTTCATCTTCTATAGAAAAAGCCTCTAATACATATTTTGTCAATAGTTAATATGCAACATTTTAGAAGTAGGGTGCCACAAGAATATCTATCTTAAAATTGAAAAAAAAAAAAGAAAAAAGAAAAGGAGTTCCATGTGAAACATGTGAAGGTGTAATTTATCCTTAGTACGAATTGAGGCACCATTGTATACCATGCATCTTCCATAGACATCTCTTGTATTGTAGCTTCCCTATTCCTTTCCTGCAAGTAGCCACAGCTACGCTAGGATATAATTCTACAAATAGCTGCTATTATATGATACCTTATGATTAAGTGTCTTATATAGGTTGTAAGAAGTTATGATACTAATTTATAAAACCATGAAGGTGAATATCATATCAATAAATGATTATAATTTTTTAAGTAGTTGAAATACTCTTATTAGTGTTCGTTAACTTAGCTATTCATTATTTTTAGCATAAGACATTACAAATGGTAATAGAATTGACCTCTTATCAGTAGATGGACGATTTGAGTATGGCTCCACTATAGAGAAGAGGTCCGAAGAGAGTGAAGAGTATCATTAAGGTGATAACTCCTAGCTTACGTTCAGAATTACTTATAAGTAGTGAGTGGTTCAAATTGTATACTGAAAAGGGGGAAATAATATAGCTCAATTATAAATCTCGCAATAAAGATATCGTGTATTTAAGAAGGAAGATTTGTAACATCTCATGGTTAATTATTCCATATGGGTTGTAAGAAGTTGCGATATTAGTTTAGAAAAACATGGTAATGAATACGTTGTTGACACATGATCGTAACTTTCTAGTCAAATAGGTTAAATTAGTCTATTAGTATTTATTGACTTAATTTATTTACTGCTTTTGGTATGGGTCATTATATATTATGTTTAACAAATGGCAAAAGAAATAAAGAAAGGAAGTTTTTATTTTCATGATTTCTTACTTTTGAAAGATTTTGAACCCAGCAAAAAACCTAATATTCCTCTTATCAGAGTAAAAAGAATGATTTTGATTCAACTTCTATGTGCTCCCCATCAGTTGCTGATTTTTTCTGAGTAAATCTTGTAGGTGAAGGCTTTCCCTGTTTTTGGCTCTGGTGAGAAGGCTAAAGATCCCATTTTTGGACTGACAATGGGTGCTGGGTCACAGACCTCAGCTGAGGCTTTCAGGTCAAATAACTACAGCATGAAGATTTTAATATGATTAGGATGGCGACAATGTCTAGTCATAGCTGTGCACTTGTTTGAGATCTCCATGCTGGGAAGAAATTGAGAACAGATTATTTGCAGGGATTATTGATTGAAACATGCTCTATATATATGCTTTTTCCAATAGATGGTTTTGCGTGGAAAGTGGAAATGCTGATAAACCTTCCATTTTATTAGTCCATGGACTACCATCGCAGGTCAGTAATCTAATGTTGCGTGGCTGATGCAATAATCATCTTGTAAGAAAATATATGTTGCTGGTTATGGCTTTCAGGTTTGTTCAAATGCTTTTCATGCAATTCCAAATAAATGTCCTAATTTTACTTGTTTGCTACCAATTTTAAGCAAATAACCAAGAAGAGTATGATGTGCCATTAACAGACATATGTGGTCACAACATTGAATTAGAAGGTTCAGGTCCACCTTGGAGTCAATCTTTGCTTCACTGCATGACACAAAAAAGGCAGCATTTATGATAACAGATAATTAAATATAGGGTAAAAGTCTTTTAGAGCTAGGAATTGAAGAGTGAGATAGCCATGTAAGTTTGAATTCATGTTATCTTTTTTCATGCTTGCCAATTGGGACTAGAAGTCAATCTCAGAGAGAAAGGAATTTCTATCTGTACTAGTTAGTCATGTGAATGTTTCTCAAATTTATGGAAAGATGCATTTGACTGTAAGCCTTTTTATTCCTATTTCCATATGTAGTACACTAGAAAGAGTAGAAAGTGAGCTTGAAGACACCTACAAAAGATAGTAATTGAGCGATTTTTCTAAGGAAGATGACTGTCTACTTCTAAATCTAGTTGGGATATTGTTCTGATCCACATCTTTCCATAATTACGAAATTCCCTTTATTTTATTTTATTTTTTTATGGACATTACACTAAAATCGAATCTATTTTGATAATAGTTGCATTGGTAGACTCTTGTAATGAAACATTTTTGCTTGTAATTGCTGTCGTCTTCACTTCACATAGCTTTACAGCGGCTAAAGTCTTTGATGAATTATGTCTATCTATAAATATGAATGAAGTTCATAGTATAAGATATTTATCAGAAGAAGAGTTATCTTTACTATACATTGTTTAGTGAAGTACAAATCAATCAAAATGGGTTCTTAGTTTAGTGATACTGGCTTTGAGAGGCTAAAAGGTGATAAGCGACAAGGATCTAATTTCTCCTCTTGCCTTCCACCTATGGAAAAAGGAAGGTACAGACTAATAAAATGGGTGAAATACCTTCCCCGAAATTGCTCATGATCATGTGAAGTACCTTGCAGATTGCTTCTTAGGTCTAGTCTTGATATCCAGAACATTGCAGTTTGATTCTTATTTATAATATGTTTTTGTAATTTATTATATTCACTGTGGTTATAGCGAGCTGGGTTTCCCCTTGCTTTGTTCTCCTAAAAGTTGACTGTAGACACCATGTCCTTGTGGTCAAGCTGTGACAACTTTGCATTTATGAACAGGCTTATTCATATCGCAAGGTTCTTCCTATTCTCTCAAAGGACTATCATGCTATTGCTTTCGATTGGATTGGTGAGATACCATGCTTCTCTCTCTCTCTCTGCCTTTGTGCAATATAAAAAATTTTCCACCTAGACAGAGGGACCACTTTCTACAATAGCATTAATCTCGCTTTTGAATGGAAATAGCTTCTCCATTTCATTTTTGTGGCTTGGAAACTTAAGATATGTGCTAACTATGGATATCAAATTTCATTCCACTGTCTAATATTTGCTCTACACAGGCTTTGGCTTTTCAGATAAACCCCAACCTGGATACGGATTTAACTATGCACTTGATGGTAAGATCAAATCTCCTCATGGAAGAGATGAAATCTCATGAAGCTTGTTTGTTAACCCTCTGTTTCTGGGAAAGGTGAACCCAATGTCAATTCTGAAACTTAACAATAATTTGCAGAGTATGTATCATCCTTTGAGTCATTTGTTAATACACTTGCTGTGGATGAAGTCTCAGTTGTTGTCCAGGTATTTGATCCCAGTCATCCCTAACATTATATCTGACTTTTAGTTACTGCCCATTTTAACTTGATCTGTAGGGATACTTTTCACCTGTCATTGTGAAATATGCAAGCAAGCATCAAGAAAAGCTTAAACATCTAGTGCTTCTCAATCCTCCGGTACGATTTTGCAAAACTTAACCGTAAAGTTTCTGCTATTGGAAGCTGGAACCATTTATTCTTTTGATCCTCCTGTGGACATAATGTGTTAAACTATCTGAGTTGTGTCTTCTTGACTTGTCTCCTAGATTGTTTCAATTTTTTCTCTGTTATTTATGGGGCAGTATCTCTGTGTGTGTCTGAGAATTTTTATTTTTTCAGACCGAGATGAGTAACTTCTCACTAATGACAATGTTACACCTTAAATGCTTAACTTGCAACCTTATGAATGATGCAATCAAGGCCTTGTCTAGTTTTTTATCTATTTATATGCTGGCATCAGGATTCCAGAGGAGGGAGCTCTGAAAGTATTAAGTGCTGCAGCCTAAAGGCATAACATTGGCACTAAACAGAATCTGATGTGCCTAGAATCTTGTATTTAATTCCAAACAAGATTTCTATGCAGCAATAATCGAGATATGATCTTTTTGGTACTTTTATGAAAGAATATGAAGAAAAGAAACATTTTTAAGGTTTTATGCTTATGGAGCAAGAAGTAAAGGGAGATGAACAATTGACAAACTAAGGAATTTAGTTTGATAGTTGAACTGGGGTTTGATTGGAATACAAGAACCAATATTAACCACAATTTCCTATAATTAATCGGGTATGCTCACCAGAGTCTCCAGAGAGATTGATAATAACAGTGTTCACTACTATCACAAGTCTAAGGTTGATAAGAACAAGAATAGATTACAAGAAAATTCATTCTCATAAAATATTCATAAAAGAAGAGTTAGGTAAAGTCTGAATTTCATTAATTGACTGATATGAATTTTATAACACAGCCTTTTATAGGCAAAGAAGCATTCCCAATAGAAAAGGAAAATACATACCTATTCAGATATTCACTGATCTTAACTTTGTAAAATTGCGAGAAGGAATCTTTTGCTTACTAATTAAATCCTAGAAAGACAATTATTGACAATGACTAAAACAATATCTATGGAAGATACAAGATGAATATTCCATAAGCAAAAGCTGAGCTGGAGTAAATTCCATCTAAAAGCAAAGCCAAAAAATCAGAACCAGAATTAGTGGAAGCAATAAGAACCAGAAGTTCTACAGCAGTCAAAATCAGAAGCTTGAATAGCCAGAATCTCTCTGGAAGAAGCATTTGCTTTAGAAGCTCAGTCATAGACATCCTCCTCTCAAAATGAATCCTTGGCTTCTTTCGTTTGGCCTTGGTCTGGGTGGTGATTCTCATCAGAATCCTAATTAATGATGTACATAGAGGCAACAGGATAGAGAAACTTATTATGGACATGGTTCTTTTCCTATGTGCAATTTTGTAAAAGACAAATTCAAGTAAATGACTAGGACATCTCTCATTCTTTTTAGATGAATATATTTCATTATTATTATAACCTAAATCTCCTTAATTACAGCTTACAGCCAAGCATGCCAATCTTCCATCATGCTTGTCCATCTTTAGCAACTTCTTGCTAGGAGAAATCTTTTCGCAGGTGAGAATATAGCCCAAATATTGGCATTATTCTTGGACAATGGCTCTTGTCAAATTTCAAAGCTATGTTTAGTTTGTCTGGATCAATCAAAAATGATTTTCAATTGCTCTTGATTCCAAATAGGACCCACTTAGGGCTAGTGACAAAACCTTGACAAGCTGTGGACCATACAAGATGAAGGAGGAAGATGCAATGGTATATAGAAGGCCCTACCTCACCTCAGGCTCCTCAGGTTTTGCTCTAAATGCAATTAGTCGTGCAATGAAAAAGCAACTAAAGGTGAAACCTTTTTTTCTGTCTATTTCTATTAGGTGAACTCTTTCAGTCCATCAACAGCACATAGTTCTATTTCTATGAGCTTGTTATGAGATTCCTCCATGTGTCATGCCTTATTGCTTATACTTTAAAGATACCTAAAGTTCCTGAATGGCAGTACCCTTCTTTTGCTTAATCTAATGAAAAACATTCATTCTCTTTAGCTTCCAATTGTTAGTGGAGGATTGAGGTATTTAACTTCGTGCAACATGTTTAGCATTGTTTTCCAACTAGTCATAGTAGGTGTAGGGTTGCTGTTGTTAAAGATTCTTTAACGCTATCAGGATCCGGGATGAATCGATTTTCCATATTGAAAATGAATAGTAAGAAATGATTGATAAGAATTGATGAACACTGTTCAGATCCAGTTTTCCTTAATCTGCCCGACACTATGGTTTTCACTGAAAATCCTGTTCTGTATTGTAAAAGAAGAAGGAAAGTAATTTTCCTTTATGATGTCTCTTTTCAGACCTATGTAGAAGATCTGAGAAGTATACTCACAGATGCCAGCTGGACAGTTGAAACCACTATCTGCTGGGGTCAACGGGATCGTTGGTTGAACTTTGATGGTGTTGAAGACTTCTGTAAAGAATCAAAGCATAAGATGATTGAACTTCCAATGGTAAAAATTTCCATAATCAACAATTGAACTGAAGCCTTCATGTTGTCCAATGCATTCATGATTTCAAAAGCATAGATAGTCCTGCTTGTCACGATATCTATGTTGTCCTCAACTGGTTTTTCTCCTATGGTACTAAAAACCACATAGTTAAGAACCTGAGAAAAATGGCCTTGCTGCTTAAAAATTCTACATTACCAAAACTCAAACTGAAAATCCACCATATCTTTGAGTGTAGTCTGGGTTATAAATTGTGCCTCATTTAAACTATATTTGGCTCCATATGACAATGCAGCATTTGAAATGCTTGTCATTATGGAATGATAAGGGAATAAGAAAAAATGGAAGTCCAGATTATTTAGGAAGATTAGGAAATTGTTTTGAAATTATCTCAAATGCTCAGAGACAATCTATATAAGTTTTGGGATTAGCTTTATTTAATTTCATGATGGCAACCCCATCCGTTCTAGAAGTAGTTGTATTTTTGTGTCTTTTGATCCCTTATTATTCCTCCATGGTAAGCATGCTGAAATGCTGCATTTAGAATTTGCAGCCAAAAACAGCCTTAGCCTTGTCACGTCTCATAGGCTCTGGAGTGCCTATCAGGAATTGCGCACCCTTTTGATTGTGATTTAACCACTCCTCATGGCTGGTTGCCTTTATGTTTTCTGGTATCGGGACTTTTGTTCAGACAGATCTTTTTGGGGATTTAAGCCCCATTCAGATTTAGGTACTCATGTTGGGGGTGGTATGAAATGTTACGTTATGTTACTACTATGATTTTTCTCCCTCTACCTTTTTGCTTTGATCTAAGAAGCTTCATGAGTGTTGGTCTTATCGAAACTGATAGAATCTTGAATTCTGAGAGCTGCTTTCCATCTGTCTACCATGTTTTGCAGGCAGGTCATCATGTGCAGGAGGACTCTGGGGAAGAAGTTGCAATAGTTATTGCTGAAATACTTGGTTAAAGAATACAAATTTGATCACAAGCTCAGTGATCTTTAGATAAATTGAAGTATTTTGTGCCAAAAGATATATATATATATATAGATGTTGTCTTATGAAGTAATTTCTAAGTAAAAAAGGAATTAGTCTAAAGTTATGTAACCTTTTTATGGAAATATATTTATTTACGGTCCCAGATGATCCATGGCAGCTGACTTGCTTCTATGATCGAGTTGGTGATTAGCTCCAGCCAATAATCTTCCCCTGTGTGGTGAACATGCACAGGATCGGATCTTTCCCAACTGAGTGGTTGGATTTACAGGGTAAAACGTACTTGGTTTTCATGGGAAAGCATCGTGTTTCTTTGTCTTCGGGTTGCTTAGAAAATACTTGACTTTGGGTAAAAAATGGCCAGCTTGTCATAAGCAACAGAGAAAAGTGCATTCATGACATAATTGTGAAAGTCTAGTTCACAAAAATTCAAAGAAATAATAAAGTAGTCAAGATAAGTAAGAGTGCGTAAGTGGAGAAAGAGAAAGAGGATGCTTGTCTAGTGATGCAGGATTGAGGAGTTCACTTATATAAATCACCATGATCAGATTGTTTTCTTTGTTTTTAAATATAAATCGGGTATTATAGCAATTGAATCAAATTCGCATAAATCGAGTGTTATAACAATTGAATCTTCTCGTTTTTCATTTACTTATAGGATTCTAAAAGTGACTTAAAACTGGTTTAACTAGAATTCATTCATTTGAAAAATGCGTTGAGCTTCAATTTTTTAGTTGTTGCGGAAAAACAAGTCGAGTCTCTTATTTTATTGAATATTTTTTTAATTCTTGGTTGACATTATGTGTGAATATGTATGGAGCTTTGCAAAACATTCCTACAGCTCGACACAAGCCGCAGGGCCAAAAAGCCCAAGCATGGTGAAGGTTGTATTGGCTCTTTTACAAACCTTGTGTAATCGGTTAATTGGAATAATTACACTCCTAAGTTCTAGAATAGTAATTAATTGGGAAAAGAAAAAAAGAATTTTTTTTTTTCAAATTCTTAAAGTATGACCGTTAGAAATATAATCCTAAAATTATGATACTTAAATCGTGTCTTAAAGTTACATTGAAAATGATTTAAAATCATAATTTAAAAACACAATTTTATAAACCATCCTAAGAAGAGATATATAAGTGGATTAAACGGTTTAACTTAGTTCTATCTATTTTGGTTTACGAATTAAAAGATTCAGGTTTATTTGACTTACTTATTAAACAGATTAAAAAACTTTAGTCTAACTTGTTAAAAAAAAAAATAGATTAAATAAGCTGATATGAGTTCTAACCTGCAAATTGAATTAATTAGATTTATTTAATCCATTGTTTTAAATTCAAAAACCTTGATTAAAACTTATTTAAAAAATAAATTAGGCGAACTGGTTGATATTCGGACACGTCTAACCATAACATCGTAAGTTCGGATCACGAATTTTAACCTATTTAAAATAAATACAGAGACAAAGAAGACTCGTAGGGCGAAAAGAGAGAAGACAGAGGTCTGAGAGAGGAGAGAGAGAAAAGAAACACATAATTCAAGAAGAGAGAGGAGCGTTAAAAAGTCATGTAATGTTTTCTTGTTTTATTTTCCCCAAAAAAGTACGGATGAGAGAGAGAGAATTTAAATGATGTAGAGGGAGAGAATGTAATAAAAAAATATTAAGTGAGAGAAGATGAGCACAACTTACGAGAAGATCATACTATAAATTTTAAGAGTGAGCAGCGCTAAAATCACGAAATTGTTCTTTACTTTTAAAATCGTAAGTTGGAAATACTGTTTTCAAGTGTTTTAGTATTATTTTTGCGACGATTATATTTTAAGAATTAGAAAAAAAAATTATTTTTGAGCGCCATAACTTTAGTATTATCTTCGCAACCATCATATTTAAAGAATTTAAAAAGAAAGAATTATTTTCCTTTTTCCGAAATTAATTAGAGTGGACAATAAATAAAATGCAAGAAAACCAATGGATTAGACGAGAGAGGGTAGGCATCACTAATATAAGCAATAGAGAATGCGTGTAATGAGATGGCTATTTCTACATTTATCAAGAGCGGTAAGACAAGATTTATTCTTACACTTGTGTATTTCGGAGCACATTGAGAATGAATGATAAGATTTTGAGCCCTAGGATTAGATAAATAGCTGCTCACAATCCTTATTTTTAGGAGAAAAGCTTAATACTATAACTATGCGAAGTAATGAGTGATGTATAAATAATAATAAATTTTGATATGTAAATATAACTATGTGAACTAATGAGTGATGTATAAATAATAATAAATTTTGATATGTAAATGTATAATTGATATTTTTTTAAAAAATATATATTTTTATTTTTAGGTGTTTAAATATTATTGGTATTTATATATCATTTATCAATATATTAATGTATTAGTATATTAAATATTTTTCTAAAAAATATTTCAATAATACAAATACATCACATGGATTAACGAGATGCGTGAAAGTTCTTATAATTAAAATTAGCTTAGTGATCCTTCATTTTTCTTTTTCCAAAATGGTTACAAACATCCCATAAAAGTAATTCAAATAGGTTTAAATAAAAGGCCTCTCTCTCCTCTTGGACTTGGTACCCATGGCATTGCTTATTTTCTTATTAATATCACAATTTTTAGGAATATATATTCATCTTTCAATTAATTCTAACCACAAAATCAAAATCAATTGATTTATTGGAAGCACATTAACGGGAAAAATAAAATAAAATAATTCTAACTCCATATCAAATCAATTGATTCCAAGTGGTTCAACGTTTATTTCCATGAAATGTCCTTGATATCACGTGCAACTCTCTAGTTCCTCTTTTTTTTTTTTTTTCCTAGCTGATGATATGTTAAAAAAATGTATTTTTATATGTTAATTCGCTAAGATTAGCACCTATTTTATGGATTTGTCGTGGTTTTATAGGGAAGATTTATGAAAACTCGATAAACTAGAACTGAGAACACGTTGGCTCTCAAAGGCATGAGATAATCAACAAGTTTCAAATCCCATTTAAAGAGATTCAAACAAAGTAGCCTCCTAGAAGACGCATGTCTAGTTTGCCCTTGTTCTAAACGAGGTACGAGATTTGATCTTCACCATATAAGATCCTAATAGCAAGGCTTCACCAAAATCTCTTCACATGTGATTTAAAAGAAGTGGACTCCACGTTGTTCTAAAGCATGATTAAGCATTTCGAATGAATCTCGTTATATGAGAGTCAAATGAAATCCTAATTTTACCAATGTGTCACTTATTATATAATTAGCATTTTAGTAAAACCCTAGCATATTTATTCATTTTGTAGTATTTATTATTCTTTGTACTTTTATATTTCAGTGATTTGAAACCCTAAGTATAGCAAACAACGTTAGATTAGCCTATTTTAGTGGATTTTAATATTGTTTTCACTTGTTGATGCATAATTAGAGACTAGTGTAGTTATACTTAGTTATTTTTCTTACTTTGAACAATATCGATCTCTTTTAATAGCAATTTTGGGTATACTTGTTCTTATGTATGATTGTCTTTAGATAGTACGTTTGGCTAATTTTCCTCTTAAGGTCATGATGTAGTGAATACAATGGGAATTGATTTAGGTTTTTGTGGATTTTATTAGTTAGGTGTCTCATGAACTGAAATGGCTTCTGTTAGAAGTTGGATTAATGACTTTGGAAAGCTTTTACTCACCATTTATAGCACTGATAGATGAGTTGATGTACCTAAAATCTTGGAATTAATTCCAAACAAAATCTCTATGAATAACAATAAATGTATGATCTTTTGGGTATTTTTTGTGGAAGTACATAAAAAAAATAACTATTTTTGTGGGTTGTTATATTTATGGAATAAGAAATAAAATGGATATGGAAAATTAACAAACTGAAGAATTTAGTTTAATAATTGAACTAGCTTTCAAACTTTTATTAGTATAACTAACGGTTGGCAAGAATAAAAAATTGCAATTAGATTACATGATAACTCATGAGTACTCTAATTAGGAGATCACCACAATCAAAGAATATTTTGATTGTTAAGATCAATAACAATTCTTCTATATGGAAGAAAGAAAAAATGATCAAAATTCGTTGTTATGAATTATATTTATAACTTGCCTTTTTACAATCCTAGACTCTAAAAGAATGATTAAAATTAAAGGAAATAACTTTGAAAAGGAAATATCTAATTACTTAATTTCCAAAATTTTAATATAATCTAAAATTATTCTAAGACTCTAAAAAAGAAAATGATATACTAAATCTAATAAGCTAGGCAAAAAGTTTACCTAATTAATATAGGAAAGAAATCTTTTATGAACTAGCAACTACCATCTTTAAATCAAAAACTTCAGTTAGAAGTTAAAGTGCCTTTTGAAATTGAGAACTCAATTGAAGATTACTTCTTTTGATGCTACAGTCAAAAGCAATATTCTAACATGCCTCTAAAAGTCCTTGTGATCTATCAAAATCTATATTCCTCTTTCTTCTACTAATAGAACTTCCACAAAACCACTTTCTATTCTGATTTGTCTCTTTTATAATTCAAATTTTTATTTTCTTTTGCTTGACATTTATGATTAGAAGATTGACCTTCCCTTTTTAAATGTATTTTCTTCACAAGTTTTTAGTATATAGTTAATTTCAATAGCATCAACTCTTAAAGGCTACTAACAAAGTTATTACATCACTTCCCTAAAAGGATTAGCTGATAGGATAATAAATGATTGGATTTCATTTTGTTCCCTTTTTCCTTGAATCTATTTGATGAAATCCATTGCCCATGAGAATCATAAAAATCTGTACAAGAACACTGTCTTAGTATAATTGTTAGTTTCATGTTTAGTTCAACATTGCAATTTCATTCACATCTCCTCTTGTTGTTAATTTTGTTAGATGGACGAAGTTACTACTCACACCTTAGTAAATTTTATGTGATTCCTTGTAGGACTCGACATCTAAACTCTTATCCACTTCATTAAATATTAACAAGCCATGTGCTGTTAGAATTTGGTATTCAACACCCATCGTTTATTAACAACATTAGCAACTGGGCACAAAGTTTTAAAACACTTAACTATACTCATTAAGCTACATGATAATCTATAAAAGGATGTATATGATGTAGATCAATTACTAGCTGGTGCACGTGTTTTGTTTCTCTGTTTCAATATCTTAAAGCAAGTAACACCTAATTGCATCATCACGAATTTGGCTTTTTACTTGATTACCGCAAAAATTAAAAAAAAAAAAAAAGAAAAAAAATTGATTAGATCTTTTCATGGTCATAGGCCTTATAGTTACTTATGTTAACCAAGTGGCCTCATGTATGCACTATACTAAATAGTGGATGAATAGATTGCATTTTAACTCATCATGAGTATGACCTCTTAACTAGTATGATAATAAGTTATAAGAAGCTTATATTTCATCAACATTTAAGCATGGTGGCACACATACTAATTTCATGATGTAAATATATAACCCTACAATTTTCAGTTGATAATAAATGTCTAGAGATATTTCCTAGAATCAATAAGACTAATTAACTTGAAACTAAGAATATTAAAATTAAGAACCTTAATTCAAATTTTAAAACCCCAATCAATAAATCGAAAACGCTAACCTAAAACCTTAAGCATGAAACCTAATATAGAAACCCTAAAATAATGTCGAAACCTTAATTGGATGTAAAAACCCTAAAGTACCCTAAATTTCTTAATTGATTAGCAAAAACTATCCCATAATACCAAACACTTCAATTTAACAATTTCAAGCTCGAAATGACCCTACCCTACCTAATTAATTAACAATAACCAATGCAAATTGCTAAATATTGCTAATTAATTAAACTTAATTAATTAACATTATTAATTGAATTAATTAAGCAAATCAACCTTAGACCCCCATACACACAAGGTGCTATATCTACCTCTGTTTAGGGGAATACTTAAATCTAATTGCCATTTAGTTACCTAAACTAAACTAGCTTTCATTACCTAACCAAGTGCTAACCAAACTAGTTAAAACCTAACTAGAAAATACCTTAGAACTTATAGGAAAATTGACTAGATAGTGTAGCAAATTTATCCAAATCTCACTATTTCAAACTTAGCAATACATTGTCCCATCACTCTAAAAAGCCACAAGTTATCTTCTTACCCAATTAAGCTAAGTGCCTTATGTAATGTGCTAAGAATGGACAAAACAAAAAGCCTTTCCTCCCCCCAATTCAAACTACCTACTACCCTTCCTTGATGTACATTCCTTTACATTGTTTTACTCTCAACTTCAAAAAACAAAAACTATAATGAACTATCACTATCCACCCTTACTGTCGCCACTTACACTACCTTTTTGCTCCATCAAGAACACCTACCACCAATCATAAGCTAATAACCCCTCCTTTATAACCTTACACCTACCTACATTGGAAGCAAGAAGAAAGCACTTAAGAGCAACACAAGAAGCATTGGTTAAACTAGGAAAAAGGGAAGAAAACTGAAGCAACTTTACAATGGAACAAGCTTGAAGAATCAACTGACTAGTGGTAGCATACTCCTTCCTTAAAAAGTTGTTTTATGTACTTTGTTTAGGAGTTAGCTTGTAAATAGGCTTGCCGTTCATGTAAGTAGCTTTATGTGAGTTCAAGATAACCTTTGTAAAAGTTAGACATATGAAATTTGTACCATAATGTAAGTAGTTGATGTATGGATTAATGTATAGTTAGTATTTTTTCAAAATTATAAACGAAAGTTGAAACATTAGACAATCTCAAGTTAGGGCCAAAACTAGCATGGTATCATTCTTAGATATTTTAAATTTTTTATCTTGCAATCTTAGCAAACTTCACTTGTAAGATTATTTAAAGATAACTAATGCTTGCTTAAGTAGATGATTAGCAAAAAACCCCCCTAAAAATGCCTAAAAACTGACTCCATTTAAGGAAGATAGAATTTGATCATTATTCATTTAGGGTGCTCAACCCTGATTAAGAAGGATAACTAGGCCATTAGGACTTAAACAAGTAAGTTAAGTGAGAAATTGAGGCCTTATATTAAGAACCGGCTTAAAATGATAATAGGTATGGAATAATAGGCCTAAAAACTAAGGTCATAAAAATGTGACTTAGGCCTAATAAGTGCAATTGATCAATAGCTAAATTAAACTTCGAAATGTTTAATAAAAGCCTAACAAAGCTTAGAAGATAGTTAGTAAAGCCCATTATACGTTAAAGCATAAGAACAAGCCTAAAATAACTAAACTAGCCTATTTTGACAAAAAAAATTTAAAAGAATAGGTTGAGCCAAAAATATAAGTGAGCTATCTAAATTTCTTAAGGTAAATATAAAATAATGCCTAATAAAAGACATAAACTTAGCTACAAATGAAGATTACACATTTAGGTTCATAAATAAGCCAAAATATATCAACTAAGCCCATACACATAACAGATGAGTCTAATAAGGTCTTTTCCATAGTTGCAAATAACAAACGCCGAAATGAACCCCATCATGTGAAAGTACATCTATAAACTTATGAAAACTACTATAACAATGCAAAATATGACGTTAAAATGAAAGAATTATGGCCAAAATATGAAACTAGTTAGAACTGGAAATTATAATGAATTAAGTTATTAAATTAGATTAGTTTACTATATATCCTTACTAGAGTTGTCATTATCTTATTACTAGGTGATCTAACTACGACTTGGAGTTGTTCAAGGATTACCTTTAACACCTAGATGACATGGCTAATTAAGTATTTTGATGACTATTATGCTCATTTGTGTATTGTAGTATAGTTGCACTATTGATTGAATACTCATTAATATTTAATTGCTTAAGGATATTGGAGAAATGTGCATGTAAATCTACTTATTTGATTTAGATGCCAAGCTTTCTTAAAATATAAAAACTTAATTTAGTGTTGCATTAGAGTAAATTGTTAGGAATGTTGATTGTTTATGGAATTAGTTAGTCACCTAAACAAATGAATTTTAATTATATCCAATTAGCTAATTGAATGAATCATGTAGAGTATAGAACTCATATAACTTTAGAAGGCTATCGACACTAGGCGATAATGTGGAAAAGTTATGGAATCTTATGGAGATTCACCATACAACATGACTTGTCTCAATCTTTGGGAACCATTAGGTATTTGGAAATGCCGCCCTCTAGTTGAGCTCATTTTAGAGATTACTACTTAAGGTGAGTGAGTCTACATGTGCTCCTCATATCTACATCCTTGGTGAGTAAGTTTATGAATCAATGGTAAAAGAAACTAGCTTCTTGAAATTATACAATAATTGTAGATTAGTGGACTATGGTGATTAGAACTTGAGGCTAATGTGTAATAGATTTATTTCCCAACCTAGGCAATAGTAAGCATTGATGAGTGTATAAATATACATGTTTTATAATTGATTTTATAATGCTTTTATAAGATTTTTTAAGTATTTATATCGAATTTGATGCTTTGTTGTTGATATTTTGATTAGGTTTGAAAGATGATTTTAGACAATGTTTTGGATGATTTCAAGAGGATTTAAATGAGTTATGACTCCTAGAAAACGATCACATCTAAGAGTAATGCTCATTAATTGAAATCATACCCAAAAGAATAAGAAAATAAGGAAGAATTGGTTGGCTAAGAGAATTATGGCTAGGATCATGGGCTTAAACCTCTTATTTCACTTATTTGCAATTTCTAAGTAGAGAAAGAGTTTGCTCAGGAATCACTATCATGAATTTGGGGCATAAATATGTTATTTTTTGTGAATCTCTTACTTTTTGGAAAGAATTGAAACCTTAGAACTTGCCCTACTTATATAAATAGACAAAGACTTTATAAAAATGGGAAACATTATTATTATTATTTTCATTCATTCAATTAGAATTATGGTTTAGAAGATAAGAAGAACAACTTTTAAAGTAGTTTTATTTTGTTTGTAGAATTCATAAAAAATGATAAGAAACAATATTTGACGTTGAATTAGGGTTTAGGAATCCTTTTAAAGGTTGTTTTCATTTCTTTCTATATATTCTTGTTTGGATATTGTTAACTTTATTATTTCTTCTATGCTTAATTAAGATTATGAATTAAACATTAGATTTTTAGTTAATGGATTTTGTGTGAAAATTGGTGTTTTTTTGAGTTATTAGTTCCAATATCACTAAGCATATATTTTAACTAATTGGAATATATGTTAAATTCGACTTAAGTTTACAAAAACCTTTTCTAATTAATAATTATGAACTAAGTAACTTGGATTAAAGAAAAACATAGCAATATGCACTTTAATTCAATAAAGGTTTAGGAACTAGAAGGGATTAATTAAGTTCATTTCCTATCTAGGCATAGAAAGGATAATAGGTTAATCCTGATTAATTATTCATTTTGCAAAAAGGAGCTTTTAAACCTATTAAAGACTTGGTATTAATATTAACTATTTTAATATCTATCTGGTTTATGACTGAATCCATTAAAGTTATTGAATATTCTAATTTAATTTATTGGAGTAGAGTAGTATTAGTGTTGGTGTTGAGAATTTGAATTTAAAATGTTTAATTTGATTACTTAGCTTTAGACAAGACTAATACATTTGAAAGCTAGTAAAAATAAACTTTTGTTATAAAATAGAGTTAGGTTTAGCATATCAAGTGTTTGATTCCATTGCCATTAAGTGATTTATGCTAATTTTAGTTTTTAAGATTGTTTATAGACTAGGTGTTTTGTCTTATTTCTTTTCTTTATTTTTATTTCTTTGTCTTCATTGTTTATTTTTTATAGTTTCTTTTTAGTGTCAAATTTCTATTTCCTCTTTATTTTACTTTTGCAAACACTTTTATTGAAAGACAGTTGAGTTTCATCAAGTTACGATTTACTATGTATCACAAGCAAAGGGAAAGTATGGATGATAGTCATATACGATCTTTTCCACTATGTTGTACTACAGAGCTTCAAATAGAAATTCTTTCTTACAAGTAGTACGAGGTAGAGTCATTATATGAGCCATGGGTAAGATTTTGCAACTTAATGACTAGATGTTCAAATCATGATACTCTTACTTGGAATTAATTATTGATATTCTACAATGGGATAAGGCATCAGGATAAATTCAAAAGTGAAATAAATATGCTAGTGATATAAGTTGTTAATACAATTGAAGAATTGGCATACTTATGAATAAGATGAGCAACGTCCCTTTAATCTAGCAAAGTGCGATAATGTTATAAAATCTTCTATAAATCCTGCAATCCTAACTTTAGAAAAAGAGAAGTGTACTGAAGAATTATTGAGGGACTTAGAGCTAAAGTATGAGGAAAATTTTGACAATTAGAGTTCAACCATCTAAAAGCTAGAGACTCAGTTATCACAAGCAATAAAACTCTTAACCACCATACTAGTGGTTGTAAAGGTAAGTCACTTACAAGAGGATTCCTACAAAAAGAAAAAGGAAAAATCCTTATGAATATATTGAGGATGAGGAAAAACAAGAAGTGTCAATGCTTGTATCTAGAGACTTAAGAGCTAATTGCAATTTCCAAGTAAGGAAAGAGATGAAGGAAAATGAAGAAAACTAACTTAAGAAGTAGTAGTTGAAAAACTTGCTAATGTAATCATAGAGGGGTTCGAAAGTATAGAGAAACAATTTGAAGATGTTGTGAAGGCTTTTGCCTTAATTGAGTAAGCTAATGCAATACATTAAGGTCAAAGAAAAAAATTGAGCTTTAAGAAACACCATCTTCTACATCAACATCAAAGAAAGAAGTGGTGCAACAAACTAACATTCCTAAAGTGGATGAGCTTAATGTTAATCAATTTGTACCAACTATACCTTTTATAGGATTGCTAAAGAACTAGAAAAACGATGATGATTATGAGAAGTTCTTGTAGATGTTGAAGAAGCTAGAGTTCAATATTCCTTTAGTGAATTTACTAGAGTAAACATCTCATTATAGGTGTTACATGAAAGAAATCATAACAAAGAAAAGGAAAATAAATGGGTGAGAGACAGTTGCTTTATCTCATGTGTGCACTGAAGCAATGAAAGATACCCTTCCCCTCAAATTAAACGATCTAAGAAAGTTCACTTTAGATTGCGCCATAGGAGATTGATATTTCAAGAATGTGTTACATGATTTAGGTGCAAGTATTAATGTGATTCCCTTTTCTATGGCAAAGAAAGTGGGATTACAGGATGCAATCAAGAAAATTAAGATGATGATAAATTTGGCTAATAGCCCTTTTAAGAGACCTTAAGGAGTGATTCAAGATGTGATTTTAAAAGCGGATAACTTTATATTTCCTGTGGACTTTGTAGTCTTGAATATAAAGGAAGATCTTGAGATTTCTCTCATTCTCGAGTGCCTATTTATAGCTACTACTAGATTTATAATTGATGTGAAAAATAGCATTGTGGTATTAAGGGCTAGGAGTAATGAGTTACATAAAAATTTCACAAAGTAATCGAAAAGAAAGAAAGGTCCCTTATGCCACTAGATTAAATACAACATTAGATGCTCCAATTAGAGTAGAAGTTGACTCTGGTGATGGACATGAAATACCAACAAAGAGAAAGGGTATTACTAAGAAGATGCCTTGAAAGATTGATGCACCTTAGCAAAGAGGAGTAGGAAATGTCAAGCCAATGTTAAACAAAAGAGCTTCTTAGAAGACAATCTAAGCCTTTCATCTTTAGTATCCTTTATTTTATTTATCTTTATTTCATTGTATTCATTTTTTTTTTTTTTTGGAAAAAGGAAAGTTTATTTCACCTACATTATTTGGCTAACTCAATAGCTATAGTTAATGTGGAGAATCTATAAGAGTTTTATGATGCTAAGGAAGAACCCTTATGCCACTAAATCAAATACAACCTTAAATGCTCCAACTAGATGAGAAGTTGACTCTAATGATAAACATGAAACGCCAGCAAAGAGAAAGGGAATTGATAAGAAGATGCGTTGAAAGATTGATTCACCTTAGCAAAGAGGAAGTAGGAGATGTTAAGCCAACAACGTTAAACAAAAGTGCTTCTTGAGAGATGACCTAAGCTTTTGATCTTTAGTATCTTTTATTTTATTTATCTTTGCTTTATCTTTATATCATTACATTTAAATATTTTCAAAAAAGAAAATTTTATTTCATCCACATTATTTGGCTAACTTAATACCTATAGTTAATGTAGAGGATCTATAAGAGTTTTATGATGCTTTGATGACTTCTTTTAGTGTTAAATAACTTATGCAGGATCTAAGACAAGTTTCTAAGGAGCACAAGTGGAATTATATGTTGAATGTACTGAGAAAAGAAGTTTGAAAGAATCACAGTCAAGATTACATTCGTGATCATGATTGTGAACCTTCAACACAAGGGAAGAAAAGAGATGAGAGAAAATCATGGGCAAGGATCACGCCCATGAATTAGGATGTGAACACTACAACATAAATTTTTGTACTTTTAAGATGTTTACAGCTAGAATCATACTCATGAACTAGACTATGAATGATGTATCAGTTCTAATATCACACCTCGTGAAATTATTTCTCTTCGCCATATACTATGTTCTCCGCTTGATTTTTCTTCTTCATCCATGTTTTAATTGTATGTGCCTTGTAAATTTGTTTTTTATTTGATTTGCTAATTATATGCATAAATATATTAATCTAGTTTTTTTTTTCTAGGACATGGAGAATTTAATTTATAAACTTGGTATAGCATTTTTATATATGTTTTCATAGTTTTAGAATTTTTATGAAACTTTTGTGAATTTTTGCATTCTCTAAGTATTCTTTTATTTCTTTTATGTTTTTTTACAATATGAATTATGTTGAGTTAAAATTGATTTTGGGTCCATAACTTGACTTGATTTATGTTATTTTGATACTCTAGGATTATGAAATTAGAGACTAATTGATTTTATATTATATATACATATAATATTTTTAGTTTTGTACTTAATTGAAATTGATTAGTTTTAAACTGTGCTTCATAGATGTTATGTTGAAGTTTGCATGTTAATTCTTGACATCTATAGAGTTTCGTACATACAACCATATTTTAAGTATTGGAGAGATGTCTGAGAATATGAACCTATGCCTTTCTTGTTTTTTAGGAATATTCCTAAAGATCTATAGATAGAAGATTAGCAAGATGTTCTTTTATGATTTAGTTCACTAATGTGTTTTACTTTTCCTTTGATATATTTTATAGATAGTAAGGGATTAACCTTGTTAGTTTTAATGTTGCATTTTGATGGAACTTATTGTTTACAGTAAAGTAATGGTAGGAGTAGTTTTGGTGTTAGGTTTGGTTTTATATTTGTTTCATAGATGCTTTTATTTACTTCTTCTTCTTCTTCTTTTTTTTCTTTAGCAAGGCATGTATGAACCTCAATTGGTGGATGAAATCTTATAGCAAGGAAATTTTAAAAAATCCAATATTAGAATTTAAACTAGGGAAGTTTTCCTTTTATCTTTTCTCTTTCCTTTTTTTTTTTCTTCTATTGATTCTTGTGTTTTTTGTTGTTATATTTTGTATATCAAGGATGATGTATAATTTAAGTATAGAGGAAGGAGTAGGGTAATTAGAAATTAGTAGAGAATCTATAATCTATAAAAGTAATTGAATTGATTCGATTCCTCATACTTAAATTTTTGTATGAAAATTTTTAAAGGAATATAAAATCAATTTTGATATTGCACATATATTTATCATTATTTTATATCGATAAAATAACTTTTTGGATATATTTTTGAATGTTATTGAATCGTAATGACCTTTCTATGTGATGCTAGAATTGAATAATAAAATTTGTGTGAAGTGTAGCATTTCCTATCATTTAAGCATAGATTTAGACTTGGAATTATAAGGAATATTGTTAATTAGGAATTAGTTATCTATATATTTACTTTAGTATATACTCACTCCTTAGAAACCTTGAGAACTCTGTAACTTTTAACTAATGAACAAATGATGTCTATCTTTTGAAGAATCCTTGAAAAATTCTTAAAAAATCAAAGTAGTTAGAGGAAAAATTAATTAATAATTGAATTAAAGGTTTAGCTATGTGCCTCGTTGCCTTGAGTAATTAGGCTTGTGGGGGTGCCTCCTTAGTGTGGAATAACACCTATCAACTTGAGTGACAAACTTGGGATTAAAATTTGAAAGCTTGCTATATATGTTAACAGAAAAGTTTGCATAAAGGTTAAAATGAAAAAAAAAAATGATGAGCTTAATTGAATAAAAGGAGTGGTGGATGGTTCAAAGGGGAATTTTATTGCCTAGTAATCTAAGGTCATCTGACTTGAGACTTACTAACCAATGAAATTACTTTCTAAAATTAATTGACAAAAAAAAATCCTCTAATGAAAATAAATATTAAGGAAACAATCAAGGGACTAGTTGATGTAATAGACATTTATTTTAAATTATTGTGCTTAGAGAAATGAAAGAGGAGAGTATACCTTTTAGTCATTTACAAAATGTGGATAATTTTTTCTTAATTATGTTTATGTTAATTTTGATTTTTCGATTAATCTTTATTTAAACAATTTGTTTAACTCTAATTTACCTAAATTAATTTCGAATTCTTGTATGGTTTTAGTAGCCAATACATTTTATAGTTGTGTTTTAAGGGTATTATAATGTGATTAAGTGAAATTTATTAAGGAAGAGTTATTGAACTTTGAATTTAATATATACTAGTTATGAGATAGTATAAGAGTCAGCACTCTTGTTTTTGAATAGATGATATTGAAATTGATTCTATCATTTAAGGGTGTTCAATGATATTTTTGTGCTTATAAGTATTCTTGAGCTTTGATTTATTTTACTTGAGGACAAGTAAAGATTTAAGTTTGGAGGAATTTAATGTATGTATAAATATATATGTTTTATAGTTGATTTTATAATTTTTTATTAGATTTTTTGAGTTTTGTATTAAATTTGATATTTAGTTTTTATATTTCAATTTGAAGTTTTGAATAATGATTTTGGATAAAGTTTTGGATGATTTAAAAAGATTTGAACAAGTTTTGAAACCTAAAAAAGGACAACAGCAAAGAGTAGTGTTCATAAAGTGAAATTACACTCAAAAGATTAAGAAAATAAGGAAGAATTGGTTAGCTAAGAGACTCACAATTAGGATCACAAGCGTAAACCTCCTATTTCACTTATTTGCCATTTTTGAGCAAAGAATGATTACACTTAGCAATCATAGTTGTGAAATTAGGAAGTAAATATGTTATTCATTATGAATCTCCTTATTTTTTGAAAGATTTGAAGCCCTAGAAGATGTGTTACACATACAAAGAGAAAAGACCTTGTTAACATAGGAGAGAGACATTATTATAATTTTCATTCATTCAATTAGAATTAGAGTTTAGGAGACAAGAATAACAACTTTTAAAGTAGTTTTATTTTCTGTGTAAAATTCAACATCAAAAGTAATAGGAAATAGTATTTAATATTGAATTAGGGTTTGAGAACCCCTTTAAATGTTTTTTATGTTCTTCTCCATGTGTTCTTGTTTTAGATATTGTTAACTCTATTATTTTTTCTATGCTTAATTGTCACTGTAAATTGGATATTTATATTACTAATTAATGGATCTTGTGTAAAAATTGGTGTTTTATTGGGTTTTTAGTTCTAATATCACTGAACATATATTTTAATGAGTTAGAATATATGTTAGATTAGGACTAAGTTTGCAAAAAACCTTTTCTAATTAATAATTGTGAACTAAGTAATTTAGATTAAAGAAAGATATAGTGATACACACTTTAATTCAATTAAGGTTTATGAATAGAAGGGATTAATTAAGTTTATTTTTATCTAGCGATGGAAATGATAAATTGGTCAATTTTGAGTAATTATTCACTTTGTGAAAAGGAGTTTTTGCCTAGTGCTTCAGTGTTTTAATACTAAACCTACTAAAGACTCGATTTTAACGTTTACTAGTTTTCTATTTATGTGGTTTGTGATTGAATTCATTAAAAGTGGAATTCATTAAAATTGTGCTATATGTAGTTTTCAGCTGACTATATGTATTACTATATTTCATATGCTTAATCTTGCATTCATATATTTGTTAATTTTACTAGGTTGTTATTGCTTATATGGTATGATAGGAACAATTACTTACTATGTTGTATGTAGCTTACACCCCTACAATATTTCATTATTAAAAAAGCCTTTGTGTCTCATTCTAGGTAGACTCATGCCTGAGTTCAATAATGGGGAATGCTAGGAAGATTAGTAGCATGAGAGCATTAGAGATTATTAATACTTTTACTAATTCTATTCTATTATGTTTTGTTTATCCACAATGAACTATAGACTATGATATATTCCTATTTTGATATTAGTGCTATAGTAGTTAAAGACTACTAAGTGGTGCTCATACCTTGTACTATCATGTCATATTATGCTATGTGATGTTTTAATGATTATACTACTTATTTTTTATTTGCTTAAGACTAAACTTCTTAAGTAATAACTTCAAGTAAGAGCACAACTTATACATTATATGGAAGGTCTTCGATTAACAAGGGAGTTAATCCTTAATCTTTGTGTAATGTACAACAAGTTTCTACGTCAAAGGCATTCCTTAAGGTGTGGCAAAATGTGTGGCAAAATGTATGGCTTCATTATGAATAACACATGCATGGAACATGTGACTACATGCTTTACGTGGATAGAATAGGATTAGTGTTATGATTGAATGATCATTACTAGAGGAAAGAGATGCCTTAGAGCAAGCTTAGAGATGCTAAATATGCAATTTCAATAAGTATAAGTATTGTAAAGATGGGATGAGGGGTTAGGTTATTAGTTTTGCCTTTCATAAGTAATACCTAAGAGTACTTATAAAGATTATGGTTAACTATGACCAAAGGATATTCCTATGATTAACAAGTAAGATTATTAAAGTATAATAGCCATCATGAGCTTAATAAAGAGAAAAGTATCTTAGAAAGTATAATGAATTATGGTCAATACTCGAACTTGCTGAAAATGGATAAAGTTGTATAAGACAATCTTATTGAACCTTATTTTAAGTGCACCATTTCAAAACTTTATGTATCATCTCAATATAACAAGTCTATTTCTTTAGATGTTGTCACAAATCCAAAGAAATGACCATTAACATAATTAATTACTATTGTCCTTATCCAATGAAATAAATTTTGCAAATCAATCCCTTTAGACTTAGCCTCCTAACAAATGATTTTTTTGTGTGGTTAAAATAATTATTTTGTATATAATAGAGCATACATAATAAATGAAAGGGAAAAATGTAAATAATTCCTCTAAATTTTGAATTAAGTGTAGACTGATCCCATAAATTTTTAAAATGTACTTTAAGACCCTCTAAACTTTGATAAATTAGCAAATAACCCCCACATGAAAAAAATAATCCTTTTAAATTTTGATTTTAGTATAGAAATACCCCTTAAATTTAACAAAATATGATTTAAGACCCTCTCAAACTTTGATAATTGTGTGACTTTTTTAACTAAAAAAGGAAATATCCTTTGTATTGCCAATTCTTTAAAGTCTAGGAGGTCTAAAAGCACACTTTGATAGTATAAGGGGTCAATCTGCACTTAATTTAAAGTTTAAATGGGGTTATTTGTAATTTCTCTTAAATAAAAATATAATATTTTAGAACTTAGGTTGTTGTAAGGGACATTTCATATATGATTTAATGCTTGCATTGTTGTAAATGCACCTATATAGCTTAAAATTGATCAAAGATTGTAGTAAGTTCCTTATCAAAATATGGAATATAAAACTTAATTGGATATCACTCGATAGGCTTATAAAAAGTCTTAGACATTATCATCATAACCTAGCATCATAGTGCATATAATGCAACACTGCAATAGATAAGAGTCGAAGCACACACTATACATTATCATGGTAGGTGAACATTACAATGTAGACTATGCATTACGCCATAGAACATGTATTGCTACAGTAGGCGAGTGTTATAGGTTGGATCATGCATCGTTGCAACAAGTGAGTGTTGTAGCACAAATCATGCATTGTTGTAACAAGCAAATGAAGTGCCGTGGATCATACATTTTCATAGCAAGTGAATGTCCCAATATAGAGCATGCATTGTCATAGCAAGCAAGCTTTGCAACTCAAACCATACATCATTGTAACATACAAGATACATTTCTCGCTAAGATGGTGTTGAAGAAGTCAATATGAAATTAATTAATATACTTAAGAATAATGACTTGTGCAAAATATTATGATATATCATATCAACTAGGCACATCTTAATCTTAATACATGTTGAATATCAATCATAAAATAATAAACCATAATCTTAGGACTCTCACTTTAAATAGTTTTACCAATAAGAATTTAAGCTATTTGGAAAATGAAGGTCTAGTTGTTGTTAAATAGTTTGATACATCAAATATCCAATCAAGCATTTATGGTATGCTAAGTATTGTCTTATATTGCATAAGATTTATTACTTTTATATGCTTTATTTGACATATTCTGTAAACATTTATTGCTATAGTGAAAACAGAAAACCAAGACTAAATATATTAATATAGATGGCTATTTTTGTCATAAGAATATTATATTGCTTATTAAAGATTCATTTACAATAAAGCATTGAGTAGTGTATTCTCAAACAAACATCACTAAAATTAAAGGATTTGGAACCTACATTGTTAAGAAAAATGCATCCATATAGCATGATCTATTTGTTATGGTGGTGGAAGATGCATCTACCGCGATAGATTAAAAAGAAGTTCATCCTCAAAATATTCGTGTTTATTTGATTTTAAATAGATACATCTAAAACAAACAAATGAATGCACTTACTTTCTTAATTTGAGATATCTTAAGTACCATATAATGATACAACATATATATCAAGCGTTACGCTCTGAAAAGGTGAAGTCGCAATCGTTATGCCTTATACTCAAGAAATCATAACAGTTTCGCCATATAATCCAACTTAAACTAGAAGCTACCTTCCTTAACTACTAACATGATGACTCAACTAGCTTTAAAGTAATCATATGGTCACTTGTAGTATATAAGACCTGTGGAGTAATACTTTACAAAATATATTTTCTCATATCTATCGATAGTTTAGTTCTTTTACATAACTTTACATACATCCTAAGTTCCAGAGTTTTTAAAAGAAACCGTACATCTCCATAGAAGGACTACATTACATGTAGTATATGTAATAGTAAGCCAGTAAAGATTATAAGGCCTTCTAGGAAGACTTTATAATCCTCTTACAAAAGAAAAGCAAAAAGTAGCATGAGCTTGGATCCATTCACAAGACTTCCACACTTCACTTACCAACCCGTTGTAACAAACATGTAGGTAATTGTAATGAGGCATCTCCAAGTGTCACTCCACACCTGCAAAACAATATATTGGGATATGAGCTCAACTAGCTTAGTAAGAAAGGATAGAGTTGTAAGAGTACATTAACAAACATGGTTATTTGATCATTAGTTAAATGCAATTATAATAAGCAAATGAAAGATCATCACACAATGTTTAATTGGTTCATTGTAAAGTTAGAGAAATTTCGTTTACTTTAACCTAGATTTTTAGGAGTTTCAATGTGATACTATTAGACTAAATTTAGGCTTATGCAATGAAGAATATCCTCCTTCCTAAAAAACATCTGAACCATGATTCCCAACTTTATCGTAACCCTCTTTCCTGTCACTCAGTTCAACTAAGGATAGAAAAATGACCATTTCTGCTATCCTCATCGAAGTGTCAATATTTAGTCTAAAAACCTAATTGTTACTCCTATTGGGTTTGTGAATGTTTGGTTAGATCTTTAGTCAACTTAAGATTAGTCTAGATTATAAAGTGAGAAAACAAGTTCATACATGTTGGCCATGTTATATTCATGCAGAAAACAATACTCGAAGTTCAACTCCGCATCATCAATTAGTATCATAAGTATACACATAGCACACATACAAATAATCTATCCACAACCACAAATAAACACTCTTCTCCAAATATCCTGATATGATACTTCAATATGCCACAAAGTATTAATCCCAACTTACTTGCTCTTACTAGCAATCACTCTTGATCATGGCCTCCTTGCTCTTCAATTGTCCCTAAAATATATAATAGATTCATTTTCAAGCTTTGATTTATTAGTCATTAGTTTATCTTATATGTTTTTAGTTGTTTAGTCATAAATTTCATAAGTTATTTCCACTTAAAAATTATGATCTCTTGGCCATTCGTTTTTTTTTTTTTTTTATAAGTTACCCTAATTGGCTTAATCCTCTAAGTTAAGTTTTGAGTGGATTTATAGTGTTTTTCTTTAGTCAAAAATCCTCTGTGTTATGTTTTGAGTAGTTTTATAGTAGTTTTTTTTAGTCTAAAAAATCCTTTGAGTTACCATCTGAGCTATATAGAGATCATTTGTTACACTAATTGTATCTTTTGAGACAGCCTTTGAACTTTTCTGAGTTAAACCCCCTTATTACAATATCTTTTGAGTTCCCCTTTGACTCTGTTATTTATAGGATTTTTAATAAAATCATCCTCTGATCAACCTTCTGCTTCCCTGTTTTTATATTTTCTTCATCATTTTTGCTTTAGACCTATTCTCTGAATGTCAATCTAGTGAAAATTAATTACCAGAATTATTTGAATCATCCTTTACCTTTTATCAATGTCCTATAAGTAGCTAATTTACTAACTTCCTTCAAAGTTACAATTGCATAATCAAGTTTAAACAGCAAATTACAGTTCAAGCAAACCTTCCTCAGTTTCATTACTTTAAAATTCCTCATACATTATATCACAATTCATCAATTGTTTCAAGTTCACTAAGTTAATTAAATACTAACTTCACTATTTAAGGCCAACTTCCAACTTCTCACTTTATTAATCAATCTAACCACTTCAGAATAGTATACATACTTCAAATATTATTCAAACTCAATATCTAAGTGAGATTATGCAAAGAAATACATTATTTTTACTAAATACTCTATTTTAGGCATAATTTAAGGCTTAAAAATCAAATAAAAATATAGAAAATAGCTTCATGAAAATATTTCACATAGAAATTTAATATTAAGCTAGGATAGTTTATAGAAAAATTTTGAAGTGGAAGCCACATCATTTACCCAATTTATTTTAACTTTGAAAATTGTTCGATTTCTTAAAGATTTATATGTTAGCTACTAAATTTATACAAAATGATATTTTTCCTAAATTCTATATGTAAAAATATGTAGGAATAATTTTTTTCCATAATTTTTTGGCATTTTTGGTATTTTTACAAATTTACTTAAATCAAGTAGAAATTGGATCTCATAGAAATTTGAGGCTTCAGCCACTAGCAGCTCTGCCTACCTTATCAGAACCACTAAGCAATGGGTGTGGCTTTTGGTGGTGGTGTTAATTAAGCTCCAGTAACCTTTTAAGCTTTTATACACTCCAATGATCATATTAACCCTATTTTTTCGTAATTTTTCTAAATTAGCTTTCTTGAATCTCCAAATTCCACTCTTAATTTTGCTAAATCCTCACTTGCATATAGTATCTTGTAGAAAGAATTATTTTATTTTTCTAATATGTTTAAGTGCTACAATGGATTTTTTTTTTCTCTCTCCTCAATGCATGATCCTTAAGTTCAACTCACTTCTTGCATGATCCTCCTTAGTTATCACTTAAATATCTATGATTAGCCTTCCACACACCTCAAAAACTTTGTTCCAGCTATCCATGATTTTTTCTATAATTTTTAGTGATTTTTTAGCTTAAAATGTTTATACTAAGGTACTTAAACTAATTAAGGGTGCATGTATATACTTAAAAATTATACACAATACATACATATATATTATATATGTTATTTAATGTCCCATAACAATTTTATTACAAATATAATTTATCTCTAAGAGTTTACAAACTAACAAATCATATTTTACGCGATTACGATAATTCATAAGTAATATAGTTAAATTATACTATTTTAGTTATATTATTATTATTTTGTTATATTTTTAATATCTAAGTTTATAGGGTCTCCTTGACTAAAGTCTCAAGCCTACTTGTAAATTTTTAGATTAATTTAGTTAGTTTTATCAATACCCTAAATTTATTTGTTTGATTCCTATTCGTTGAATTCGAGGCTCACATTTCCATCCCCGTTCAAAAAATTTTTGTCCTTAAAATGTCAATTATCACTCTACTTAATATAACAACTAAATACTCTAACATTTGTCCAATTGTCAATAATCAAAATAAAAAGGATTTACTAACCTAATTTCTAAAACAACATGGGGTATCTCTTCTACATCACCGTTTTTGGTTCCAATGTCAATTCTGCTTGAGGCTTACTTTCCCAGTGAACTTTTACGTATTCTACATCTTAGTTTCATAATCTCTAAACTCGCATACCAAGTATCTGAATAGGTTGCTCTTTCACTGTATAATCCATTTGTAGATTTACTAGCCTTATTTCTACTATCATATTTAGATTCTTCACAAACTTCCTTAACATAGATAAGTGGAACACACCATGATATCTCGATCGAATTGGGAGTAAGGCAAGTTGGTATGCTATATTCCTAACTCTTTCTAGTACTTTAAAGGGTCCAATGTAATGAAGACTTAGCTTTCCAATCATTCCAAATCATTTAAATCCTCAAAATGGACTTATCTTCACATATACATAGTCTCCAACACGAAATTCCAACGATCTTTTTTTCATATCCACCTAACTCTTATAACGATATTGGGTTGCTTTCATCCTTTGTCAAATAAGCTTCAACTTACCTAATTCAGGTCCTATCATCACATGTTCCTCACTATGCCAGTATAGTGGTGATGGGTACTTCCTTCCATACAAAGCTTCAAATTAGTGCCATTTGTATGGTTGCTTGATAAATGTTGTTATAAGCAAACTCTACTAATGGCAAATATTGATCCTAATCTCCTCTAAAGTCTAATATACAACCCCTAATCATATCTTCTAGTATTTGAATTGTTCTCTTCGATTGACTATCCATTTGTCAATGATAGGTTGTACTAAAATGCAAATTCGTTCCCCAAGATAATTGTAAGCTCTCTCACAACTTTGATACAAATCAACTATCTCTTTTAGAAACAATACTCTCTGGCTCACCATACAACTGAACAATTTCTTGTACATATAACTTAGCTACATATAACTAAGCTAATTTCTCCATTAAATCACCAATTCAATAAGCTAAGAAATGTGTACTTTTTGTTAATCTATCAATAACTACCTAAATAGAATCATATCCAGCACTAGTTCTTGGAAGTCTTACCATCAAATCCATTATGATATTATCTTATTTCCACTGGGGTACTTTTAATGGTTGCAATAGTCTACTAGGTATTTGATGCTCAGCTTTCACTTATTGACCCTTTCCACCAGTACATGGTTTTAAAATCTCTATACATCTTATTTCCTCCATGGTGTAATGTATATCCAGTAACATGTACCTCATCCATGATCTCTCACTTCAGCTCTACATCATCAGGTATACAAACTTGACTTTTAAATCTCAATCACCCATTTTCATTAATATGGAAGTCTGATACTTCCTCTGACTTCAACTTTTCTTTCATTGATTTTAAACTTGAATCTTGTTGTTTTTACATCTTAATTCTCTCCAATAGGGTTGGTTGAACAATTAAGTTCATTAATTATATGACATCATCATGCCACTTAAACTTAATCCACAATTTCTCAAATTCTCAAACCAAATCCTTTTGGGTGGTTAATAAAGAAGCTACTTGCTCATGATTTCTATGACTTAAAACATCTACCATAACATTTGCTTTGTCGAGGTGATAATTACTAGTTGGATCATAGTCCTTAATTATTTCCAACTATCACTTTTGTCTTAGATTCAATTCTTTCTGAGTAAAGAAATATTTAAAACTCTTGTGATTAATGTAAATCTCACAATATTGACTATACAAGTAATGTCTCCATATTTTCAAAGCAAATACAATAGCTACCAATTCTAGATCATCTGTTGGGTAGTTTCTTTCATAAGGCCTTAACTACTTAGAAGCATAAGCAATTGCTTTGTCGTCCTATATTAAAACACATCCTAACCTATTTTGAGGGGCATTACTATAAACATAATAGGACTTACTTGGATCAAGTAAGATAAGTATTGGAGCTAAGATCAAATGATCTTTTAACTCTTGGAAACTTCACTCACATTCCTTAATCCATTCATACTTAACATCTTTTTGAGTTAACCGAGTTAAAGGTCGTGTTATCTTGAAGAAATCCTTGATAAACCTTCTATAATATCCTATCACCCTTAAAAACTTCTTACCTTAGTAACTGTAATAGGTTGTTTCTAATCAGCTATAGCCTTAACCTTTTCTAGATCTACCAAAATCCCTTACCCAGATATTATATGACCCAAGAATGCTATCTTCTCTAACCAAAAATCACATTTGCTTAATTTTCCATATAATTTATTGTCCCCTCAACTTTTGTAATAACAACCTCAAAAGATCAGCATGCTCCTTTTTTATCTTTGAATAGATTAAAATATCATCAATAAACACCATTACAAATTTATCTAAGTAAGGCTAATAAACTCAATTCATTAAGTCCATGAACATTGTGAGTGAATTCATTAATCCAAACAACATTACCACAAATTCATAATATCCATACCATATATGGAATGCCATCTTAAGTATATCTTCCGATTTAATCTTCAGTTGATGTTATCTTGACCTTTAAGTTAATCCTTGAGAATACTATAGCTCTATGTAACTGATCAAATAAATCATCAATTCTCAGTAATAGGTACTTATTCTTAATTGTCACTTTGTTAAGTTTTTTATAATCGATACACAATCTCATTGTTCCATCCTTTTTCTTCACAAACATAGGGGCTCCCCAAGGCAACACACTTGGCCTAATAGATCCTTTGTCTAAAAGCTTCTGTATTTGTTTCTTTAATTCCTATAATTCCATTGTTAACATTCTATATGGAGCTTTGGATATCGGCTCAATTCTAAGGACTGCCTCAATAGTGAAATTCAATTCCTTATGCGGTGTTAAGCTAAGCAAATCATTTGGAAATATATCAGGAAATTCACAAACTACTAGTATTTTTTATACACTTAACTTTTCCTTCTTCCCCTCTAATGCAAATTCCAAGCAATAATATCAGTCTCCATTATCTATTTTCTCTTCTTCAATTACTTCAATGACAAACAACTTAATACCACAATTCTTAGTCTTACTAGTAAATTCAATGTTTTCATTATCCAATATTACCACCTTATTTCGACAATCCATTTCACCTTATGTCTAGATAACCAATCAATTCCCTCAATAACATCATAACCACTTATAAGCAACACTATCAATTTAATTGGAAATTCCCTTTCCTGAATTGTCACTCACCCTTCATTTACTACTTTCAAGTGGATAGGGATTCTTATTTTATAAGTGGCTTTTGTTTAAGCTACTTCCATTCCATGGGTCGATACAAACTCCTGATGAATAAACGAATGAGAAGCTCCTGTATCAAACAACACATATGCAACTCATCTATTTATATTCACATGACCTATTATAGTATTATTATAGTTGCTAACAAGTTTTAAGAACCTATTTCAATATTAATAACTATTGTACTACTTAACACATATAATTATCTCATTAAGCATATTTTATGTTATAACTACTAATTAGTAGTCAATGTTAGTGTATGTACCTACTGCTAAGCTTGATTCACCTCCATTCGTACCATCACCATCATTATCCAAACCTTCATAAAAATATTTATCCATCATTTTGTCAAACTCTTCAGTGTCCTCATCCACATTTTCCAATGTAAAGACACATGCATGGACCATTCCAGTATCCACTCCTCTAGCATTCTTAGCGCTAAGTCCAAACTACGTATATTATTTAGAAAAGTGTTTAGTTCATCTACAATGATAACATTTCACATTCTTTATCCCTGGGCACTCTTTAGATATATGATTTTGATTTCTACAAAAATAATATTTTCCCTTTAATTGTACACACTAATGAGGATACTGCTAATCTCTACATTTCCAACATTTGATATTCCCATTCTTATCATAGAAACTAAACCCTTTATTTGATTGTGTTGCTCCGCCAATTATCTTAGCTAACTTCTTTCCTTTTCGACTCGAGCTATTACTACCAACACCAGAAAAAAAATCTCTTAAATGTAGGCCTAAATCGATTCACCTTACGTAACTTCTTGATCCACTTTGATTACATTAGTATCCAATTATTTTCAAGCTAAAGCGCCTTATCTGTTACCTCATTGTAATTTTTAAAACCATAGTCCTTAAGCTTGCACCTCATTGTAGGCTCAAATCCCTTAAGAAACAGATCTTTCTTGAGCTCTAGGTTGTCTCGATATGATTATGGTGCATATTGAATCAACAGGTTAAACTCCATCTCATATTGTGCCATATTCATCGCACCCTTTTTCAAACTCATTAATTCTTCATTCATTTGATTTTGGACATTAGCAAGAAAATACTTATTCTTAAGTTCTTCTCTAAATGTTTGCCATGTAAGTGGTCTTGGCAAAGTCTATGCTTTCAAGCCCCACCATATTCATGCTCCTAACTTCAATAAGAAATCTTTTGTGCTTTTGGTACTTGAAAAGCTTCAAAACTTCACTCGATCTAAGCTAGCCAATCATTAACTACAATTAGTTTTCCCATCTCTCCCTCGAAATACCAATTAGCTTGAATAAACTCTATGAGCTTACTAACTTACAGTGGTCATTATTCCTTTAGCTCTACTTTGAGTTGCCTTCGACCTATAGCATTTCCATCGACTATAAGATGCCAAATTAAAGCTCCTTGTTATTGGATCATAGTATTCATATTCATCATCATTTATCTAAATTAAGTAGGATCCAATATATTTGGAAGAGATAGACGTGGTAGTAAATTGTTCCTTGGTGAGTCTTTTAGTGCGGGTGGAACTGGAGGTGGTTTCCTATTTCCAGGTTGTCCATCCCTATTCCTATTTCCTTCCTTTACCATGTTACTAAATTATCACAATAATTCACTTAAACCTACACTTAAAATCCATTTACTTATTGATTAGTATGAGTTTTCGAAACCTATGCACAATCTTCTGACTGCATATTTCCTACTCATTTTAACACCATAAACTTCCAGTTACACATCTTCTATTGACCATTCATATTCATCAAATATCTTAGATAAAGTATATCATGTATATGCATAATAATATAAACACAATTCCCTGTAACATCCAAGTCTTGGTTTAATAAAAGGCAACATTAATTTAACTATCATGACTCTAAAGAAGGCCTAGTAAGATTGCCTAAAATTTTCATATCATGTGTGCACCTATGATTTGAAAATCATCTTACAAGTCAGAGATTGCAAGATTCTAAATAATTAGTTACTAACATTTTTATTTATTTATTTATTTAACTTATGACCACATATATGTGACTATAGATATCCGATAAGCCACAGTCCATCAGAACCGCAAAGAATCGGTATCCCCTACCAAACAATAAGATTAGGTAGTAAAATTCTAAAACTCAAACTTACTAAAGTCACAAAATTTGAATGTAGTATTAATAACTATATACAAATGAACCATATAGTCTGTCCTTAGAGTCTAACTTCTATGCATCTCGATGTTGGCATTCAACTCTTGGTTCTTAACCTATGCTCGATCATCTAGCAACCTGCAAGAGAAAACTATTGGGGAGTAAGCTACAAGAGCTTAGTGAGTTATCCCTCATATTATACCAGCAATCAAGTTATGAAATAGTTTATTACCAAACATATGAATGTATGAACAAGCAGTATACCAAATAATATATATGCAGTTGATCGGTACTGCATATAACATTGGATTTAACGCCCTCCGAAGTAAGAGTTGGAGATACATCAGCACCAATCACAACCGGGCTCTAGCACCTGGGTTTTTACCCTCATATCATTATATAGGAATTCCCTATTTCATAGAATAGGTTTCTACTTCCATCAATCAATAGTATACAAATATCCAGGTCTAGTGGTGAATGGGCTCCCGTAGTCTACACTCACACTCTACAACGGTGGTCTCTAGACGTGACCCCCAACTACCCACAGTTAGTGTCTCCAACACCAATAGAACCTGCGAGCCAAGGGTAGGGTCTTATTGTAAAAATGCTCTTGCACTGTACTAATCAAATCATATGGGAATCCATCCCTCCAAGGCCCCTCATTACTAACCGCATGAGGTAACGGTCGGAACATTATATGCAATATTCGTGCTCTATACATGAACTGTTTAATTTTTGTTGGATTGAATATGATTAAGTCAATTTCTGAGGTGGTTAAACATTATTAACAAATCACTCAAATAATGCAACAATCAATTATATAACCAAATCTTCAACTATCACATTTAACAGTATTTTGCACAGTAATCAATCAATATCAGTCACATGCATAACCCGAAACCCCATACATCAAGTTATTAATATTTAATTCATGTGCACTAATTACAAGCACAAAACAAGTATAGAGTCATCGGAAGTACTCACTTGGTCATAAATGATATCAAGGATTGTATTAGTCCAAAGGTAAGTCTGTCTCGATCTCAGGATCACCTAACATTAGGGAAATATGGAAAGTAATAAGTTTAGGGATTTAAATACCTAAACCAGCATACTAAACCATACTGTTTACTTAAATTGGTTATTGACTTACGTGAAATTATCGATTCAAGTTTTTATTAAATCGCGTATGATTTTTTCGTTTTAGCTCGGATCGTTATGAACTTATAGTCCATTTTAATCGTTTTCGAGCGTATTTTCTCGTAACGAGGTCTGTTTTGGACACTGTAACTTGCAGTTCGAATTGTGACATAAAAATATCAAAAAATTTATTATTTTAATTTAAAAAATATAAAATATTAATTTTAGCTTTTTCTTAATATATTTATGATTTAGTAATCATATATTTGATATTTTTATTATTTTGAGTGCATTTTTCTATTTTTGAGATTTTTACTTTATTATGATTATTATTATTATTATTGCCTTTATTATTTTTGTTATTTCTCATTCTCTTATTTATTATTTCTCTTATGTACTTCACGATTATACACATATGTATATTCATATACTTATATATACATTTTATAATTTATTTTATTGAAAAATATTTAATTACTGTATCATATATATATATATATATATACATATACACCTTACATATTTACAAATTTAGGAAATATATTATATATGCTAATACATATTCGATATACTGCTTATATATATATATATTATACGTATTATATATGTATATGTATTTATTGAAAATAAACATACTCTTATATACATATTCATGTATTTGTATTTATTTATATATGTCTTACATGTGTACATACCTATAAATACATACATATATATTAGGCATATATATACTTATATAGTATTTATCATAAAATATGTATACTATATATTATATATATATTATGCTGATTATTACAATACCTATACTCTATATTATATATATATTTATATATCACATATTACTACTTATGGAAATATACTAATATATATATATACTATACAATTATATATGTATATATACTAAAGTAATTATACATGGATACACATATATATATATATATATATTTTCGGTACAAAATATACATATGTACTATAGTTATTTAATAAAATACATAATACTCATTATATGTATTCCTAAAAATACATAATACCTATTCTTACGTATAATATACCTATGTATATACATGTATACATACTTAGCCTTATACATACATACACTACTCAATTTACGTATTAGTGTACATATACATGTATTAGTTATGTTATATGTAGAAAAATACCATAAAAATACTATATTTATACATGTATATACAACATATTATACATCTATAATATCAAAATAATTACTCACCTATTTATTTAATTTTTCTTCTTCTTTTCTTCCTTCTTCTTCTTCTTTTTTTCTCCTTCTTTTTCTTCTTTCTTTCTCTCTTTTTCTCTTACGGTTTTATTGTCTAGAATTTTCGGTTGTGTGCAGATTTTTTTTTCTTTTTCTTTTGTTTTTTTTTCCTCCTTTTATACATGTGGGTTAGCTTAAAATTTAAGCTAAATAATTATCCAATTTTTTTTCATTTTTTTTTCTTTTATTTTCCACTCAACATGTGGCATTTTTTCCTCTCACATGGGCGGCTAAATTTGGTCTTCAATTTCCAGAACGTTGCAACTTGTAGAAAAGAAAGAAAGAAAGAAAAGAGAGAAAAGAGATAAATTGAAAATGAAAGAGAAGGAAAATGAAAATTATTAACAAATATATGTAATTTTTCAAATCATATAAATTATAACGATTCTCCTCGTAAATTAATTTTCAAATTTTTGTGAAATTTTATTAATTTAATTGGTACCTATTACAATTATAATTTTTACAAGTTATTATAGTAATTTTGTTATAATTTCGCGCGAATAGGCGTTTTGATCGAAAATTACAATCAATTATAATTTTATCACTATTGAGTAATATTTAATTATTTTATAAGTTTATATTTATAATGTTAGGGTTTTGATCAAATTCGAGTTCAATTTTGATTAATGGTATGTAAGTTAGTTTTAGGGTTTTATTACGCGATTTAGGGTTTTGGTCAATTTCTAAGGTTTTTACTACTTATAATATATTTAGATTTATAATTTATTAAATTTTTATCTTGCTCGGCTTTAATGACTCTTTAAATCATCTATAGTATTAGGCCTCAATTCTACTCTTAAATAGCTAAATTTGCGAGGTTTACATTAACACTTGTAAATTCAATATCACATGTATACATTTATACACTATTGCCTTACCTGTAATCACCTATAATCTTTGAAACATTTGAAAATACTAAAGTATCACCTATGACAAATCACTTTTACACATACTTCATCACTAACTTTCATGATATAACTTTTTTACTTAAAAATATACATCATAACTTGAATTTTACATCAAGATAATTACATTAAACTAAACTTTTTACATCACAGATTACATATAAATATAGTTGTACAAATAAAAATTACATCAAGATTTCTTAGTAGATAAGCTCTACATACATCATTCTTGCCTCCAGTACAAAAGTATTTTACAATTTCAAACTACTATTTACATCAAAAAGAGATTAGAACATTCAGATAACTAAATACATTACATAAACCATACAATTAGAAAGTTCCTAAAATAGTCAACTCCTATTCACTCCATCCATTTGATTTGTTCGATGCCATAACATCTTCTAAAAGAAACCAATTTTCATAAGCATTTGGATCCACATTATCATTTCCTATTTCTAAGTCAAAACTTATCACTATATACTTAGGTGTCTTACGAATATATATGACTTTCAGTACATCCTTATTTGCTAACTTAGGTTCTTCAATTTGATTCACTTCTTATCCTTCATTAGCTTCTACCTGAAATCCTACTTGATCCTTAGAATTAGCTACCACTTTAGCCTTAACTTCTTCCTCAATCTTTTACGCCCACTTACTTTTCCTACTCTCATTGTTCCTAACGTTTAGTTTATTTTAATTAAATGCTTCAAAGCCTAGTTTTTTAAGAACTATGCTTTGATACCACCTAAAAACCATCACACTCCAAACTAGAAGAGTCGTAATAACCTTGCCATATAAACCAACTGATAGGAATCAAACTATTGGGCCTTTAACCCGCAGCCAAGCCTAGAGGCTAGAGAGAATGGTAAAGCAAATCCTCCTACTCTAGCTGACTCCTACCGAAGATGAATATCTCCTTGCTGAACAACTCTGCATGCTGAGCCATGTGACTGCCTACTTCTCAGTAGTCTTGTGCAGAATTGTAAAATGTTGAGACAATAGTCAAACCATGCATGCTTACTTACTTACGTCTAAGCTGACCAATTGCTCGGCATCATCCTTGTTGAGAAGCCGAGAGAAAGACCCCAGATTAATCCTCAGTCACCCCTGCTTAGACAAGCAATCCAATCGTACTCCTTTGACTGCATCAACTAATGACCTTACCAATGCACCTTCGCCACGTATACAAGACCACATATAGAATCTGTTACACTAATTATTGTTTTTCTTCAATATTCATTTTTATCCTTTGTATTCTGTGTACATTACTTCTTTGGGAAATACCCTTTTTGTCTTTTCCCCTTTTAGACAAGTTATCTTAACTTATCGGATATAAATACCTTTACACTTATAGTCGGACAGGGAGCTTAACATCAATACATTGAATATTCTTCCTCTTGTAAACACTAATGATTTACTTTTAGTTCACTTTTATCCTAACTCTTAAGCAAGGCTAGGTGGCAAATAACCTCACCGGACCAATTCGTACATCATATCAAGTTGCACCGTGAGTCTTCAGAAGTTCCATTAGTGCGTCATATCCTTGAAGCTGTTCGTAAGTTTTGCTTACTTTTCATTCATTTTATTATTCTTTAACGCATTCCCTATTACCCCTTTTTCAAGCTTTCGGCAAGTTTTGACCCACTCAGCATAGACTCTATGAGTAGATGAACCATGTGTTGAGACATCTAATGGGGAAGTGTGTCATGGTATGTTTTGACGACATCCTGGTGTATAGCGTTGACTTAACGAACCATTATGAACATCATCGTATCCTATGGAACGTCCTCTATTTTGAGAGATTATTCTGTAATCTTAAGAAGTGTTGCTTTTGCTAGCAAGAAATGGTCTTCTGAGGCTATATAGTAAGTGAAGGAGGCTTATGAGTGGACGGCAAGAAAATCTGAGCCATTGTCAAGTGGCCAACTCCAACTACTTGTGTCAAGGTGTGAAGTTTCCATACATTGGCTTCCTTCTATAGAAGATTTATCAAGAATTTTAGCACCCTTGCCGCTCCCCTTACTAAGTTGACGAAGAACAATACCGACTTTAGATGGGGAGAAAAGGAGGAGAGAAGTTTTGCTGAGATAAAAGAAAGGTTGACCTCCGCCCCTGTATTAATTCTACTTAACTTTGAGAAAATATTTGAGCTAAAGTAACGTGTTAGGCATTAGGATAAGCGCTTTGCTAATGTAGGAAGGCTGACCAATTGCTTACTACAGTAAGAAGCTCAGGGGACCTCAGCTAAACTACTTTGTGTATGATAAAGAACTCATGGCACTGATCCGAGCACTACAAGTATGGCAACATTACTTACTGCCAAGAGAATTTGTCATCTATACTGACCATGAGTCCTTGAGGTACCTCTAAAGGCAAATGAAGTTGTCGAAGTGACCAGAGAGATGGGTTAAATTCCTTGAAGAATTCAATTTTGTGATAAAATACAAGCACAGAAAGAGAAATGTAGCTGCAAATGATCTTTTAAGAAGACAAGCACTTTTAACTGAACTGCAAACCAAACTATTTAGGTTTGCAAATATCAAAGAGCAATATTTTGAGGATCCATACTTTAGGCCTATACTTGCATATTGTATCAATGTAAGGATAATAGATGAGTATCACATGGAGGAGGAATACTTATTTCGAGCAAGAAAATTGTATGTACTAACCTGTTCACTTCGAGAACTATTGATCAAGAAAGCTCACAGTAGAGGATAGTTTAGACATTTTGGGGAAAGAAGGAATTATGAGCTATTGAATAGTCATTTCCTTTGGCTAAGAATGAGATGAGATGTGCACTAAGTTATTGAAGTCTGTGTTGTAAGCAAGAAAGCTAAATGCCGAGCTGAGCAAGGAAAGGCAATGCCTTTACTTATTTCTATGAGACTATAGACTGAGTTAAGCATGGACTTTGTTCTCAAATTACCACGAACTGCCTGAGGCAAAGATTCTATGATGCTTGTCATGGATAGGTTTAGCAAGATAGCACACTTTATGCCTTACTCCAAAATTAACAATGCTTCAGCTATTACTTCTCTTTTCTTGTAAGAAATTATTTGGCTACACAGTGTACCGAAAAGTATAGTATCAGATAGAGACCTAAAGTTCTTGAGCCATTTTTTGAGAATTCTATGGCAGTAAATTAGGACCAAACTACTATTCAGTACTTCCTATCACCCCTAAACTGACGACCAAATAGAGGTCGTCAACCATACTTTGGGATTATTACTTCGAGCTACAGTGGGGAAGAACTTGGCCGACTGGGATGTCTGCTTGCTAATGGTTGAATTCATTTACAACTGGACAATACATGATACCACTAAACAATCCCCCTTCAAAGTTGTCTATAGTTTTAATCTTGAGTTGCCCTTCGATTACCCCCCTATACCTGTATTTGAGTAAGAAGACCCTAACACAAGAGCTCGAGAACAATTCCTCCAATATATCTATGATAAAATTACTCGGCAGATTGACCAAGCCACCAGAAAAATGAGAGAGAAGGCCATGGGTAGAATGGTTAAATAATTCTAGACAGGAGACTTGGTGTGACTACACCTCAGTAAGGAAAGGTTTCTAAGCAAAAGGAGGAACAAGCTATTTGTAAAGGTTGAAGGGCCTTTTAGAATCCTCTAAAAAATCAATGACAATACTTATAGGTTGGAGCTACTCAAAGATTATGGAGTTTCTAACACCTTCAACATTGTTGACCTCAATCCATATCATCTTGATAGAGAATTGATCAAAGACCATTTGGATTTGATCTAAAATCTAAATCAACTTGAAGGAAATGATAGGAATCGGGCTACTAGGTCTTTAACCCGTAGCTAAGCCCAAGTGCTAAAGGGAATAGCAAAGTAAATCCTCCTGCTTTAGCAGACTTTTACTGAAGCTGAGTATCTCCTTACCTAATAACTCTACAAGTCGAGCCGTATGACCGCCCACTTCTCAATGGTTTTGTGCTAAATTATAAAATGTCGAGACAATAGCCAAACTATGCATGCTTACTTACTTACGACTGAGCCAACCAATTGCTTGGCATCATCCTTGCCGAGAAGCCAAAAGAGAGAACTTGAACAAATCTTCAGTCACCCCTAGTCAGACAAGCAATCTGATCGTACTCCTTTGACTGCATCCTCCAATGGCCTTACTAATACACCTTTGCTACATATAGAATCTATTATACTAATTATTGTTTTTCTTGAATATTCATTTTTACCCTTTGTATTCTTTGTACATTACTTTTTTAGGAAATACCATTTTTATCTTTTCCCTTTTTAAGTAAGTTGCCCTAACTTATCGGGTATAAATACCCTTACACTTGTAGCTGGAAAGGGAGCTTAACATCAATACATTGAATATTCTTCCTCTTGTAAACACCGATTATTTACTTTTATTTTACTCTTATCCCAACCCTTAAGTAAGGTTAGGTGGCGAGTAACCTCAACAGACCAATTCATGCGTCATATCAAGTTGTGCTGTGAGTTATCAGAAGTCCATTGGTGTATCATATCCTTGGAGCTGTTCATAGGTTTCGCTTACGTTTCATTAATTTTATCATTCTTTCGCACATTCCCCATCATCCCTTTTTCAAGATTTCAACAAGCTTAGATACACTCAATGACTAGTCTTGTCTACTCTTGCTTACAGTTTGAATCACCGACCTAAGCTAGAAGCTACTCTCTTTAGCTGCTAACATAGGTATAGTTCACATAAGGCAAATGACAACTCAATCGGCTTTAAAGTAGTCAAATGTGCACCTATAGTATATAAGACTTGTGGAGTAACACTTTACAAAATGAATTTTCTCATATCTACCGATAGTTTAGTTCTTTTACATAACTTTACATACATCCTAAGTTTTAAAGTTTTAAAAAGAAACTGTACATCTCCACAGGAGCACTACATTATACGTAGTATATATAACAGTGAACCAACGAATACTATAAGGCTTCCTAAGAAGACCTTATAATCCTCCCACAAAAGAAAAGTAAAAAGTAACATGAGCTTGGATTCATTCACTAGACTTCCACACTTCACTCACTAACTCATCAGAAGTAACTTACGGACAACTATAATGAGGCATCTTCAGGTACTACTCTACACCCATAAAACAATCTATTGGGATATGAGCTCAACTAGCTTAGTAAGAAGGATGGAGTTGTAAGAGTACATTAAGAAACATGGTTATTCAATCATTAGTTAAATACAAATGTAACAAGCAAATAAAAGATTATCACACAATGTTTTACCGATTCATTATGAAGTTAGAGAAATTTCATCCACTTTAACCTGAATTTCAAGGAGTTTCAACACGATACTATTAGACTAAATCTAGGTTTGTGTAATGAAGAACGGTTTCCTCTCTACACAACATTTGAACCATAGTTCCTAACCTTATTGCAATCCCCTCTCTTATCACTTAGTTCGACTAAGGATGGGAAAAGGACAATTTTTACTCTCTTCATCGAAGTGTCGGTATTTAGTCTAAAGACCTAATCATTACCCCTATTAGGTTTATGAATTTTTTGTTAGATCTTTAGTCAACTTAAGATTAGTCCAGATTATAAGGTGAGCAAATAAGTTCATATATGCTGGACATGTTGTATTCATGCAGAAAACAACACTCGGAGTTCAACTCCTAATCATCAATCAGTATCATAGGCACACACATAGTACACATACAAACAATCTATCTATAACCACCAATAAGCACTCTTACTTCTCTAAGTATCCTAACATGATACTTTAATGTGCCACAAAGTATCAATCCCAACTTACCTGCTCTTACTAGTAGTTACTCTTGACCATTAGTTTATCTTATATGTTTTGGTTATTTAGTCATAAATTTCATGAGTTATTTTCACTTAAAAATCGAGATCTCTTAGCCATTCATTGATTTTTTTATAAGTTAACGTACTCGGTCAAATCCTTTAAGTTAAGTTCTAAGTAGATTTATAGTATTTTTCTTTAATAAAAAATCCCTTGAGTTATGTTCTAAGTAGTTTTACAATAGTTTTCTTTAGTCTAAAAATCCTCTGAGCTACTATCTAAGCTATATAGGGATCGTTTGTTATACTAATTTTATCCTTTGAAATAGCCTCTAAACTTTTCCAAGTTAAACCCCCTTATTACAATATCTTCTAAGCTACCCTTTGACTTTGTTATCTAAAGGATTTTTAATAAAATCATCCTTTAACCAACTTTCTATTTCCCTGTTTTTACAATTCATTCATCATTTTTGCTTTAGACCTACTTTATGAGTATTAATCTAGTAAAAATTCATTACCAGAATCATTTGAATTATCCTCTACCTTTTATCAATGTCCTATAAGTAGCTAATTTACTAACTTCCTTCCAAGTTATAATTGCATAATCAAGTTAAAACAACAAATTACACTTCAAACAAACCTTCCTTAGTTTCATCACTTTTCAATTCCTCATACATTACATCATAATTCATAAATTGTTTCAAGTTTACTAAATTAATCAAATACTAACTTCACTATTTAAGGCCAACTTCCAACTTCTCATAACTTCTCACTTTACTAATCAATCCAACTACTCGAGAACAATATACATACTCCAAATATTATTCAAACTTAGTATCTAAGTGAGATTATGCAAAGAAATACATTATTTTTACTAAATACTCTATTTTAAGCATAATTTAAGGCTAAAAAATCAAATAAAAATATAGAAAATAGCTTCATAAAAATATTTCACATAGAAATTTAATATTAACTTAGGATAGATTATAGAAAAATTTTGAAGTGGAAACTACTTTTTTTACCTAATTTATTTCAATTTTGAAAATTATCTGATTTCTTAAGTATGTGTATGTTAATTACTAAATTTATACAAGATGATATTTTTTCTAAACTCTATACATAAAAATATGTAGGAATAAGTTTTTGGGCATTTTTAGTATATTTACAAATTTACTTAAAATCGGGTAGAAATTGGGCCTCATTGAAATTTGAGGCTTTGACCACTAGCGGCTCTTCCCACCTTGTTGGAACCACTAAGCGATGGGTGTAGCTTCTGGTGGTAGTGGTGGTGGTGGTTAAGCTCCAATAACCCTTTATGCTTTCGTACCCTCTAATTGTAGACTCTGCAAATTGAATCTTTTAGATATGATGTTGGACTCGGGTATCGTAAATATTTTCTTAAGTCAATAAAACCACATAAAATGAAAACCGATTAAAATTTTAAACTCAAAACTTAAAACAAACTTGAAAAGTCCTATTATATGATTTGGAAACTCTAATCATGCAAGAAAACCTTAACCCCTACATACGCGTACCTTTAAAAATGTAAATCTAAACTTAATAGAAACCATAAATATCAAATCATAAAAATTTTAAAACTCTATAAAATTATCTTAATGCTTGAAAAGCTATAAATCAATAAAATTATCAT